>WNGS01169147.1:100374-114933 GCA_020271785.1 Procambarus virginalis
TTACTTGGGTTGAACTTCAACAGCCATTTGTTGGACCATTCACTTAGTCTGTTAGGTCATCTTGTAGCCTCCTACTATCATCCTCTGTTTCAATCCTTCTCATAATTTTGCATCATCAGCAAACATTGAGAGAAACGATTCTATACCTTCTGGGAGATTATTTACATATATCAGAAACAGTATAGGTCCAAGGACTGACCCCTGCGGGACTCCACTCGTAACGTCTCGCCAATCTGAGACCTCACCCCTCACACTGACTCGTTGTCTCCTGTTGCTTGGTACTCCTTTATCCAATGGAGTACCTTCCCTTCACTCCAGCCTGCATCTCCAGCTTTTCACTAGCCTCTTGTGTGGCACTGTATCAAAGGCTTTCTGACAATCCAAAAAAATGCAGTCTGCCCACCCTTCTCTTTCTTGCCTTATTTTTGTTGCCTGGTCTTAGAATTCAAGTAACCTGTGAGGCAGGACCTGCCATTCCTGAAACCATGTTGATGCTGTGTTACAAAGTTCTTTCGCTCCAGGTGTTCCACTAGCTTTCTTCGCACAATCTTCTCCATCAGCTTGCATGGTATGCAGGTTAGGGACACTGGCCTGTAGTTCAGTGCCTCCTGTCTATCCCCTTTCTTGTATATTGGGACTACATTAGCTGCTTTCCAAATTTCTGGCAGTTCCCCTGTTGCTAGTGATTGTTATACACTATGGAGAGTGGTAGGCACAGTTCTTCTGCTCCTTCCTTAAGTATCCAAGGGGAGATTCCATCTGGGCCTATAGCCTTTGTCACATCCAACTCTAGTAAACACTTTCTTACTTCCCCGCTGGTAATCTCAAACTCTTCCAGTGGTTCCTGGTTAGCTATCCCCTCACTTAACTCTGGGATTTCTCCTTGTTCTAGGGTGAAGACCTCTTGGAATTTCTTATTCAGTTCCTCACATACTTCCTTGTCGCTTGTAGTGAATCCTTCTGCCCCTATCCTTAATTTCATAACCTGTTCCTTTACTGTTGTTTTTCTCCTGATGTGGCTATGCAGCAATTTAGGCTGAGTCTTTGCCTTGCTTGTGTGTGTATGTGTGTGTGTGTGTGTGTGTGTGTGTGTGTGTGTGTGTGTGTGTGTGTGTGTATGTGTGTGTGTGTGTGTGTGTGTGTGTGTGTGTGTGTGTGTGTATGTGTATGTGTATGTGTATGTGTATGTGTGTGTGTGTGTGTGTGTGTGTGTGTGTGTGTGTGTGTGTCCCGTAAGTGTCTGGGTGTGTAAATGATGCCTGGCTCGTGTGGATCAGTCTCCTTTAATCTCATGTTGCCTCTCTTCCACTGCCTTTGCATGCGAGTATTTTTGTGTGTTGGTGCTGTGTTTCCCAGCAGGTTAAGAGTGTCCTGGTGTATTGTGGCATCCTTCCTCCTCTCTAGTCGAGTCTTGCTCGTCTCGCTCTCTCGTATCCTTGTACACTAGTGGCGTCAGTTACCCTTCCTGTTACATTTAATCCCACTGTGTGTCTTTGTTTACAACGTTTTTTTGTGGGGTGTTTAGTGAGTGTGTGTGTACTTACAGAGGGTGTGTGTGTGTGTGTACTTACAGAGGGTGTGTGTGTGTGTACTTACAGAGGGTGTGTGTGTGTGTGTGTACTTACAGAGGGTGTGTGTGTGTGTGTACTTACAGAGGGTGTGTGTGTGTGTACTTACAGAGGGTGTGTGCGTGTGTACTTACAGAGGGTGTGTGTGTGTGTGTACTTACAGAGGGTGTGTGTGTGTGTACTTACAGAGGGTGTGTGTGTGTGTACTTACAGAGGGTGTGCAGCAAGTGTGGAGTGGAGAGTGCCAGCCCGGACGGAGGGAAGGTGTGGCTCTGCAAGATCTGCGCCGAGACGCGGGAGATGTGGAAGAGATCTGGCGCCTGGTTCTTCCGAGGCATCCCCAAGCACATCTTGCCTCCCACCTCCTCCTCGGCTCCTGCCTCCACCGCCCGCAAGGCCCGCCCACCGCCCCGGAGGGCCCACACACTCGGCTTTAAAGGTGAGCAGAAGTTAGGGCAGGGAGGGGGGGGGGGAGGGGCATTGATTCACGTCTCAGGTTAATGGGACACACGGGGGGGGGAGGGGCATTGATTCACGTCTCAGGTTAATGGGACACACGGGGGGGGGGAGGGGCATTGATTCACGTCTCAGGTTAATGGGACACACGGGGGGGGGGAGGGGCATTGATTCACGTCTCAGGTTAATGGGACACACGGGGGGGGGGGGAGGGGGTTGACAGGTAAGTGGTTTGCTTTCATTTGTTAAACCAGAGTGTTCATACCTCAGGTGAACAGCCAGGCTGGTGCGCCTCGCTGAGTGTGGGGGGGGGTGTTATGGAGGAGGGCAGAGAGTGTCCTAAGGTAAGTGTGGGGCAGATGGTGGGTAATACCATTGAGGGAGAGCGACCAGGACCTTGGCTCAGACCAGGACCTTGGCTCAGACCAGGACCTTGGCTCAGACCAGGACCTTGGCTCAGACCAGGACCTTGGGTCAGACCAAGACCTTGGCTCAGACCAGGACCTTGGCTCAGACCAGGACCTTGGCTCAGACCAGGACCTTGGCTCAGACAAAGACCTTGGCTCAGACCAGGACCTTGGGTCAGACCAGGACCTTGGCTCAGACCAAGACCTTGGCTCAGACCAGGACCTTGGCTCAGACCAAGACCTTGGCTCAGACCAAGACCTTGGCTCAGACCAAGACCTTGGCTCAGACCAGTAACTTGGGTCAGACCAAGACCAACACTTACTAAGGTGTTACTAACTGGACACCAGGTGCTGGTCACAAGGTGTTACTAACTGGACACCAGGTGCTGGACACAAGGTGTTACTAACTGGACACCAGGTGCTGGTCACAAGGTGTTACTAACTGGACACCAGGTGCTGGTCACAAGGTGTTACTAACTGGACACAAGGTGTTACTAACTGGACACCAGGTGTTACTAACTGGACACCAGGTGCTGGACACAAGGTGTTACTAACTGGACACCAGGTGCTGGTCACAAGGTGTTACTAACTGGACACCAGGTGCTGGACACCAGGTGCTGGACACAAGGTGTTACTAACTGGACACCAGGTGTTACTAACTGGACACCAGGTGCTGGACACAAGGTGTTACTAACTGGACACCAGGTGTTACTAACTGGACACCAGGTGCTGGACACAAGGTGTTACTAACTGGACACCAGGTGTTACTAACTGGACACCAGGTGCTGGACACAAGGTGTTACTAACTGGACACCAGGTGTTACTAACTGGACACCAGGTGCTGGACACAAGGTGTTACTAACTGGACACCAGGTGCTGGACACCAGGTGCTGGACACAAGGTGTTACTAACTGGACACCAGGTGCTGGCCACAAGGTGTTACTAACTGGACACCAGGTGTTACTAACTGGACACCAGGTGCTGGACACCAGGTGTTACTAACTGGACACCAGGTGTTACTAACTGGACACCAGGTGCTGGTCACAAGGTGTTACTAACTGTCTCCTGTAATCAACAACAATTACATTAACGTTCTATCACAGACAACAACAATTTATTACAATCAATTTAATAAATAATAAACAATTAAGATAATTACGTTAATTACTTGTATTAATTACGTTAATTATGTTAATTATTGTCATCTAGACAGTCAAACAATTAAAGGTAATTTCTGTTAATTACAATCTGTCACTACAAGCAGATTAATCAATTAAACGATAATTCTCCACAGTAATTACTCTGCCACAAAGACAATTAAACAATCAGTGAGTAATTACATTAATTACTGTCACACGGACAGCCAATTAATCAAGATGAATTAAGTTAAGTCAACGCTCTTACTTAAGACAGCTTGGCAGAGCACAATTAGTCTACACAGTACTTACTACGTTATATATACCCCCTCAATGGTCACCTATCACAACAATGGTCAACTATCACAACAATGGTCACCTTTCACAACAATGGACAACTATCACAACAATGGTCACCTATCACAACAATGGTCACCTATCACAACAATGGTCACCTATCACAACAATGGTCACCTATCACAACAATGGTCAACTATCACAACAATGGTCACCTATCACAACAAGGGAATTACTTCACTGACTTTTCAATTAATAATTAAATATTACACAAATTGTTGTGAGGCAGAACACGGGACCACTTGCCTTCACTCACACTCACTACTACTTATAAATAAATAAATAAATATGTTTATTCAGGTAAGGTACATACATACAAGTGATGTTACATTAATGGATCGAATTATAGATAGAGCTAGTACATACAATGCCTAAAGCCACTATTACGCAATGCGTTTCGGGCTTAATAACACACCACCAACACCACAACAAAACACGGATTACAAGAGTACTTAATAATCACAAAGACATGCAGGTGTGTAAGTGTTGCGGGTGTAAGTGTTGTGGGTGTGTGTAAGTGTTGTCAGAAGGCACGTCCGAGACACGGGCACCAGCAGGCACATGGACCTCCGTCACCACTAACTGCGTAGACACCGACATATCCGGATCCACACCGTCATCACCCGAAGACCCACAGTCACTGAAGTCGTCAACATCGGCCCAGGCAGAAGACAAACGCCAGGAACGTTTGGGCACTGGCCGGTTATCGTCAGAGCCGGATGCGGACCCAGAAACACCGGCACCACAAGCGGGACGAACCGACGCCCGACGCAGAACGGCAGCAGCCTCTACCACAGGGGGAACCGGGCCACACACAGCAGGAGGCTCCACAGCCACCCCAGCACCCAGCACAGCCGGGACCCGAGGCGAGGACACAGGGCCAGGTGCAGCAGCCGAAGACGAGGGAGAAGACGGCGACGCCTCACAGTGAGCACCAGGAACGCCCACGGGGGAGCAGCGGGGACATTGACAGGAGCAGGAAGATCAACTAATGGGACGCTCACCTTCTCACCCCCGGAGTCCTCCTCCAGAGGGAGCGGCGGGAAATCCTCTTCCAGGAACAGTTTGACGGGAGCAATCGGAGCTGCAGTGCACCCAGCAGCCTGATGCCCCAACAGGCCACACTGGAAACAGGTACGGGGTTGCCGGGCATAGTACACCCGCACGTAGTACCCTAAAAGCCGGACAGAAGATGGAATGTACGACCTCAGGCGCATCCATAGGGTACGAATGTTGGTCTTCACACCCGTATACTTTCCAGAAGACAGCGTGTGCATCTGCACACTAACGGCAGTGCCAAACCGCTGGAAGAAACGCCGGAGGAGGGTCTCAGGAAACACCATGGGGGGCCCATGGACACTCACATACATCATGGCACCATTACGATCCGAAATGGACACGGATCCGGCGCCATCTTGCAGCTGCAAGGTACGTCCTTCATACCGTCGGAGAAAGTCACGGTACGCCGCTTCACCCACAAATTTGATGACCACACGGTGAGCAATTACCAGCTCAACACCGTAAATTTCAATGACCGGGATGTGGAGCATGTCACACATGACCATCTCCTCGACCAGGTATCCCGCACGGCCAGTAAACTCCAAACCCACAGAGTTTACCCTCACAACAGGGGGAAGATGGCTGCCCATGGTAAAAGCGCCACGTCCACACCAACCAGGAACAGCATGGAGGGTCTCCGACCCGGCCAGTGGTCGCTACTCAACTCCGAAAAGTATTCACTCAGGTTGTTGTTATGAGTATTATGGTTCTCTCTAACCACATGGTGCTAAGATTCTTTGACGACATGAAACAATATTAACTAGCACATGGTATCAAGCTTCCCTAGCTGTGCATTAAGCTTTTCAATGTTATAGTATTAAATTTACACAAGTAGTAGGCAGCCACACACCAGGGGAAGGCAGCCACACACCAGGGGAAGGCAGCCACACACCAGGGAATGACAACCACACACCATTGAATGACAACCACACACCAGGGGAAGGCAACCACACACCAGGGAATGACAACCACACACCAGGGGAAGGCAACCACACACCAGGGGGAAGGCAGCCACACACCAGGGGAAGGCAGCCACACACCAAGGAAGGCAACCACACACCAGGGGAAGGCAACCACACACCAGGGGAAGGCAACCACACACCAGGGGAAGGCAATCACACACCAGGGGAAGGCAACCACACACCAGGGGAAGGCAGCCACACACCAGGGGAAGGCAGCCACACACCAGGGGAAGGCAGCCACACACCAGGGGAAGGCAGCCACACACCAGGGGAGGCAGCCACACACCAGGGGAAGGCAGCCACACACCAGGGGAAGGCAGCCACACACCAGGGGAAGGCAGCCACACACCAGGGGAAGGCAGCCACACACCAGGGGAAGGCAGCCACACACCAGGGGAAGGCAGCCACACACCAGGGGAAGGCAGCCACACACCAGGGGAAGGCAGCCACACACCAGGGGAAGGCAGCCACACACCAGGGGAAGGCAGCCACACACCAGGGGGAGGCAGCTCTCCTCATAATATAAGCCCTCCCCCCAGCACCACCTCCCTCTCATATATTAACTCCCACTTGCTGCTTGAGCTCACAGGCAAACATAATTAATACTTGCCTGTATATATATTATACCCGAGTGAACCTTTGGTGCTTGCAGGCAACATTATGCCTGAGGGAACCTTTGGTGCTTGCAGGCAACATTATGCCTGAGGGAACCTTTGGTGCTTGCAGGCAACACTATACCTGAGGGAACCTTTGGTGCTTGCAGGCAACATTATGCCTGAGGGAACCTTTGGTGCTTGCAGGCAACATTATGCCTGAGGGAACCTTTGGTGCTTGCAGGCAACACTATACCTGAGGGAACCTTTGGTGCTTGCAGGCAACATTATGCCTGAGGGAACCTTTGGTGCTTGCAGGCAACATTATGCCTGAGGGAACCTTTGGTGCTTGCAGGCAACACTATACCTGAGGGAACCTTTGGTGCTTGCAGGCAACATTATGCCTGAGGGAACCTTTGGTGCTTGCAGGCAACATTATGCCTGAGGGAACCTTTGGTGCTTGCAGGCAACACTATACCTGAGGGAACCTTTGGTGCTTGCAGGCAACATTATGCCTGAGGGAACATTTGGTGCTTGCAGGCAACATTATGCCTGAAGGAACCTTTGGTCCATGCAGGCAACATTATGCCTGAGGGAACCTTTGGTGCATGCAGGCAACATTATGCCTGAGGGAACCTTTGATGCATGCAGGCAACACTATACCTAAGGGAACCTTTGGTGCTTGCAGGCAACATTATGCCTGAGGGAACCTTTGGTGCTTGCAGGCAACATTATGCCTGAGGGAACCTTTTGTGCTTGCAGGCAACACTATACCTGAGGGAACCTTTGGTCCATGCAGGCAACACTATACCTGAGGGAACCTTTGGTGCTTGCAGGCAACATTATGCCTGAGGGAACCTTTGGTCCATGCAGGCAACATTATGCCTGAGGGAACCTTTGGTGCATGCAGGCAACATTATGCCTGAGGGAACCTTTGGTGCATGCAGGCAACACTATACCTGAGGGAACCTTTGGTGCTTGCAGGCAACACTGTACCTGAGGGAACCTTTGGTGCTTGCAGGCAACACTGTACCTGAGGGAACCTTTGGTGCATGCAGGCAACACTGTACCTGAGGGAACCTTTGGTGCTTGCAGGCAACATTATGCCTGAGGGAACCTTTGGTGCTTGCAGGCAACACTGTACCTGAGGGAACCTTTGGTGCTTGCAGGCAACATTATGCCTGAGGGAACCTTTGGTGCTTGCAGGCAACACTGTACCTGAGGGAACCTTTGGTGCTTGCAGGCAACACTGTACCTGAGGGAACCTTTGGTGCTTGCAGGCAACACTGTACCTGAGGGAACCTTTGGTGCTTGCAGGCAACATTATGCCTGGGGGAACCTTTGGTGCTTGCAGGCATCATTATGCCTGAGGGAACCTTTGGTGCTTGCAGGCAACACTATACCTGAGGGAACCTTTGGTCCATGCAGGCAACACTATACCTGAGGGAACCTTTGGTGCTTGCAGGCAACACTATACCTGAGGGAACCTTTGGTGCTTGCAGGCATCATTATGCCTGAGGGAACCTTTGGTGCTTGCAGGCATCATTATGCCTGAGGGAACCTTTGGTGCTTGCAGGCATCATTATGCCTGAGGGAACCTTTGGTGCTTGCAGGCAACATTATGCCTGAAGGAACCTTTGGTGCATGCAGGCAACACTATACTTGAGGGAACCTTGGTGCTTGCAGGCAACACTATACCTGAGGGAACCTTTGGTGCGTGCAGGCAACATTATGCCTGAAGGAACCTTTGGTGCTTGCAGGCAACACTATACCTGGGAGCAGAGTGGAGGATGAAGGTCCCCAGCTCTACCCTACACTCTACGAAGCCTCCTCGCTGCTCAACTAATGGTTCGATCCTTCTCACGGGACTCGAATAAAGAACATCCCCCTAAATGGTAGAACTAACATTGATACATCTTTAGCCCACGTCGACTAAGAAATTAGTGCCTCGTTTCTCTGTTACTAACAAGAGTATGTGTTGTTGAACCAATTGGAGGCCAGGCCAGGCAGGGACCTGTCTCTGATGTTCACTTCCCATTAGCTAAACATGATACCTCATCTGGACATGTCTGTTTCCTCTAACCTCACCGGTTTTCCGGGCGCCATTCTGCTCTAGACTGCTCCATCGTATAGAAAAGAAAATGAAATATCTGCCTTAATATGAGGATTTTGAGTGCCCTAATAGTCAAGGTGTGTTATTGGTAGTGTCAAGGCCACGGTCGCTCCTGTTCCTGGCCTTTTACCCACGCTAGGACTTTTGTCCTATGGGTTGTTTACCTCGGCCGTCCTCCCGAGGGATTTACAACTAATAGTAGTCTGCTGAGAAAGATCCTGGGAATAACCCCAAAGGAGCATAGAAACACCCAGGTAGAGTAACAGTAAAAAAATATATATATTAACAAACACAAATAATCTAAAAATAATTAACTATCAGTGGAACTCTCCCATATCCGTCCTGTATTTTAATTAATATACAAGAATCAGAAATATCAATATTGGTAGAATATTCAGCATGTGACAGGTAAAGACATGCTTTTTTTTTAAATCAGCGCCATCTGTGGCACGTAAGATCAACACACGCTATACTAAATATGTTATGATTCCATTTCAGTGTTTCCAATTTCATTGATAAATTGATTTTTATAGATTTCGATTTATTTTCATTTTGATTTAATTATTTTGTGTGACATTGCCTTGGAATTGAGCTGTGTTGTTTACCATACTGTTCATTTCGCGAGTATAGTTTATTTGTTTATTTTTTCAGTGTTTTTCATTTCGTTTTTTAACTGTTCTACTTATTATTTTCTGTGATGAGAACATCAGATAATTTGGGAACGCATCGGATGAAGGAGTGGAGAATGGTGGGGAGGACGAGGGGATGGGAAGTGGGGGATGGTGGGGAGGACGAGGGGATGGGAATGGTGGGGAGGCCAGGGGGGAGGGAGGGTTGCTGCTCACCATCGCAGTGTGCCCGGGTACAGCTAGTTAAGAAATAATGGAGTTCAACATGTGTATTTGTTCTCCTGTACATATAGTCATATATAATCAAATCATGTCTTCAGGCACTACTTTGCTGGGCGGAGGGATATCGTGGAACTATACGGTCTGTCTGCCAGCAGACAGCTGACATTTGCCTACACGAACATATATATATATATATATATATATATATATATATATATATAATATATATATATATATATATATATATATATATGTCGTACCTAGTAGCCAGAACGCATTTCTCAGCCTACTATGCAACGCCCGATTTGCCTAATAAGCCAAGTTTTCATGAATTATTGTTTTTCGACTACCTAACCTACCTAACCTAACCTAACTTTTTCGGCTACCTAAATTAACCTAACCTATAAGATAGGTTAGGTTAGGTTAGGTAGGGTTGGTTAGGTTCGGTCATATATCTACGTTAATTTTAACTCCAATAATAAAAAAATGACCTCATATATAATGAAATGGGTAGCTTTATCATTTCATAGGAAAAAAATAGAGAGAATATATTAATTCATGAAACTTGGCTTATTAGGCAAATCGGGCCTTGCATAGTAGGCTGAGNGTGCACAACAGTGAACATTGAGACTGGCTGACGCGATTTGGCAGACTTCAGTATTCAATACGCTCAGCTAAGTATATAATTCAGGGCGATGCATCACTCGACATTGTATATTTCGTGTATATGAGGTGCCAGCAAGATTCTCATCAGTCGTGTTATTTACCTCGAGTTCTTTCTCTATGGGGATTCCGTGACCACGAGGACGAATGATGAACTGGCGTTAGAAATCGTCTTACAGCTAAGACACATTTTTCGTACAAATTTATTCAACTTGATTATTGATTCTATATGATTCACATACAATTTTCTATTGAATAATTATTGCCAGATTTGGTACTTAATGTTTATGCTCTAACTGTGCTCAGTATTTATGCTCAGTGATTAATGATGATTAATGATCATAATGATAATATTCAGGATTTGATTACCATATATTGAATATATTGTAGTTAGATTTACCATGTTATTAATACCACAATGAACTAGTGACGAACCACACTGGTTCCTCGATATATATGAACTTCTAGAAATAACCCCCCAATGTTGATATGTGAGGCTTGGCTTTAATTAATAATTACAGTGTTCATTTATTTCAAGTGATTATTCATTAAATGAGTTTCCATAGACACTGGTTCTCTAGTGTCATTCTAATGATCACTATTATTTGTTTTCCCTCTTTTCTCAAAAGTGGGTGGTCCTTCGAGTTATTTCAATACAATAATTAAATATTTAATTTCTGAGTTCAAGCCCCAGATACCCAACAACACCTCATCCACCCACCACACCTCATCCACCCACCACGCCACACCTCATCCACCCACCACACCACACGCCATCCATCCACCATGCCACACCTCATCCACCCACCACACCTCATCCACCCACCACGCCACACCTCATCCACCCACCACACCACACGCCATCCATCCACCACGCCACACCTTATCCACCCACCAATCCACACCTCATCCACCCACCACGCCACACCTCATCCACCCACTACGCCACACCTCATCCACCCACCACACCACACCTCATCCACCCACTACGCCACACCTCATCCACCCACCACACCACACCTCATCCACCACCACACCACACCTCATCCACCCCCACACCACACCTCATCCACCCACTACGCCACACCTCATCCACCCACCACGCCGCACCTCATCCACCCACTACGCCACACCTCATCCACCCACCATACCACACCTCATCCACCCACTACGCCACACCTCATCCACCCACCACGCCACACCTCATCCACCCACCACACCACACCTCATCCACCCACCACACCACACCTCATCCACCCACCACACCACACCTCATCCACCCACTACGCCACACCTCATCCACCCACCACGCCACACCTCATCCACCCACCACACCACACCTCATCCACCCACCACACCACACCTCATCCACCCCCACACCACACCTCATCCACCCACTACGCCACACCTCATCCACCCACCACGCCACACCTCATCCACCCAATACGCCACACCTCATCCACCCACCACGCCACACCTCATCCACCCATACGCCACACCTCATCCACCCACCACACCACACCTCATCCACCTACGTGTGGAGAGGGGGTGGAGCGAGGCGTGTAAAGGGGGCGGGGCGTGTGGAGAGGGGGGTGGAGCGAGGCGTGTGGAGGGGGCGGGGCGTGTGGAGAGGGGGGTGGAGCGAGGCGTGTGGAGGGGGCGGGGCGTGTGGAGGGGGCGGGGCGTGTGGAGAGGGGGGTGGAGCGAGGCGTGTGGAGGGGGCGGGGCGTGTGGAGGGGGCGGGGCGTGTGGAGGGGGCGGGGCGTGTGGAGGGAGGGGGGGAGGTGGGGTGACGCAACATTAACCAAGAGAGTACAAGTGTGGACAAGAAGGGCGTAACAACCGCTGCCTCGGGGTCAGACATAATTGTTAATATTTCCAATATCATCATTCCCAGTAATATTCCCAATTGCTGGCCTCAATTAAGACGTTAATTACCGAACTATTGGCCAGTCCGTCTGGCTGATAAAGGGCAGCACACCTTCGGTAATCCATACAACGCTCAAATATAAGTGTTCAAATTTGGCTTCTTGTTAATAACGAAGAGCCACAACCCCACCACAACCATCAGTAGTTGTAACCCACCACAACCATCAGTAGTTGTAACCCACCACAACCATCAGTAGTTGTAACCCACCACAACCATCAGTAGTTGTAACCCACCACAACCATCAGTAGTTGTAACCCACCACAACCATCAGTAGTTGTAACCCACCACAACCATCAGTAGTTGTAACCCCACCACAACCATCGGCCACATTGGTCAAAACTGGAATCTCGTTTGTCTCAACATTGTCAATCAATTCCC
This sequence comes from Procambarus virginalis, assembly GCA_020271785.1. Lineage (NCBI taxonomy): Eukaryota > Metazoa > Arthropoda > Malacostraca > Decapoda > Cambaridae > Procambarus > Procambarus virginalis. The sequence continues at coordinate 112,848 of WNGS01169147.1, forward strand.
ACTGCACAACAGAGCATTATATTAACATGTCAGTATTTGCGACCATTCCATTACCTAGATTGATTCAAAATGAATTGCTCGTTGCAGGGATTTTGTTGAACGAAATATGATTGAATCTGCCTTAATCACAGTTCCAATACACTTAAACCCTGGCTCATATAAACGGATTCTCTTTTGAGACTAATATTGAACGAATGTTCAAAGATAAATAATTGAACTGCCTCCTCTGATGCATTCCCCTGTTGTCTTGTTGGTATGTGTATATTGGAACCAGCTCTCGCACAAGACAGCACATATATGACTTATTGCGAATAGTCAATATTTTGCTTATGAATAAGTACATATGTGGTATATTCCAAGTTATATATATTTTCTCATGGCACTAACTCTTCCTCTCGATTTGCTATACACAAGTTTTAAATATTAGGAATTTCTTTTTCAGTTTTATTAAACAATAGAGATTTTATAAAAAAATTGACAATATTCTGAGTTACTTTACAATTTAATTAAATATTTTAGATTTGTTTTATTATTGTTATTAAACTGTAATATCAATATAGGTATAGGTTAAGTACTAATTGTAATTAAGAAACAATAAAATGCTTATCTTAACATACTAAGAAGGTTAGGTTAGGTCATGGTTTTCCATTCAGCTTTTCAGGTAAACTCAATATTCACAATAAATTAGTATATCACATATGTACTTATCCATAAGCATAATATTGACTAAGAAAGTGCGAGAACGGGTTGAAATTTCCAGCTCTGTATTCTGTTGGCTGTTGCTGCCTTAGGTTATGTAATCTACCAGCCCTACACACTGTTACGTTAGGGTATTACGGTTAGGAACAATTAGCTATTTCCAGGTGAAATGTCACCTCATTCGCTGTTCCATGGGTTAATATACCTTGACATTTGTTTCAATGCCCATTTTCTACTAGGTGAATGTTCGTTTTTTTATCTTGAAGCAGCTCTGTTTTCTATATCTGTGTGATACTCATGCAGATACTCACTGCGTGATAAGCATTTACAGCGTTGTGGTTCGAACAAAAGTCGTCAGTGAAGCACTTGTTCCAGAAGTGTTCGGACGTCATCAGTTGTGAGTCATGTGTAAACCATTTTTCATTCATAAACAGGGGGTTTGGTGGGTGCATGGAATGTCCTTTGAGTCTTTGTATATGAGGATAGGCTGATTTCAAATACAGATAATCGCCAACAGAACCTAAACACCTAACCTAACCAATGACTAAATATGCACAGTATGCTAATATATAACAATATTAATTTATATTAGAGAAAATTTCTATTTTGAATGAACAACATGATAATATTTATGAATGCGTCTTTGGGGTCGACTGCTGGATGGAATGGACTTGGTCTGAGGACGGGTTGGTTCACTAGAGTTCAGGTTGATGACGTGAGGGCGTTTTCGAGAGATGAATTTCCTAAATATAATTTAACAATACCTAGTAACACCATTGTTGAACTTTTTAAATTGTGCATAAAAAATGATTATTTCAGTTTTAATGGAAATGTTTTAAACAGACACCCCCTCACTTTCCAGCTCATTGTTGCTGTGAGGGGGGGGGGCTTGGTGAGCGGCTGTCGAATTGATATGCTCCTTAAGACAGTCCTCTGTCCTTTTGTGGCCTTGTGCTCCTGCTGCTGTCCTCTCTAATTCTGCTGGACACCTTTTCCTTTTGTTTCGTTTTTCTCCCCCCCCCCATCTTCTCTTTTCTCGTTATCATTTCCCACTGACCTTGTGCCTGTTTTGATCATTGTTTTGGCTTTCTTGTTTTGTTTTGACGCCCGTGTGTTTGAGGAGGCTTACTCTTGCACCCGTAGAACTGTAGTACCCAACGTCTCGAGCGAGGGGAACCTTTTATTGTCAATCCTCCTTTCGTCACTGAACCCAATCTCGACGGACTGATGGTTCTTAAAGTGGCGTTTGTGGGGCGTATACTCACGACTCACCCCTAGGGAGCCCCGGCATGATCGGCGATAGCTTCTTGTTGGGTGTCCTGCCTTTAATTGTTGCTCCATAGTGGGTATGGGGGCACATTCGTGGATGAAAGTGTTACTTCTCGTC
>WNGS01169148.1:8683-24081 GCA_020271785.1 Procambarus virginalis
GCGGTGTACCGTGAGTGTGGCCGTGTACCGTGAGTTTGGCGGTGTACCGTGAGTGTGGCGGTGTACCGTGAGTGTGGCGGTGTACCGTGAGTGTGGCCGTGTATCGTGAGTGCGGCGGTGTACCGTGAGTGTGGCCGTGTACCGTGAGTGGGCCGTGTACCGTGAGTGTGGCCGTGTACCGTGAGTGTGGGGTGTACCGTGAGTGTGGCCGTGTACCGTGAGAGTGGCCGTGTACCGTGAGTGTGGCCGTGTACCGTGAGTGTGGCCGTATACCGTGAGTGTGGCCGTGTACCGTGAGTGTGGCCATGTACCGTGAGTGTGGCGTGTACCGTGAGTGTGGCCGTGTACCGTGAGTGTGGCGGTGTACCGTGAGTGTGGCCGTGTACCGTGAGTGTGGCCGTGTACCGTGAGTGTGGCCGTGTACCGTGAGTGTGGCCGTATACCGTGAGTGTTGCCGTGTACCGTGAGTGTGCCGTGTACCGTGAGTGTGGCCGTGTACCGTGAGTGTGGCCGTGTACCGTGAGTGTGGCCGTGTACCGTGAGTGTGGCCGTATACCGTGAGTGTGGCCGTGTACTGGAGTGTGGCCGTGTACCGAGTGTGGCCGTATCCGTGAGTGTGGCCGTGTACCGTGACTGTGACCGTGTACCGTGAGTGTGGCCGTGTACCGTGAGTGTGGCGGTGTACCGTGAGTGTGGCCGTGTACCGGAGTGTGCCGTGTACCGTGAGTGTGGCCGTGTACCGTGAGTGTGGCCGTATACCGTGAGTGTGGCCGTGTACCGTGAGTGTGGCCATGTACCGTGAGTGTGGCCGTGTACCGTGAGTGTGGCCGTGTACCGTGAGTGTGGCCGTGTACCGTGACTGTGACCGTGTACCGTGACTGTGGCCGTGTACCGTGAGTGTGGCCGTGTACCGTGACTGACCGTGTACCGTGTGGCCGTGTACCTGAGGTGGCCGTGTATCGTGAGTGTGGCGGTTACCGTGAGTGTGACCGTGTACCGTGAGTGTGGCCGTGTACCGTGAGTGGGCTTGTACCGTGAGGGTGGCGGTGTACCGTGAGTGTGGCCGTGTACCGTGAGTGTGGCGGTGTACCGTGAGTGTGGCGGTGTACCGTGAGTGTGGCCGTGTACCGTGAGTGTGGCGGTGTACCGTGAGTGTGGCGGTGTACCGTGAGTGTGGCTGGTACCGTGAGTGTGGCGGTGTACTGTGAGTGTGACCGTGTACCGTGAGTGTGACCGTGTACCGTGAGTGTGACCTTGTACCGTGACTGTGAACGTGTACCTTGAGTGTGGCCGTGTACCGTGAGTGTGGCGGTGTACCGTGAGTGTGGCCGTGTACCATGAGTGAGGCCGTGTACCGTGACTGTGAACGTGTACCTGTGAATGTGGCCGTGTACCGTGACTGTGGCCGTGTACCGTGAGTGTGGCGGTGTACCGTGAGTGTGGCGGTGTACCGTGAGTGTGGCCGTGTACCGTAAGTGTGGCCGTGTACCGTGAGTGTGGCGGTGTACCGTGAGTGTGGCGGTGTACCGTGAGTGTGGCGGTGTACCGTGAGTGTGACCGTATACTGTGAGTGTGGCCGTGTACCGTGAGTGTGGCGGTGTACCATGAGTGTGGCGTGTACCGTGAGTGCCGTGTACCGTGAGTTTGGCGGTGTACCGTGAGTGTGGCGGTGTACCGTGAGTGTGGCGGTGTACCGTGAGTGTGGCCGTGTATCGTGAGTGCGGCGGTGTACCGTGAGTGTGGCCGTGTACCGTGAGTGTGGCCGTGTACCGTGAGTGTGGCCGTGTACCGTGAGTGTGGCGGTGTACCGTGAGTGTGGCCGTGTACCGTGAGTGTGGCCGTGTACCGTGAGTGTGACCGTGTACCGTGAGTGTGGCCGTATACCGTGTTGCCGGTGTACCGTGAGTGTGGCCATGTACCGTGAGTGTGGCCGTGTACCGTGAGTGTGGCCGTGTACCGTGAGTGTGGCGGTGTACCGTGAGTGTGGCCGTGTACCGTGAGTGTGGCCGTGTACCGTGAGTGTGGCCGTGTACCGTGAGTGTGGCCGTATACCGTGAGTGTTGCCGTGTACCGTGAGTGTGGCCGTGTACCGTGAGTGTGGCCGTGTAACCGTGAGTGTGGCCGTGTACCGTGAGTGTGGCCGTGTACCGTGAGTGTGGCCGTATACCGTGAGTGTGGCCGTGTACTGTGAGTGTGGCCGTGTACCGTGAGTGTGACCGTATACCGTGAGTGTGGCCGTGTACCGTGACTGTGACCGTGTACCGTGACTTTGGCCGTGTACCGTGAGTGTGGCCGTGTACCGTGACTGTCCGTGTACCGTGAGTGTGGCCGTGTACCGTGAGGGTGGCCGTGTATCGTGAGTGCGTCCGTGTACCGTGTGTGGCCGTGTACCGTGATTGTGACCGTGTGCCGTGTGTGTGCCGTGTAACGTGACTGTGACCGTGTACCGTGAGTGTGACCGTGTACCGTGAGTGTGGCCGTGTACCGTGACTGTGACCGTGTACCGTGAGTGTGACCGTGTACCGTGACTGTGGCCGTGTACCGTGAGCGTGCCGTGTACCGTGAGTGTGGCCGTGTACCGTGAGCGTGGCCGTGTACCGTGAGTGTGGCCGTGTACCGTGAGTGTGGCCGTGTACCGTGACTGTGACCGTGTACTGTGAGTGTGGCCGTGTACCGTGAGTGTGGCGGTGTACCGTGAGTGTGACCGTGTACCGTGAGTGTGGCCGTGTACCGTGAGTGTGGCTGTGTACCGTGAGGTGGCGGTGTACCGTGAGTGTGGCCGTGTACCGTGAGTGTGGCCGTGTACCGTGAGTGTGGCGGTGTACCGTGAGTGTGGCCGGGTGGGTACCGTGAGTGTGGCGGTGTACCGTGAGTGTGGCGGTGTACCGTGAGTGTGGCGGTGTACCGTGAGTGTGGCGTGTACTGAGTGTGACCGTGTACCGTGAGTGTGACCGTGTACCGTGAGTGTGACCTTGTACCGTGAGTGTGGCCGTGTACCGTGAGTGTGCCGTGTACCGTGAGTGTGGCGGTGTACCGTGAGTGTGGCCGTGTACCGTGAGTGAGGCCGTGTACCGTGACTGTACGGTGTACCGTGAATGTGGCCGTGTACCTTGACTGTGGCCGTGTACCGTGAGTGTGGCGGTGTACCGTGAGTGTGGCGGTGTACCGTGAGTGTGGCCGTGTACCGTAAGTGTGGCGGTGTACGTGAGTGTGGCGGTGTACCGTGAGTGTGGCGGTGTACCGTGAGTGTGGCGGTGTACCGTGAGTGTGGCCGTGTACCGTGAGTGTGGCCGTGTACCGTGAGTGGGCGGTGTACCATGAGTGTGTGCGGTGTACCGTGAGTGTGGCCGTGTACCGTGAGTTTGGCGGTGTACCGTGAGTGTGGCGGTGTACCGTGAGTGTGGCGGTGTACCGTGAGTGTGGCCGTGTACCGTGAGTGGTGGCGGTGTACCGTGAGTGTGGCCGTGTACCGTGAGTGTGGCCGTGTACCGTGAGTGTGGCCGTGTACCGTGAGTGTGGCGGTGTACCGTTTGTGGCCGTGTACCGTGAGTGTGGCCGTGTACCGTGGTGTGGCCGTGTACCGTGAGTGTGGCCGTGTACCGTGAGTGTGGCCGTGTACCGTGAGTGTGGCCATGTACCGTGAGTGGGGGCCGTGTACCGTGAGTGTGGCCGTGTACCGTGAGTGTGGCGGTGTACCGTGAGTGTGGCCGTGTACCGTGAGTGTGGCCGTGTACCGTGAGTGGGCCGTGTACCTGAGTGTGGCCGTATACCGTGAGTGTTGCCGTGTACCGGAGTGTGCCGTGTACCGTGATGTGGCCGTGTACCGTGAGTGTGGCCGTGTACCGTGAGTGTGGCCGTGTACCGTGAGTGTGGCCGTGTACCGTGAGTGTGGCCGTGTACGTGATGTGGGCCGTGTACCGTTAGTGTGACCGTGTACCGTGAGTGTGGCCGTGTACCGTGAGTGTGGCCGTGTACCGTGAGTGTGGCCGTGTACCGTGAGTGTGGCCGTGTACCGTGAGTGTGCTGCTATCACTGCCTTACCTTGCCAAGTGGCAGCTNGTGAGTGTGACCGTGTACGTGAGTGTGGCCGTGTACCGTGACTGTGGCCTTGTACCGTGACTGTGGCCGTGTACCGTGACTGTGGCCGTGTACCGTGAGTGTGGCGTGCCCGTGACTGTGACCGTGTACCGTGAGTGTGGCCGTGTACAGTGACTGTGACCGTGTACCGTGACTGTGACCTTGTACCGTGAGTGTGGCCGTGTACCGTGACTGTGACCGTGTACTGTGAGTGTGGCCGTGTACCGTGAGTGTGGCCGTGTACCGTGAGTGTGCCGTGTACCGTGAGTGCCGTGTACGTGAGTGTGGCCGTGTACCGTGTGTGTGACCGTGTACCGTGAGTGTGGCCGTGTACCGTGAGTGTGGCCGTGTACCGTGACTGTGACCGTGTACCGTGAGTGTGGCCGTGTACCGTGAGTGTGGCCGTGTACCGTGACTGACGTGTACCGTGAGTGTGGCCGTGTACCGTGAGGGTGGCCGTGTACCGTGAGTGTGGCGTGTACCGTGAGTGTGACCGTGTACCGTGAGTGTGGCCGTGTACCGTGAGTGTGGCTGTGTACCGTGAGGGTGGCGGTGTACCGTGAGTGTGGCCGTGTACCGTGAGGGTGGCCGTGTACTGTGAGTGTGGCCGTGTACCGTGACTGTGACCGTGTACCGTGAGTGTGGCCGTGTACCGTGAGTGGTGGCCGTGTACCGTGAGTGTGGCCGTGTACCGTGACTGTGACCGTGTACCGTGAGTGTGGCCGTGTACCGTGAGTGTGGCCGTGTACCGTGAGTGTGGCCGTGTACCGTGAGTGTGACCGTGTACCGTGAGTGTGGCCGTGTACCGTGACTGTGGCCTTGTACCGTGACTGTGACCGTGTACCGTGACTGTGACCGTGTACCGTGAGTGTGGCCGTGTACCGTGAGTGTGGCGTGTACCGTGAGTGTGGCCGTGTACCGTGACTGTGACGTGTACCGTGAGTGTGGACCGTGTACCGTGAGTGTGGCCGTGTACCGTGACTGTGACCGTGTACTGTGAGTGTGGCCCGTGTACCGTGAGTGTGGCCGTGTACCGTGAGTGTGCCGTGTACCGTGAGTGGGCCGTGTACCGTGAGTGGACGTGTACCGTGTGTGTGGCGTGTACCGTGAGTGTGGCCGTGTACCGTGAGTGTGGCCGTGTACCGTGACTGTGACCGTGTACCGTGACTGTGGGCGTGTACCGTGAGTGTGGCCGTGTACCGTGACTGTGGCCGTGTACCGTGAGTGTGCCGTGTACCGTGAGTGTGGCGTGTACCGTGAGTGTGGCCGTGTACCGTGAGTGTGGCGGTGTACCGTGAGTGTGGCGTGTACCGTGAGGTGGCGGTGTACCGTGAGTGTGGCCGTGTACCGTGAGTGTGGCCGTGTACCGTGAGTGTGGCCGTGTACCGTGAGTGTGGCCGTGTACCGTGAGTGTGGCCGTGTACCGTGAGTGTGGCCGTGTACCGTGAGTGTGGCCGTGTACCGTGAGTGTGGCGGTACCGTGAGTGGTGGCCGTGTACCGTGACTGTGACCGTGTACCGTGAGTGTGGCCGTGTACCGTGAGTGTGGCCGTGTACCGTGAGTGTGGCCGTGTACCGTGAGTGTGGCGTGTACCGTGAGTGTGGCCGTGTACCGTGAGTGTGGCGGTGTACCGTGAGTGTGGCCGTGTACCGTGAGTGTGGCCGTGTACCGTGAGTGTGGCCGTGTACCGTGAGTGTGGCCGTGTACCGTGAGTGTGCGGTGTACCGTGAGTGTGGCGGTGTACCGTGAGTGTGGCCGTGTACCGTGAGTGTGGCCGTGTACCGTGAGTGGACCGTGTACGTGAGTGTGACCGTGTACCGTGAGTGTGACCGTGTACCGTGACTGTGAACGTGTACCGTGAGTGTGGCCGTGTACCGTGAGTGTGGCCGGTGTACCGTGAGTGTGGCCGTGTACCGTGAGTGTGGCCGTGTACCGTGACTGGGCCGTGTACCGTGAGTGTGGCCGTGTACCGTGAGTGTGGCCGTGTACCGTGAGTGTGGCCGTGTACCGTGAGTGTGGCCGTGTACCGTGTGAGTGGCCGTGTACCGTGAGTGTGGCCGTGTACCGTGAGTGTGGCCGTGTACCGTGAGTGTGGCGTGTACCGTGAGTGTGGCCGTGTACCGTGAGTGTGGCGTGTACCGTGAGTGTGACCGTGTACCGTGAGTGTGGCCGTGTACCGTGAGTGTGGCCGTGTACCGTGAGTGTGGCGGTGTACCGTGAGTGTGGCCGTGTACCGTGAGTGTGGCGGTGTACCGTGAGTGTGGCGTGTACCGTGAGTGTGGCCGTGTACCGTGAGTTGGCCGTGTACCGTGAGTGTGGCCGTGTACCGTGAGTGTGGCCGTGTACCGTGAGTGTGGCCGTGTACGTGAGTGTGGCCGTGTACCGTGAGTGTGGCGGTGTACCGTGAGTGTGGCCGTGTACCGTGAGTGTGGCCGTGTACCGTGAGTGTGGCCGTGTACCGTGAGTGGGGCCGTGTACGTGAGTGTGGCCGTGTACCGTGAGTGTGGCCGTGTACCGTGAGTGTGGCCGTGTACCGTGAGTGTGCCGTGTACCGTGAGTGTGGCGTGTACCGTGAGTGTGGCCGTGTACCGTGAGTGGGCCGTGTACCGTGAGTGTGGCCGTGTACCGTGAGTGTGGCCGTGTACCGTGAGTGTTGCCGTGTACCGTGAGTGTGGCCGTGTACCGTGAGTGTGGCCGTGTACCGTGAGTGTGGCCGTGTACCGTGAGTGTGGCCGTGTACCGTGAGTGTGGCCGTGTACCGTGAGTGTGGCCGTGTACCGTGAGTGTGGCCGTGTACCGTGAGTGTGGCCGTGTACCGTGAGTGTGGCCGTGTACCGTGACTGTGCCGTGTACCGTGAGTGTGGCCGTGTACCGTGAGTGTGGCGGTGTACCGTGAGTGTGGCCGTGTACCGTGAGTGTGCCGTGTACGTGAGGTGGCCGTGTACCGTGAGTGTGCCGTGTACCGTGAGTGGCCGTGTACCGTGAGTGTGGCCGTGTACCGTGAGTGTGGCCGTGTACCGTGAGTGTGGCCGTGTACCGTGAGTGTGGCCGTGTACCGTGAGTGTGGCCGTGTACCGTGACTGTGGACCGTGTACCGTGACTGTGGCCGTGTACCGTGAGTGTGGCCGTGTACCGTGACTGACCGTGTACCGTGAGTGTGGCCGTGTACCGAGGTGGGCCGTGTACCGTGAGTGTGGCGGTGTACCGTGAGTGTGACGTGTACCGTGAGTGTGGCCGTGTACCGTGAGTGTGGCTGTGTACCGTGAGGGTGGCGGTGTACCGTGAGTGTGGCCGTGTACCGTGAGTGTGGCCGTGTACCGTGAGTGTGGCGGTGTACCGTGAGTGTGGCCGTGTACCGTGAGTGTGGCGGTGTACCGTGAGTGGCGGTGTACCGTGAGTGTGGCGGTGTACCGTGAGTGTGGCGTGTACTGTGAGTGTGACCGTGTACCGTGAGTGTGCCGTGTACCGTGAGTGTGACCTTGTACCGTGACTGTGAACGTGTACCGTGAGTGTGGCCGTGTACCGTGAGTGTGGCGGTGTACCGTGAGTGTGGCCGTGTACCGTGAGTGAGGCCGTGTACCGTGACTGTGAACGTGTACCGTGAATGTGGCCGTGTACCGTGACTGTGGCGTGTACCGTGAGTGTGGCGGTGTACCGTGAGTGTGGCGGTGTACCGTGAGTGTGGCCGTGTACCGTGAGTGTGGCCGTGTACCGTGAGTGTGGCGGTGTACCGTGAGTGTGGCGGTGTACCGTGAGTGTGGCGGTGTACCGTGAGTGTGACCGTATACCGTGAGTGTGGCCGTGTACCGTGAGTGTGGCGGTGTACCATGAGTGTGGCGGTGTACCGTGAGTGTGGCCGTGTACCGTGAGTGGCGGTGTACCGTGAGTGTGGCGGTGTACCGTGAGTGTGGCCGTGTACCGTGAGTGTGGCCGTGTACGTGAGTGTGGCGGTGTACCGTGAGTGTGGCCGTGTACCGTGAGTGTGGCCGTGTACCGTGAGTGTGGCCGTGTACCGTGAGTGTGGCGGTGTACCGTGAGTGTGGCCGTGTACCGTGAGTGTGGCCGTGTACCGTGAGTGTGACCGTGTACCGTGAGTGTGGCCGTGTACCGTGAGTGTGGCCGTGTACCGTGAGTGTGGCGTGTACCGTGAGTGTGGCCGTGTACCGTGAGTGTGGCCGTGTACCGTGAGTGTGGCGGTGTACCGTGAGTGTGGCCGTGTACCGTGAGTGTGGCGTGTACCGTGAGTGTGGCCGTGTACCGTGAGTGTGGCCGTGTACCGTGAGTGTGCGTGTACCGTGAGTGTGGCCGTGTACCGTGAGTGTGGCCGTGTACCGTGAGTGTGGCCGTGTACCGTGAGTGTGGCCGTGTACCGTGAGTGTGGCCGTGTACCGTGAGTGTGGCCGTGTACCGTGATGTGGCCGTGTACCGTGAGTGTGACCGTGTACCGTGAGTGTGGCCGTGTACCGTGACTGTGGACCGTGTACCGTGACTGTGGGCCGTGTACCGTGAGTGTGGCCGTGTACCGTGACTGTCCGTGTACCGTGAGTGTGGCCGTGTACCGTGAGGTGGCCGTGTACCGTGAGTGTGCGTCGTGTACCGTGAGTGTGGCCGTGTACCGTGAGTGTGACCGTGTACCGTGTGTGTGGCCGTGTAACGTGACTGTGACCGTGTACGTGAGTGTGACCGTGTACCGTGAGTGTGGCCGTGTACCGTGACTGTGGACGTGTACCGTGAGTGTGACCGTGTACCGTGACTGTGGCGTGTACCGTGAGCGTGGCGTGTACCGTGAGTGTGGCCGTGTACCGTGAGTGTGGCCGTGTACCGTGAGTGTGGCGTGTACCGTGAGTGTGGCCGTGTACCGTGACTGTGACCGTGTACTGTGAGTGTGGCCGTGTACCGTGAGTGTGGCGGTGTACCGTGAGTGTGACCGTGTACCGTGAGTGTGGCCGTGTACCGTGAGTGTGGCTGTACCGTGAGTGTGGCGGTGTACCGTGAGTGTGGCCGTGTACCGTGAGTGTGGCCGTGTACCGTGAGTGTGGCGGTGTACCGTGAGTGTGGCCGTGTACCGTGAGTGTGGCGGTGTACCGTGAGTGTGGCGGTGTACCGTGAGTGTGGCGGTGTACCGTGAGTGTGGCGGTGTACCGTGAGTGTGACCGTGTACCGTGAGTGTGACCGTGTACCGTGAGTGTGACCTTGTACCGTGAGTGTGGCCGTGTACCGTGAGTGTGGCCGTGTACCGTGAGTGTGGCGGTGTACCGTGAGTGTGGCCGTGTACCGTGAGTGAGGCCGTGTACCGTGACTGTGAACGTGTACCGTGAGTGTGGCCGTGTACCGTGACTGTGGCCGTGTACCGTGAGTGTGGCGGTGTACCGTGAGTGTGGCGGTGTACCGTGAGTGTGGCCGTGTACCGTGAGTGTGGCGGTGTACCGTGAGTGTGGCGGTGTACCGTGAGTGTGGCGGTGTACCGTGAGTGTGGCCGTGTACCGTGAGTGTGACCGTGTACCGTGAGTGTGGCCGTGTACCGTGAGTGTGGCGGTGTACCGTGAGTGTGGCGTGTACCGTGAGTGTGGCCGTGTACCGTGAGTGTGGCGGTGTACCGTGAGTGTGGCGGTGTACCGTGAGTGTGGCGTGTACCGTGAGTGTGGCCGTGTACCGTGAGTGTGGCGGTGTACCGTGAGTGTGGCCGTGTACCGTGAGTGTGGCCGTGTACCGTGAGTGTGGCCGTGTACCGTGAGTGTGGCGGTGTACCGTGAGTGTGGCCGTGTACCGTGAGTGTGGCCGTGTACCGTGAGTGTGGCCGTGTACCGTGAGTGTGGCCGTGTACCGTGAGTGTGGCCGTGTACCGTGAGTGTGGCCGTGTACCGTGAGTGTGGCCGTGTACCGTGAGTGTGGCCGTGTACCGTGAGTGTGGCGGTGTACCGTGAGTGTGGCCGTGTACCGTGAGTGTGGCCGTGTACCGTGAGTGTGGCCGTGTACCGTGAGTGTGGCCGTGTACCGTGAGTGTTGCCGTGTACCGTGAGTGTGGCCGTGTACCGTGAGTGTGGCCGTGTACCGTGAGTGTGGCCGTGTACCGTGAGTGTGGCCGTGTACCGTGAGTGTGGCCGTGTACCGTGAGTGTGGCCGTGTACCGTGAGTGTGGCCGTGTACCGTGAGTGTGCCGTGTACCGTGAGTGTGGCCGTGTACCGTGAGTGTGCCGTGTACCGTGAGTGTGGCCGTGTACCGTGAGTGTGGCCGTGTACCGTGAGTGTCCGTGTACCGTGAGTGTGGCCGTGTACCGTGAGGGTGGCCGTGTACCGTGAGTGTCCGTGTACCGTGTGTGGCCGTGTACCGTGAGTGTGACCGTGTACCGTGTGTGGCCCGTGTACCGTGACTGTGACCGTGTACCGTGAGTGTGACCGTGTACCGTGAGTGTGGCCGTGTACCGTGACTGTGACCGTGTACCGTGAGTGTGACCGTGTACCGTGACTGTGGCCGTGTACCGTGAGGGTGGCCGTGTACCGTGAGTGTGGCCGTGTACCGTGAGTGTGGCCGTGTACCGTGAGTGTGGCCGTGTACCGTGAGTGTGGCCGTGTACCGTGACTGTGACCGTGTACTGTGAGTGTGGCCGTGTACCGTGAGTGTGGCGGTGTACCGTGAGTGTGACCGTGTACCGTGAGTGTGGCCGTGTACCGTGAGTGTGGCCGTGTACCGTGAGGGTGGCGGTGTACCGTGAGTGTGCCGTGTACCGTGAGTGTGGCCGTGTACCGTGAGTGTGGCGGTGTACCGTGAGTGTGGCCGTGTACCGTGAGTGTGGCGGTGTACCGTGAGTGTGGCGGTGTACCGTGAGTGTGGCGGTGTACCGTGAGTGTGGCGGTGTACCGTGAGTGTGGCCGTGTACCGTGAGTGTGACCGTGTACCGTGAGTGTGACCGTGTACCGTGAGTGTGGCCGTGTACCGTGAGTGTGGCCGTGTACCGTGAGTGTGGCCGTGTACCGTGAGTGTGGCCGTGTACCGTGAGTGTGGCCGTGTACCGTGACTGTGAACGTGTACCGTGAGTGTGGCCGTGTACCGTGAGTGTGGCCGTGTACCGTGAGTGTGGCGGTGTACCGTGAGTGTGGCCGTGTACCGTGAGTGTGGCCGTGTACCGTGAGTGTGGCGGTGTACCGTGAGTGTGGCCGTGTACCGTGAGTGTGGCCGTGTACCGTGAGTGTGGCCGTGTACCGTGAGTGTGACCGTGTACCGTGAGTGTGGCCGTGTACCGTGAGTGTGGCGTGTACCGTGAGTGTGGCGGTGTACCGTGAGTGTGGCCGTGTACCGTGAGTTGGCGGTGTACCGTGAGTGTGGCGGTGTACCGTGAGTGTGGCGGTGTACCGTGAGTGTGGCCGTGTACCGTGAGTGTGGCGGTGTACCGTGAGTGTGGCCGTGTACCGTGAGTGTGGCCGTGTACCGTGAGTGTGGCCGTGTACCGTGAGTGTGGCGTGTACCGTGAGTGTGGCCGTGTACCGTGAGTGTGGCCGTGTACCGTGAGTGTGGCCGTGTACCGTGAGTGTGGCCGTGTACCGTGAGTGTGGCCGTGTACCGTGAGTGTGGCCGTGTACCGTGAGTGTGGCCGTGTACCGTGAGTGTGGCCGTGTACCGTGAGTGTGGCGGTGTACCGTGAGTGTGGCCGTGTACCGTGAGTGTGGCCGTGTACCGTGAGTGTGGCCGTGTACCGTGAGTGTGGCCGTGTACCGTGAGTGTGGCCGTGTACCGTGAGTGTGGCCGTGTACCGTGAGTGTGGCCGTGTACCGTGAGTGTGGCCGTGTACCGTGAGTGTGGCCGTGTACCGTGAGTGTGGCCGTGTACCGTGAGTGTGGCCGTGTACCGTGAGTGTGGCCGTGTACCGTGAGTGTGGCCGTGTACCGTGAGTGTGGCCGTGTACCGTGACTGTGACCGTGTACCGTGAGTGTGGCCGTGTACCGTGAGTGTGGCGGTGTACCGTGAGTGTGGCCGTGTACCGTGAGTGTGGCCGTGTACCGTGAGTGTGGCCGTGTACCGTGAGTGTGGCCGTGTACCGTGAGTGTGGCCGTGTACCGTGAGTGTGGCCGTGTACCGTGAGTGTGGCCGTGTACCGTGAGTGTGGCCGTGTACCGTGAGTGTGGCCGTGTACCGTGACTGTGACCGTGTACCGTGACTGTGGCCGTGTACCGTGAGTGTGGCCGTGTACCGTGACTGACCGTGTACCGTGAGTGTGGCCGTGTACCGTGAGGTGGCCGTGTATCGTGAGTGTGGCGTTTACCGTGAGTGTGACCGTGTACCGTGAGTGTGGCCGTGTACCGTGAGTGTGGCTGTGTACCGTGAGGGTGGCGGTGTACCGTGAGTGTGGCCGTGTACCGTGAGTGTGGCCGTGTACCGTGAGTGTGGCGGTGTACCGTGAGTGTGGCCGTGTACCGTGAGTGTGGCGGTGTACCGTGAGTGTGGCGGTGTACCGTGAGTGTGGCGGTGTACCGTGAGTGTGGCGGTGTACTGTGAGTGTGACCGTGTACCGTGAGTGTGACCGTGTACCGTGAGTGTGACCTTGTACCGTGACTGTGAACGTGTACCTGAGTGTGGCCGTGTACCGTGAGTGTGGCGGTGTACCGTGAGTGTGGCCGTGTACCATGAGTGAGGCCGTGTACCGTGACTGTGAACGTGTACCGTGAATGTGGCCGTGTACCGTGACTGTGGCCGTGTACCGTGAGTGTGGCGGTGTACCGTGAGTGTGGCGGTGTACCGTGAGTGTGGCCGTGTACCGTAAGTGTGGCCGTGTACCGTGAGTGTGGCGGTGTACCGTGAGTGTGGCGGTGTACCGTGAGTGTGGCGGTGTACCGTGAGTGTGACCGTATACTGTGAGTGTGGCCGTGTACCGTGAGTGTGGCGGTGTACCATGAGTGTGGCGGTGTACCGTGAGTGTGGCCGTGTACCGTGAGTTTGGCGGTGTACCGTGAGTGTGGCGGTGTACCGTGAGTGTGGCGGTGTACCGTGAGTGTGGCCGTGTATCGTGAGTGCGGCGGTGTACCGTGAGTGTGGCCGTGTACCGTGAGTGTGGCCGTGTACCGTGAGTGTGGCCGTGTACCGTGAGTGTGGCGGTGTACCGTGAGTGTGGCCGTGTACCGTGAGTGTGGCCGTGTACCGTGAGTGTGACCGTGTACCGTGAGTGTGGCCGTATACCGTGAGTGTGGCCGTGTACCGTGAGTGTGGCCATGTACCGTGAGTGTGGCCGTGTACCGTGAGTGTGGCCGTGTACCGTGAGTGTGGCCGGTGTACCGTGAGTGTGGCCGTGTACCGTGAGTGTGGCCGTGTACCGTGAGTGTGGCCGTGTACCGTGAGTGTGGCCGTATACCGTGAGTGTTGCCGTGTACCGTGAGTGTGGCCGTGTACCGTGAGTGTGGCCGTGTACCGTGAGTGTGGCCGTGTACCGTGAGTGTGGCCGTGTACCGTGAGTGTGGCCGTATACCGTGAGTGTGGCCGTGTACTGTGAATGTGGCCGTGTACCGTGAGTGTGACCGTATACCGTGAGTGTGGCCGTGTACCGTGACTGTGACCGTGTACCGTGACTTTGGCCGTGTACCGTGAGTGTGGCCGTGTACCGTGACTGTCCGTGTACCGTGAGTGTGGCCGTGTACCGTGAGGTGGCCGTGTATCGTGAGTGCGTCCGTGTACCGTGTGTGGCCGTGTACCGTGATTGCGACCGTGTGCCGTGTGTGTGGCCGTGTAACGTGACTGTGACCGTGTACCGTGAGTGTGACCGTGTACCGTGAGTGTGGCCGTGTACCGTGACTGTGACCGTGTACCGTGAGTGTGACCGTGTACCGTGACTGTGGCCGTGTACCGTGAGCGTGGCCGTGTACCGTGAGTGTGGCCGTGTACCGTGAGCGTGGCCGTGTACCGTGAGTGTGGCCGTGTACCGTGAGTGTGGCCGTGTACCGTGACTGTGACCGTGTACTGTGAGTGTGGCCGTGTACCGTGAGTGTGGCGGTGTACCGTGAGTGTGACCGTGTACCGTGAGTGTGGCCGTGTACCGTGAGTGTGGCTGTGTACCGTGAGGGTGGCGGTGTACCGTGAGTGTGGCCGTGTACCGTGAGTGTGGCCGTGTACCGTGAGTGTGGCGGTGTACCGTGAGTGTGGCCGTGTACCGTGAGTGTGGCGGTGTACCGTGAGTGGCGGTGTACCGTGAGTGTGGCGGTGTACCGTGAGTGTGGCGGTGTACTGTGAGTGTGACCGTGTACCGTGAGTGTGACCGTGTACCGTGAGTGTGACCTTGTACCGTGAGTGTGGCCGTGTACCTTGAGTGTGGCCGTGTACCGTGAGTGTGGCGGTGTACCGTGAGTGTGGCCGTGTACCGTGAGTGTGGCCGTGTACCGTGACTGTGAACGTGTACCGTGAATGTGGCCGTGTACCGTGACTGTGGCGTGTACCGTGAGTGTGGCGTGTACCGTGAGTGTGGCGGTGTACCGTGAGTGTGGCCGTGTACCGTAAGTGTGGCGGTGTACCGTGAGTGTGGCGGTGTACCGTGAGTGTGGCGGTGTACCGTGAGTGTGGCGGTGTACCGTGAGTGTGACCGTGTACCGTGAGTGTGGCCGTGTACCGTGAGTGTGGCGGTGTACCATGAGTGTGGCGGTGTACCGTGAGTGTGGCCGTGTACCGTGAGTTTGGCGTGTACCGTGAGTGTGGCGGTGTACCGTGAGTGTGGCGTGTACCGTGAGTGTGGCCGTGTACCGTGAGTGTGGCGGTGTACCGTGAGTGTGGCCGTGTACCGTGAGTGTGGCCGTGTACCGTGAGTGTGGCCGTGTACCGTGAGTGTGGCGTGTACCGTGAGTGTGGCCGTGTACCGTGAGTGTGGCCGTGTACCGTGAGTGTGGCCGGTACCGTGAGTGTGGCCGTGTACCGTGAGGTGGCCGTGTACCGTGAGTGTGGCCATGTACCGTGAGTGTGGCCGTGTACCGTGAGTGTGGCCGTGTACCGTGAGTGTGGCGGTGTACCGTGAGTGTGGCGTGTACCGTGAGTGTGGCCGTGTACCGTGAGTGTGGCCGTGTACCGTGAGTGTGGCCGTATACCGTGAGTGTTGCCGTGTACCGTGAGTGTGGCCGTGTACCGTGAGTGTGGCCGTGTACCGTGAGTGTGGCCGTGTACCGTGAGTGTGGCCGTGTACCGTGAGTGTGGCCGTATACCGTAGTGTGGCGTGTACCGTGAGTGTGGCCGTGTACCGTGAGTGGTGACCGTGTACCGTGAGTGTGGCGTGTACCGTGAGTGTGGCCGTGTACCGTGAGTGTGGCCGTGTACCGTGAGTGTGGCCGTGTACCGTGAGTGGTGCTGCTACTCA
>WNGS01169148.1:61634-79711 GCA_020271785.1 Procambarus virginalis
TTTGACCTGTCGCTGTTGTAACCTGTGGCCTGTTGGTACTTGTGGCGTGTTGTGACCTGTGGCTGTTATGCCCTGAGGCTGTTGTGACCTGGCTGGTGTAGCTTGTTGCTGTTATGACATGTGGCTGTTGGCTCCTGTACCCTGTGGCTGTAGTGACCTACGGCTTTGTGACCTGTGACTGTTGTGACCTGTAGCTGTCGTGACCTGTGGATATTGTGACCTGTGGCTGTTGTGACCTGTGGCTGTTGTGACCTGTGACTGTTGTGACTTCTTGTTGTTTTGACCTGTGGGTGTAGTGACCTGTGACTGTTGTGACCTGTGAATGTTGTGGTGACCTGTGGATGTTGTGACCTGTGACTGTTGTGAACTGTGGCTGTTGTGACCTGCGGCTGTTGTGATCTGTGGCTGTTGTGACCTGAGGCTGTTGTGACCTGTGGATGTAGTGACCTGTGGCTGTAGTAACGTGTGCCTGTTCTGACATGTAGCGTTGTGACCTGTGGCTGTTGTGACCTGTGACTGTAGTGACCTATGACTGTAGTGACCTGTGGCTGTAGTGAACTGCGGCTGTTGTGAACTGTGACTGTTGTGACCTGTGACTGTTGTGACCTGTAGCTGTTGTGACCTGTGACTGTAGTGACCTGTGGTTGTTGTGACCTTTGGCTGTTGTGACCTGTGGATATTGTGACCTGTAACTGTTGTGAACTGTGACTGTTGTGACCTGTGGATATTGTGACCTGTGTTTGTTGTGACCTGTTGCTGTTATGACCTGTGGCTGTTATGACCTGTTGCTGTTGCGACCTGTTGCTGTTGTAACCTGTGGCTGTTGTAACCTGTGGCTGTTATGATCTGCAGCTTTTGTGACCTGTGGCAGTTGCGACTTGTGACTGCTGTGACCAGTGGTTGCTGTGACCTGTTGATGTTGTGATCTGTGGCTGTTGTGACCTGTGGCTACTGTGATCTGTGGCTGTTGTGACCTGTGGTTGTTGTGACCTGTGGCTTTAGTGACCTGTGGCTGAAGTGAAGTGTGGCTGTAGTGACGTGTGGCTGTTGTGACCTGTAGGTGTTGTGACCTGTGGCTCTTGTGACCTGTGACTGTAGTGACTTGAGGCTGTTGTGAATTGTAGCTGTTGTGACCTGTTCCTGTTGTGACCTTTGGCTGTTGTGCCCTGTAACTGTAGTGATCTGTGACTTATGTGACCTGTGGCTGTATTGACGTGTGGCTGTTGTGACCTGTAGCTGTTGTGACCTGTGGCTGTTGTGACCTGTGACTGTAGTGACCTGTGGCTGTTGTGACCTGTGACTGTACTGACGTGTGGCTGTTGTGACCTGTAGCTGTCGTGACCTGTGGCTATTGTGACCTGTAGCTGTCGTGACCTGTGGCTATTGTGACCTTTGGGTGTTTTGACCTGTGAGTGTTGTGACCAGTGGCCGTTGTGACCTGTGGATGTTGTGACCTGTGGATGTTGTGACCTGTGGATGTTGTGACCTGTGGATGTTGTGACGTGTGGTTGTTGTGACTTGTGGGTGTTGTGACCTGTGGATGTTGTGACCTGTGGATGTTGTGACGTGTGGTTGTTGTGACCTGTGGCTGTTGTGACCTGTGGCTTTAGTGACCTGTGGCTGTAGTGACTTGTGGCTGTTGTGACCTGTGGTTTTTGTGACCTGTGGGTGTTGTGACCTTTGGCTGTACAAACGTTTGGCTGTTCTGACCTGTAGCTGTTGTGACCTGTGGCTGTTGTGACCTGTGGCTGTTGTGACCTGTGACTGTAGTGACCTGTGGCTGTAGTGACCTACGACTGTTGTGACCTGTGACTGTTGTGACCGGTAGCTGTCGTGACCTGCGTCTATTGTGACCTGTGGTTGATGTGACCTTTGGCTGTTGTGACCTGTCACTGTTGCGACCTGTGGCTGTTGTGACCTGTGGTTGTTGTGACCTGTGGCTTTAGTGACCTGTGGCTGTTGTGACCTGTGGTTGTTGTGACCTGTGCCTGTGGGTGTTGTGACCTGTGGCTGTAGTGACGTGTGACTGTTGTGACCTGTAGCTGTTGTGACCTGTGGCTGTTGTGACCTATGGGTGTTGTGACCATTGGCTGTTGTGATCTGTGGGTGTTGTGACCTGTGGATCACAACAGTTTTAGGTTTAGATCACTGGTTTTAGTGATCTGTGGATATTGTGACCTGTGGCTTTAGTGACCTGCGGCTGTTGTGACCTGTGACTGTTGTGACCTGTCGCTGTTGTGACCTGTGGCTGTCGTGACCTGTGGCTATTGTGACCTGTGGCTGTTGTGACCTGTCGCTGTTGTGACCTGTCGCTGTTGTGACCTGTGGCTGTCGTGACCTGTGGCTGTTGTAACCTGTGGCTGTTGTAACCGGTGCCTGTTGTAACCTGTGGCTGTTATGACATGTGGCAGTTGAAACCTGTGGATGTCGTGACCTTTGGTTGTTGTGACCTGTGGCTACTGTGACCAGTGGCTTTAGTGACCTGTGCCTGTTGTGACCTAGGGTTGTTGTGACTTGTGGCTTTAGTGACCTGTGGATGTAGTGATGTGTGGCTCTTGTCACCTGTGGTTTTAGTGACCTGTGGGTGTTGTGACCTGTGGCTGTAGTGACGTGTAGCTGTAGTGAACTGTAGCTGTTGTGACCTGTGGCTGTTGTGACCTGTGCCTGTTTTGACCTTTGGTTGTTGTGACCTGCGGCTCTTGTGACCTGTAGCTGTATTGACGTGTGGGTGTTGTGACCTGTGGCTGTTGTGACCTGAGGCTGTTGTGACCTGTTGCTGTAGTGACCTGTGACTGATGTGACCTGTGACTGTTGTGACCTGTGGCTGTAGTGACGTGTGGCTGTTGTGACCTGTGACTGTTGTGACCTGTGACTGTTGTGAACTGTAGCTGTTGTGACCTGTGGCTGTTGTGACCTGTGGCTGTAGTGACGTGTGACTGTTGTGACCTGTAGATGTTGTGACCTGTAGATGTTGTGACCTGTAGATGTTGTGACCTGTAGATGTTGTGACCTGTGGCTGTGGATGTTGTGACCTGTGACTGTTGTGACCTGTGGATGTTGTGGTGACCTGTGGATGTTGTGATCTGTGGCTGTTGTGACCTGCGGCTGTTGTGATCTGTGGCTGTTGTGACCTGAGGCTGTTGTGACCTGTCACTGTTGTGACCTGTCACTGTTGTGACCTGAGGTTGTTGTGACCTGAGGTTGTTGTGACCTGGGGTTGTTGTGATCTGTTGCTTTAGTGACCTGTGGCTGTAGTGACGTGTGGCTGTTGTGACCTGCTGTTTTAGTGACCTGTGGCTGTAGTGACTTGTGGCTGTTGTGACCTGTGGTTTTTGTGACCTGTGGGTGTTGTGACGTGTGCCTGTTCTGACATGTAGCTGTTATGACCTGTGGCTGTTGTGACCTGTGACTGTAGTGACTTGTGACTGTAGTGACCTGCGGCTGTTGTGACCTGTGACTGTTGTGACCTGTGGCTGTCGTGACCTGTGGCTATTGTGACCTGTCGCTGTTGCGAGCTGTGCTTGTTGTGAACTGTGGCTATTGTGACCTGTCGCTGTTGCGAGCTGTGGCTGTTATGACATGTGGCTGTTGTGACCTGTGGCTGTTGTGACCTTTGGTTGTTGTGACCTGTGGCTGATGTGACATGTGGCTTTAGTGACCTGTGCCTGTTGTGACCTGTGGCTTTTGTGACCTGTGGCTTTTGTGACCTGTGGCTTTTGTGACCTGTGGCTGTATTGAGGTGTGCCTCTTGTCACCTTTGGTATTAGTGGCCTGTGAGTGTTGTGACCGGTGGCTTTAATGACGTGTGACTGTTGTATCGTGTGGCTGTTGTGACCTGTGGCTGTTGTGACCTTTGGTTGTTGTGACCTGTAGCTGTTGTGACCTGTGACTGTAGTGACGTGTGGTTGTTGTGACCTTTGGCTGTTGTGACGTGTGACTGTTGTGACCTGTGACTGTTGTGACCTGCAGCTGTTGTGACCTGTAACTGTAGTGACCTGTGGTTGTTGTGACCTTTGGCTGTTGTGACGTGTGACTGTTGTGACCTGTGACTGTTGTGACGTGTGACTGTTGTGACCTGTGACTGTTGTGACCTGTAGCTGTTGTGACCTGTGACTGTAGTGACCTGTGGTTGTTGTGACCTTTGGCTGTTGTGACCTGTGGATATTGTGACCTGTAACTGTTGTGACCTGTGACTGTTGTGACCTGTGGATTTTGTGACCTGTGGTTGTTGTGACCTGTGGCTGTTATGACCTGTGGTTGTTATGACCTGTTGCTGTTGCGACCTGTTGCTGTTGTAACCTGTGGCTGTTGTAACCTGTGGCTGTTATGATCTGCAGCTTTTGTGACCTGTGGCAGTTGCGACTTGTGACTGCTGTGACCAGTGGTTGTTGTGACCTGTTGATGTTGTGATCTGTGGCTGTTGTGACCTGTGGCTACTGTGATCTGTGGCTGTTCTGACCTGTGGTTGTTGTGACCTGTGGCTTTAGTGACCTGTGGCTGAAGTGAAGTGTGGCTGTAGTGACGTGTGGCTGTTGTGACCTGTAGGTGTTGTGACCTGTGGCTCTTGTGACCTGTGACTGTAGTGACTTGAGGCTGTTGTGAATTGTAGCTGTTGTGACCTGTTCCTGTTGTGACCTTTGGCTGTTGTGCCCTGTGACTGTAGTGATCTGTGACTTATGTGACCTGTGACTGTAGTAACGTGTGGCTGTTGTGACCTGTAGCTGTTGTGACCTGTGGCTGTTGTGACCTGTGACTGTAGTGACCTGTGGCTGTTGTGACCTGTGACTGTATTGACGTGTGGCTGTTGTGACCTGTAGCTGTCGTGACCTGTGGCTGTTGTGCCCTTTGGGTGTTGTGACTGTGAGTGTTGTGACCAGTGGCCGTTTGTGACCTGTGGATGTTGTGACCTGTGGNGTGTACTCACCTAGTTGTGCTTGCGGGGTTGAGCTCTGGCTCTTTGGTCCCGCCTCTCAACCGTCAATCAACAGGTGTACAGGTTCCTGAGCCTATTGGGCTCTATCATATCTACACTTGAAACTGTGTATGGAGTCAGCCTCCACCACATCGCTCCTAATGCATTCCATTTGTCAACCACTCTGACACTAAAAAAGTTCTTTCTAATATCTCTGTGGCTCATTTGGGCACTCAGTTTCCACCTGTGTCCCCTAGTGCGTGTGCCCCTTGTGTTAAATAGCCTGTCTTTATCACCCTGTCGATTCCCCTGAGAATCTTGAATGTGGTGATCATGTCCCCCCTAACTCTTCTGTCTTCCAACGAAGTGAGGTTTAATTCCCGTAGTCTCTCCTCGTAGCTCATACCTCTCAGCTCGGGTACTAGTCTGGTGGCAAACCTTTGAACCTTTTCCAGTTTAGTCTTATGCTTGACTAGATAGGACTCCATGCTGGAGCCGCATACTCCAGGATTGGTCTGACATATGTGGTATATAATGTTCTGAAAGATTCCTTACACAAGTTTCTAAAGGCCGTTCTTATGTTAGCCAACCTGGCATATGCTGCTGATGTTATCCTCTTGATATGAGCTTCAGGGGACAGGTCTGGCGTGATATCAACCCCCAGGTCTTTCTCTCTCTCTGACTCTTGAAGTATTTCATCTCCCAAATGATACCTTGTATCTGGTCTCCTGCTTCCTACCCCTATCTTCATTACATTACATTTGCTTGGGTTAAACTCTAACAGCCATTTGTTCGACCATTCCTGCAGCTTGTCCAGGTCTTCTTGAAGCCTCAAGCTGTCCTCCTCTGTCTTAATCCTTCTCATAATTTTGGCGTCGTCAGCAAACATTGAGAGGAATGAGTCTATACCCTCTGGGAGATCATTTACGTATATCAGAAACAGGATAGGTCCAAGTACAGAGCCCTGTGGGACTCCACTGGTGACTTCACGCCAGTCTGAGGTCTCACCCCTCACTGTAACTCTCTGCTTCCTATTGCTTAGGTACTCCCTTATCCACTGGAGCGCCCTACCAGTTACTCCTGCCTGTTTCTCCAGCTTATGCATCAACCTTTTATGGGGTACTGTGTCAAAGGCTTTCCGACAGTCCAAAAAAATGCAGTCCGCCCACCCTTCTCTTTCTTGCTTAATTTTTGTCACCTGATCGTAGAATTCTATCAAGCCTGTAAGGCAAGATTTACCCTCCCTGAACCCATGTTGATGGGTTGTCACGAAGTCTCTTCTCTCCAGATGTGTTACTAGGTTTTTTCTCACAATCTTCTCCATCACCTTGCATGGTATACAAGTTAAGGACACTGGCCTGTAGTTCAGTGCCTCTTGTCTGTCACCCTTTTTGTATATTGGTACTACATTAGCAGTCTTCCATATTTCTGGTAGGTCTCCCGTTTCCAGTGACTTACTATACACTATGGAGAGTGGTAAGCAAAGTGCTCCTGCACACTCTTTCAATACCCATGGCGAGATTCCATCCGGCCCAACAGCTTTTCTCACATCCAGCTCCAATAGGTGCTTTTTGACCTCATCTCTTGTAATTTCGAACCTATCCAAGGTCACCTGGTTTGCTGCCACCTCTCCCAGCGCCGTGATATCTCCCTGTTCTATTGTAAAGACCTCCTGGAACCTTTTGTTGAGTTCTTCACACACCTCTTTGTCATTCTCTGTGTACCTGTCCTCGCCCACCCTAAGTTTCATCACCTGTTCCTTCACTGTTGTCTTCCTCCTGATGTGACTGTGTAGTAGCTTTGGTTCAGTCTTGGCTTTATTAGCTATATCATTTTCATACCTTTTCTCAGCTGCTCTTCTCACACTGACATACTCGTTCCTGGTTCTCTGGTATCTCTCTCTACTTTCTGGTGTTCTGTTATTACGGAAGTTCCTCCATGCCCTTTTGTTCAGCTCCTTTGCTTTCATACATTCCCTATTAAACCACGGATTCTTCCTTTGCTTCTCTGTTTTTTCCTGTTGGGCTGGGACAAACCTGCTTACAGCCTCCTGACATTTTTGGGTGACATAGTCCATCATGTCTTGTACGGACTTGGTTCCGAGTTCTGTGTCCCAATGTATATCCCATAGGAATTTATTCATCTCCTCATAGTTTCCCTTTCGGTACGCCAGCCCTTTGGTTCCCAGTTCTTTTTTGGGGGTGATAATTCCTAGCTCAACCAGGTACTCAAAGCTCAATACACTATGATCACTCATTCCCAGGGGGCTTCCAACTTAACTTCCCTTATATCCGACTCATTTAGGGTAAATATCAGATCAAGCAAGGCTGGTTCATCCCCTCCTCTCATTCTTGTCGGTCCCTTGACGTGTTGACTTAGAAAGTTTCTTGTTGCCACATCCAGCAGCTTAGCTCTCCATGTGTCTGGGCCTCCGTGTGGGTCTCTGTTCCCCCAATCTATCTTCCCATGGTTGAAGTCTCCCATGATTAGAAGTCTGGATCCGTTCCTGCTAGCCACAGAAGCTGCTCTCTCTATTATATTGATGGTGGCCATGTTGTTTCTATCATATTCCTGTCTGGGTCTTCTGTCATTCGGTGGGGGTTATATATGACTACTATTATAATTTTCTGTCCTCCAGTTGCTATGGCGCCTGATATGTAGTCACTGAAACCTTCACAGTTCTGAATTACCATCTCTTCGAAACTCCAACCTTCTCTTAGTAGCAAAGCCACACCACCACCTCCTCTCCTTCTCTCTCTTTCCTCACTACATAGTAGCCCTGTGGAAACACTGCATTTGTTATGATTTTCGTTAGCTTTGTTTCTGTGAGTGCTATTATGTTTTGGTTTTCTTCTAGTGCCCATTCTCCAAGTTCACTAGTTTTATTTGTAATTCCATCTATGTTAGTGTACATCGCCTTGAAGCTCACTTTCTTCTGTTCATTTACATATCCCTTTCTTGGCGAGTATTCTGCTGGTGTGGGAAGCTGTTCCGTGGGTGAGAGGATCTGTGAGGTGGTTTGCAGGGTCTCAGAGGATTTTGGGTGGGGGGTGGGGGTTTATGGGAAGGGGGAACGGGTAGGGTGTGGGTTAAGGAGATAGGGGGGACATGGAGGATACGGGGTGGGGGGAGGAGGGATAGGGTGGGTACGGGATGAAAGGGGAGGGGGACAGGGGGGAAAGGTGGGAGGGGAGACATGATTGGAATGGGGTGTCGGGTCCGAATGGGGTGGGGGGGGGGAGGGTGGGGGCAGGTAGGGTGAGGGGAAGGGAGGGTTTCTATGCTGAGGGGGTTGGTGGTGCTGCCCTCCCATCCTGGTGGTGATATGTGGCTCTTGTCACTTGTGGTTTTAGTGACCTGTGGATGTTGTGACCTGTGGCTGTAGTGACCTGTGGCTGTAGTAACGTGTGCCTGTTCTGACATGTAGCTGTTGTGACCTGTGGCTGTTGTGACCTGTGACTGTAGTGACCTGTGACTGTAGTGACCTGTGGTTGTAGTGACCTGCGGCTGTTGTGACCTGTGACTGTTGTGACCTGTGGCTGTCGTGACCTGTGGCTATTGTGACCTGTGGCTGTTGTGACCTGTGGTTCTTGTAACCTGTGGCTGTTATGTCCTGTTGCTGTTATGACCTGTGGCTGTTGTAACCTGTGGCTGTTATGACATGTGGCTGTTGTGACGTGTGGCTGTTGTGACCTGTGGCTGTTGTGACCTGTGGCTGTAGTGACATGTGGCTGTTGTGACCTGTGACTGTAGTGACATGGGGCTGTAGTGACCTGTGGCTGTTGTGACGTGTGGCTGTTGTGACTTGGGGTTATTGTGACCTCTGGCTTTAGTGAAATGTTGCTGTAGTGACCTGTGGCTGTTGTGACCTGTAGCTGTTGTGACCTGTGGCTGTTGTGACCTGACTCTGTAGTGACATGTGGCTGTAATGACCTGTGGATGTTGTGACCTGTGGCTGTTGTGACCTGTGGTTATTGTGACCTGTGGTTGTTGTGACCTGTGGCTGTTGTGACCTGTGTCTGTTGGGACCTGTGGCAGTTGCGACTTGTGGCTGTTGTGACCTGTGGTTGTTGTGACCTGTGGCTGTTGTGACCTGTGGCAGTTGCGACCTGTGGCTGTTGTGACCTGTGGTTGTTGTGATCTGTGGCTGTTGTGACCTGTGCCTGTTGTGACCTGTGGCAACTGTGACCTGTGGCTGTTGTGACCTGTGGCTTTAGTGATCTGTGGCTGTTGTGACCTGTGGTTGTTGTGACCTGTGGCTTTAGTGTCCTGTGGCTGAAGTGAAGTGTGGCTGTAGTGAATGAGGCTGTTGTGACCTGTGGCTGTTGTGACCTGTGGCTGTTGTGGCCTGTGGCTGTTGTGGCCTGTGGCTGTTGTGGCCTGTGGCTGTTGTGGCCTGTGGCTGTTGTGGCCTGTGGCTGTTGTGACCTGTGCTCTTGGGAACCTGTGGTGTTGTGACCTGTGGCTGTTTGTGATCTGTGGTTTGTTGTGACCTGTGGTTGTTGTGACCTGTAGCTTTAGTAACCTGTGACTGTTGTGACCTGTGGCGGTTGTGACCTGTGGTTGTTGTGATCTGTGGCTGTTATGACCTGTTGCTGTTATGACCTGTGCTGTTCTGACCTGTGGCTGTTGTAACCTGTGGCTGTTGTAACCTGTGGATGTTATGATCTGCAGCTTTGTGACCTGTGGCAGTTGCGACTTGTGACTGTGTGACCTGTGGTTGTTGTGACCTGTTGATGTTGTGATCTGTGGCTGTTGTGACCTGTGGCTACTGTGACCTGTGGCTGTTGTGACCTGTGCTTAGTAATCTGTGACTGTTGTGACCTGTGATTGTTGTGACCTGTGTTTAGTGACCTGTGGCTGAAGTGAAGTGTGCTGTAGTGACCTGTAGGTGTTGTGACCTGTCGCTGTTGTGACCTGTGACTGTTGTGACCTGTTGCTTTAGTGACCTGCGGCGGTTGTACCTGTCGCTGTTGCGAGCTGTGGCTGTTGTGACCTGTGGTTGTTGTGACCTGTAGCTGTAGTGACCTGCGGCTGTTGGGACCTGTCGCTGTTGCGAGCTGTGGCTGTTGTGACCTGTGGATGTAGTGACCTGTGGCTGTAGTGACGTGGGCTGTTGTGACCTGTAGCTGTCGTGACCTGTGACTGTAGTGACCTGTGGCTGTAGTGACCTGCGGCTGTTGTGACCTGTGACTGTTGTGACCTTTGGCTGTCGTGACCTTTGGCTATTGTGACCTGTCGCTGTTGCGAGCTGTGGCTGTTGTGACGTGTAAGTGTTGTGACCTGTGGCTGTAGTGACCTGCGACTGTATTGACGTGTGGCTGTTGTGAACTGTGAGTGTTGTGACCTGTGACTGTTGTGACCTTTGGCTGTTGTGACCTGTGGATGTTGTGACCTGTGGATGTTGTGACCTGTGACTGTTGTGAACTGTGGCTGGTGTGACCTTCGGCTGTAGTGACCTGTGGCTTTTGTGACCTGAGGCTGTTGTGACCTGTGGCTTTTGTGACCTGAGGCTGTTGTGACTTGTCGCTGTTGTGACCTGTGGCTTTAGTTACCTGTGGCTGTAGTGACCTGTGCCTGTTGTGACCTGGGGTTGTTGTGACCTGAGGCAGTTGTGACTTGTCGCTGTTTTGACCTTCGGCTGTAGTGACCTGTGCCTGTTGTGACCTGTGGCTGTAGTGACGTGTGGCTAATGTGACCTGTGGCTATTGTGACCTGTGGCTGTAGTGACGTGTGGCTATGTGACCTGTGGCTGTAGTGACCTGCGGCTGTTGTGACTTGTGATTGTTGTGACCTGTGGCTGTTGTGACCTGTCGCTGTTATGACTTGTGTTTGTTGTGACCTGTGGTTGCTGCGACCTGTGGATGTTGTGACATTTGGCTGTTGTGAACTTTGGCTGTTGTGAACTGTGGCTGTTGTGAACTGTGGCTGTTGTGATCTGTGACAGTTGTTACCTGTGGCTGTTGTGACCTTTGGCTATTGTGACCTGTGGCAATTGTGACCTGTGACTGTTGTGACTTGTGGTTGTTTTGACCTGTGGATGTTGTGACCTGTGACTGTTGTGACATGTGGATGTTGTGGTGACCTGTGGATGTTGTGACCTGTGACTTTTGTGAACTGTGGCTGTTGTGACCTGTGGTTGTTGTGACCTGTGGCTGTTGTGACCTGTGACTGTAGTGACCTGTGACTTATGTGACCTGTAGCTGTCGTGACCTGTGGCTGTTGTGACCTGTGACTGTAGTGAACTGTGGCTATTGTGACCAGTGGCCGTTGTGACCTGTGGTTGTTGTGATCTGTGGTTGTTGTGACTTGTGGCTGTTGTGACCTGTGGTTGTCGTCACCTGTGGATGTTGTGACCTGTGGATGTTATGATCTGTGGTTGTTGTGACTTGTGGCTACTGTGACCTGTGGATGTTGTGACCTTAGGCTGTTGTGACGTGTGGTTGTTCTGACCTGTGGATGTTGTGACCTGTGACTGTTGTGACCTTTGGCTGCTGTGACCTGTGGATGTTGTGACCTGTGACTGTTGTGAACTGTGGCTGTTGTGACCTTCGGCTGTAGTGACCTGAGGCTGTTGTGACCTGAGGCTGTTGTGACCTGAGGCTGTTGTGACCTGTGGCTGTTGTGACCTGAGGCTGTTGTGACCTGTGGTTGTTGTGACCTGTGGCTGTTGTGACCTGTGGCTGTTGTGACCTGTGGTTTTAGTGACCTGTGGGTGTTGTGACCTGTGGCTGTTGGGACCTGTGGCTGTTGTGACCTGTGGCTGTTGGGATCTGTGGCTGTTGTGACCTGTAGCTATCGTGACCTGTGGCTATTGTGACCTTTGGCTGTTGTGACCTGTGGTTTTAGTGACCTGTGGGTGTTGTGACCTGTGGCTGTTGGGACCTGTGGGTGTTGTGACCTGTGGCTGTTGGGACCTGTGGCTGTTGTGACCTGTGGCTGTTGGGACCTGTAGCTGTTGTGACCTGTAGCTATCGTGACCTGTGGCTATTGTGACATTTGGCTGTTGTGACCTGTCACTGTTGCGACCTGTGGCTGTTGTGACCTGTGGTTGTTGTGACCTGTGACTGTTATGACCTGTTGCTGTTATGATCTGTGGCTGTTGTGACCTGTCGCTGTTGTAACCTGTGGCTGTTGTGACCTGTGGCTGTTATGACCTGAGTTGTGACCTGTGGCTGTTATGACCTGTGGCTGTTGTGACCTGTGGCTTATGATCTGAGGCTGTTGTGACCTGTGGCTGTTATGACTGAGGCTGTTGTGACCTGTGGCTGTTATGACATGTGATTGTTGTGACCTGTGGCTGTGGGTGTTGTGACCTCTGGTTGTAGTGACGTGTGGCTGTTGTGACCTGTAGCTGTTGTGACCTGTGACTGTCGTGACCTGTGGCTGTTGTGACCTCTGGCTGTCGTGACCTTTGGCTGTTGTGACCTGTGGGTGTTGTGACCTGTGGATGTTGTGATCTGTATATATTGTGACCTGTGGCTGTAGTGATCTGCGGCTGTTGTGACCTGTGACTGTTGTGACCTGTGGCTGTAGTGACGTGTGACTGATGTGACCGGTGACTGTTGTGACCTGTGGCTGTTGTGACCTATGGCTGTTGTGACCTGCGGCTGTTGTGACCTGCGGCTGTTGTGACCTGTGACTGTTGTGACCTGTGGCTGTTGTGACCTTTGGTAGTTGTGACCAATGGCTGTTATGACCTGATGCTCTTTTGACCTGTTGCTGTTCTGACCTGAGGCTGTTGTAACCTGTGGCTGTTATGACATGTGGCTGTTGGGACCTTTGGTTGTTGTGACCTGTGGCTTTAGTGACCTGCGGCTTTAGTGACCTATGTCTGTTGTGACCTTTGGTTGTTGTGACCTGTGGCTGCTGTGACCTATGGCTTTAGTGACCATTGGCTGTAGTGATGCGTGGCTCTTGTCACCTACGGTTTTAGTGACCTGTGGGTGTTGTGACCTGTGGCTGTAGTGACGTGTGACTGTTGTGACCTGTAGCTGTTGTGACCTATGGCTGTTGTGACCTGTGACTGTAGTGACGTGTGGCTGTAGTGACCTGTGACTGTTGTGACCTGTGGGTGTTGTGACCTGTGGGTGTTGTGACCTGTGGCTGTTATGACCTGTTGCTGTTGCGACCTGTGGATGTTGTGACAAGTGGTTGTTGTGATCTGTGGCTGTTATGACCTGTTGCTGTTGCGACCTGTGGATGTTGTGACCTGTAGTTGTTGTGATCTGTGGCTGTTATGACCTGTTGCTCTTATGACCTGTTGCTGTTCTGACCTGTGGCTGTTGTAACCTGTGGCTGTTATGATCTGCAGCTTTTGTGACCTGTGGCAGTTGTGACCTGCGGCTGTTGTGACCTGTCGCTGTTATGACTTGTGGTTGTTGTGACCTGTGGTTGCTGCGACCTGTGGATGTTGTGACATTGGCTGTTGTGACCTTTGGCTGTTGTGAACTGTGGCTGTTGTGACCTGAGACTGTTGTGACCTGTGATTGTTGTGATCTGTGACAGTTGTTACCTGTGGCTGTTGTGACCTTTGGCTATTGTGACCTGTGGCTATTGTGACCTGTGACTGTTGTGACTTGTGGTTGTTTTGACCTGTGGATGTTGTGACCTGTGACTGTTGTGACAGTGGATGTTGTGGTTGACCTGTGGATGTTGTGACCTGTAACTGTTGTGAACTGTGGCTGCTGTGACCTGTGGTTGTTGTGCACCTGTGGCTGTTGTGACCTGTTGACTGTAGTGACTTGTGAATTTATGTGACCTGTAGCGTCGTGACCTGTGGCTGTTGTGACCTGTGACTGTAGTGACCTGTGGCTGTTGTGACCAGTGGATGTTGTGACCTGTGGATGTTATGATCTGTGGTTGTTGTGACTTGTGGCTACTATAACCTGTGGATGTTGTGACCTTAGGCTGTTGTAACGTGTGGTTGTTCTGACCTGTAGATGTTGTGACCTGTGACTGTTGTGACCTTTGGCTGCTGTGACCTGTGGATGTTGTGACCTGTGGATGTTGTGACCTGTGACTGTTTTGACCTGTGGCTTTAGTGACCTGTGGCTGTTGTGACCTGTGGTTGTTGTGACCTGTGCCTGTGGGTGTTGTGACCTGTGGCTGTAGTGACGTGTGACTGTTGTGACCTGTAGCTGTTGTGACCTGTGGCTGTTGTGACCTATGGGTGTTGTGACCATTAGCTGTTGTGATCTGTGGGTGTTGTGACCTGTGGATGTTGTGATCTGTGAATATTGTGACCTGTGGCTGTAGTGACCTGCGGCTGTTGTGACCTGTGGGTGTTGTGACCTGTCGCTGTTGTGACCTGTGACTATTTTGACCTGTGGCTGTTGTGACCTTTGCTGTTGTGACCTGTCGCGTTGTGACCTGTGGATCGTGACCTGTGGTGTTGTAACCTGTGGCTGTTGTAACCTGTGGCTGTTGTAACATGTGGCTGTTATGACATGTGGCAGTTGAAACCTGTGGATTCATGACCTTTGGTTGTTGTGACCAGTGGCTTTAGTGACCTGTGCCTGTTGTGACCTAGGGTTGTTGTGACTTGTGGCTGTAGTGACCTGTGGATGTAGTGATGTGTGGCTCTTGTCACCTGTGGTTTTAGTGGCCTGTGGGTGTTGTGACCTGTGGCTGTCGTGACCTGTGGCTGTTGTGCCCTTTGGGTGTTGTGACCTGTGAGTGTTGTGACCAGTGGCCGTTGTGACCTGTGGATGTTGTGACCTGTGGATGTTGTGACGTGTTGTTGTGACCTGTGGGTGTTGTGACCTGTGGATGTTGTGACCTGTGGATGTTGTGACGTGTGGTTGTTGTGACCTGTGGCTGTTGTGACCTGTGGCTTTAGTGACCTGTGGCTGTAGTGACTTGTGGGTGTTGTGACCTGTGGTTTTTGTGACCTGTGGGTGTTGTGACCTTTGGCTGTACTAACGTTTGGCTGTTCTGACCTGTAGCTGTTGTGACCTGTGGCTGTTGTGACTGTGGCTGTTGTGACCTGTGACTGTAGTGACCTGTGGCTGTAGTGACCTACGACTGTTGTGACCTGTGACTGTTGTGACCGGTAGCTGTCGTGACCTGCGTCTATTGTGACCTGTGGTTGATGTGACCTTTGGCTGTTTTGACCTGTCACTGTTGCGACCTGTGGCTGTTGTGACCTGTGGTTGTTGTGACCTGTGGCTTTAGTGACCTGTGGCTGTTGTGACCTGTGGTTGTTGTGACCTGTGCCTGTGGTGTTGTGACCTGTGGCTGTAGTGACGTGTGACTGTTGTGACCTGTAGCTGTTGTGACCTGTGGCTGTTGTGACCTGTGGATGTCGTGACCTGTGGCTGTTGTGACCTGTGCCTGTTTTGACCTTTGGTTGTTGTGACCTGCGGCTCTTGTGACCTGTAGCTGTATTGACGTGTGGCTGTTGTGACCTGTGGCTGTAGTGACGTGTGACTGTTGTGACCTGTAGATGTTGTGACCTGTAGATGTTGTGACCTGTGGCTGTGGATGTTGTGACCTGTGACCGTTGTGACCTGTGGATGTTGTGGTGACCTGTGGATGTTGTGACCTGTGGCTGTTGTGACCTGCGGCTGTTGTGATCTGTGGCTGTTGTGACCTGAGGCTGTTGTGACCTGTCACTGTTGTGACCTGAGGTTGTTGTGACCTGGGGTTGTTGTGATCTGTTGCTTTAGTGACCTGTTTCTGTAGTGACGTGTGGCTGTTGTGACCTGCTGTTTTAGTGACCTGTGGCTGTTGTGACCTGTGACTGTATTGACGTGTGACTGTTGTGACCTGTAGCTGTCGTGACCTGTGGCTGTTGTGCCCTTTGGGTGTTGTGACCTGTGAGTGTTGTGACCAGTGGCCGTTGTGACCTGTGGATGTTGTGACCTGTGGATGTTGTGACCTGTGGTGTTGTGACGTTTGGTTGTTGTGACCTGTGGTGTTGTGACCTGTGGATGTTGTGACCTGTGGATGTTGTGACGTGTGGTTGTTGTGACCTGTGGCTGTTGTGACCTGTGGTTTTTGTGACCTGTGGGTGTTGTGACTTTTGGCTGTACTAACGTTTGGCTGTTCTGACCTGTAGCTGTTGTGACCTGTGGCTGTTGTGACCTGTGGCTGTTGTGACCTGTGGCTGTTGTGACCTGTGACTGTAGTGACCTGTGGCTGTAGTGACCTACGACTGTTGTGACCTGTGACTGTTGTGACCGGTAGCTGTCGTGACCTGCGTCTATTGTGACCTGTGGTTGATGTGACCTTTGGTTGTTGTGACCTGTCACTGTTGCGACCTGTGGCTGTTGTGACCTGTGGTTGTTGTGACCTGTGGCTTTAGTGACCTGTGGCTGTTGTGACCTGTGCTTGTGGGTGTTGTGACCTGTGGCTGTAGTGACGTGTGACTGTTGTGACCTGTAGCTGTTGTGACCTGTGGCTGTTGTGACCTATGGGTGTTGTGACCATTGGCTGTTGTGATCTGTGGGTGTTGTGACCTGTGGATCACAACAGTTTTAGGTTTAGATCACTGGTTTTAGTGATCTGTGGATATTGTGACCTGTGGCTCTAGTGACCTGCGGCTGTTGTGACCTGTGGCTGTTGTGACCTGTCGCTTTTGTGACCTGTGGCTGTCGTGACCTGTGGCTATTGTGACCTGTGGCTGTTGTGACCTGTCGCTGTTGTGACCTGTCGCTGTTGTGACCTGTGGCTGTCGTGACCTGTGGCTGTTGTAACCTGTGGCTGTTGTAACCTGTGCCTGTTGTAACCTGTGGCTGTTATGACATGTGGCAGTTGAAACCTGTGGATGTCGTGACCTTTGGTTGTTGTGACCTATGGCTACTGTGACCAGTGGCTTTAGTGACCTGTGCCTGTTGTGACCTAGGGTTGTTGTGACTTGTGGCTTTAGTGACCTGTGGATGTAGTGATGTGTGGCTCTTGTCACCTGTGGTTTTAGTGACCTGTGGGTGTTGTGACCTGTGGCTGTAGTGACGTGTAGCTGTAGTGAACTGTAGCTGTTGTGACCTGTGGCTGTTGTGACCTGTGCCTGTTTTGACCTTTGGTTGTTGTGACCTGCGGCTCTTGTGACCTGTAGCTGTATTGACGTGTGGTGTTGTGACCTGTGGCTGTAGTGACGTGTGACTGTTGTGACCTGTAGATGTTGTGACCGTGGCTGTAGTGACGTGTAGCTGTAGTGAACTGTAGCTGTTGTGACCTGTGGCTGTTGTGACCTGTGCCTGTTTTGACCTTTGGTGTTGTGACCTGTGGCTCTTGTGACCTGTAGCTGTATTGACGTGGGGCTGTTGTGACCTGTGGCTGTTGTGACCTGAGGCTGTTGTGACCTGTTGCTGTAGTGACCTGTGACTGATGTGACCTGTGACTGTGTGACCTGTGGCTGTAGTGACGTGTGGTGTTGTGACCTGTGACTGTTGTGACCTGTGACGGTTGTGAACTGTAGCTGTTGTGACCTGTGGCTGTTGTGGCCTGTGGCTGTAGTGACGTGTGACTGTTGTGACTGTAGATGTTGTGACCTGTAGATGTTGTGACCTGTGGCTGTGGATGTTGTGATTTGTGACTGTTGTGACCTGTGGATGTTGTGGTGACCTGTGGATGTTGTGACCTGTGGCTGTTGTGACCTGCGGCTGTTGTGATCTGTGGTGTTGTGACCTGAGGCTGTTGTGACCTGTCATGTTGTGACCTGAGGTTGTTGTGACCTGGGGTTGTTGTGATCTGTTGCTTTAGTGACCTGTGGCTGTAGTGACGTGTGGCTGTTGTGACCTGCTGTTTTAGTGACCTGTGGCTGTAGTGACTTGTGGCTGTTGTGACCTGTGGTTTTTGTGACCTGTGGGTGTTGTGACGTGTGCCTGTTCTGACATGTAGCTGTTATGACCTGTGGCTGTTGTGACCTGTGACTGTAGTGACTTGTGACTGTAGTGACCTGCGGCTGTTGTGACCTGTGACTGGTGTGACCTGTGGCTGTCGTGACCTGTGGCAATTGTGACCTGTCGCTGTTGCGAGCTGTGCTTGTTGTGAACTGGGCTATTGTGACCTGTCGCTGTTGCGAGCTGTGGCTGTTATGACATGAGGCTGTTGTGACCTGTGGCTGTTGTGACCTTTGGTTGTTGTAAGCCACAGGTCACAAAAGCCACAGGTCACAACAGGCACAGGCACTAAAGGCCATATGTCACATCAGCCACAGGTC
>WNGS01169152.1:0-10077 GCA_020271785.1 Procambarus virginalis
GTTCCAGTCCTGAATGCTAAGGAACGCCCAGGGGACCGAGAACCACATTCGACCACCGGAGGCAAGGTGTGTTGTGTCCGGGAATGTTAAGGTAGATAATTAATTCCCTCCCATTGTTCCTTGAGAACTAGGTGAGTTAAACCATTATATATATATATATATATATATATATATATATATATATATATATATATATATATATATATATATATATATATATATATATATGTCGTACCTAGTAGCCAGAACGCACTTCTCAGCCTACTATGCAAGGCCCGATTTGCCTAATAAGCCAAGTTTTCATGAATTAATATATTTTCTCTAATTTTTTTCTTATGAAATGATAAAGCTACCCATTTCATTATGTATGAGGTCAATTTTATTTTATTGGAGTTAAAATTAACGTAGATATATGACCGAACCTAACCAACCCTACCTAACCTAACCTAACCTATCTTTATAGGTTAGGTTAGGTTAGGTAGCCGAAAAAGTTAGGTTAGGTTAGGTTAGGTAGGTTAGGTAGTCGAAAAACAATTAATTCATGAAAACTTGGCTTATTAGGCAAATCGGGCCTTGCATAGTAGGCTGAGAAGTGCGTTCTGGCTACTAGGTACGACATATATATATATATATATATATATATATATATATATATATATATATATATATATATATATATATATATATATATATATATATATATATATATATACACACATTTAAGATGAATAGGAAAACCAGGGATATACTGAACAAGATTTTGGTTAGTACTTTATAATTGTCGCTTATTCTGTTTGCATTTTATATACATATTTTGTAGATCTGTAGTCATTATATCAATGTTTGTTATAGTGTTTAGTATCTATGTGGTAGCTATCAAGTGTCACTCCAGTTGATCACTTCACGTAAGTTTAATAGTATAGTTTGTTGTAGTAGTTATAAAATTCTTGTTGTAATTTAATGGATTTTTGCATTAGTTTTAATCTATGTGACAGTTAATAAGTTTTATTTGTATTGATCACTTTAAGTAAGCTTAGTGTTTGTTTTTTAATAATTTTCCTTTCTTTGACAGGCAATTATATTCAGTATGAGTTCTTTGTTTACCAGTTATTTGATTGTGATTTCTGTTTTTTCTTTTAGATCTGATGATGAATACAAGAAGTATTCGAAACGTTATGCATTTTAAAGTAAAGAATCTGAAACAAGATGTTCAGTATATCCCTGGTTTTCCTATTCATCTTAAAATTAAGAGTCCCGAAGGGAACATCGATCATAAATATAAATATATATAATATATATATATATATATATATATATATATATATATATATATTATATATATATATTATATATATATATATATATATATATATATATATATATATATATCCTTGAATATATAGATTAATTTAACAATTGCTTGCTTAGTTATCTTTAATTTATCATATAAGTTTATCTAATTGAATATAATCTTTAGTACTTAGTTAATAGTACTTAGACTACATTTAAGGTCATTTAATATCATATTTCTACAATTTAAATAGTTGTGTTATTAGTATAAGAATATATTGGCTGTTGATAGTTATTAAGCTAAGCTGGACTATGTATATGTTGAAATCCTTGCTTTAAACAGAACCAGTGTTCAGTCATAGAACTGAATTTATTAAAATCTTAATAAATGTGAAAAAGTTAATGTGAGATACTTGTCTGCAGGTGGACTGTGGATCTTCAATCAACCTGTCAACTAATTCATTCACCCACCTGCCCCTAACAGCCCACAATCTGTCATTATGAAAAGAAGAGCTAGGACATGCGACCCTAACTAGAGACTTTAGTTGAATTTATTTGTAGAGAGAAATTTTTAATTTAGTACAAGACCCTGGTAGTCTCCGGTCATGTCTATCTCGGCAGGATTTTTCCCCAGGGTCTTGGTACCCCTGTACTGCGGGGGTCTTGGTACCCCTGTACTGCGGAGGGGGGTCCTGGTACCCCAGCACTGGGGGGTCCTGGTACCCCAGCACTGGGGGGGCCTGGTACCCCAGCACTGGGGGGGTTCCTGGTACCCCAGCACTAGGGGGGTCCTGGTACCCCAGCACTGGGGAGTGTCCTGGTACCCCAGCACTGGGGGGTCCTGGTAACCCAGCACTGGGGGGGTCCTGGTACCCCAGCACTGGGGGGGGCCTGGTACCCCAGCACTGGGGGGGTCCTGGTACCCCAGCACTGAAGGGGTCCTGGTACCCCAGCACTGGGGGGGTCCTGGTACCCCAGCACTGGGGGGGTCCTGGTACCCCAGCACTGGGGGGGGCCTGGTACCCCAGCACTGGGGGGGTCCTGGTACCCCAGCACTGGGGGGGGCCTGGTACCCCAGCACTGGGGGGGGGGGATACCAGGAGACAAGGGGCGTCAGTCAACGTGATTTATCGCCGCCAAATTTTTAAAAATTACATATTACGTCATGAATATAGAAGGATAGTGGGGAGGGTCGTAGGTGGATAGGTCAGAGGGTCATGTTGGGGTGGGGGTCCCTGGGGTAGTGGGGGGGGATTGTGTGGGCGGATGATGATAGCTTTTTTAAGACGGAGTTACTGGTCTAGGGTCACCAGCTGTGGTTCTGGTCCAGGGTCACCAGCTGTGGTACTGGTCCAGGGTCACCACCACCAGCTGTGGTACTGGTCTAGGGTCACCACCAGCTGTGGTACTGGTCTAGGGTCACCACCACCAGCTGTGGTACTGGTCTAGGGTCACCAGCTGTGGTACTGGTCTAGGGTCACCAGCTGTGGTACTGGTCCAGGGTCACCACCACCAGCTGTGGTACTGGTCTAGGGTCACCACCAGCTGTGGTACTGGTCTAGGGTCACCACCAGCTGTGGTACTGGTCTAGGGTCACCACCACCAGCTGTGGTACTGGTCTAGGGTCACCACCACCAGCTGTGGTACTGGTCTAGGGTCACCACCACCAGCTGTGGTACTGGTCTAGGGTCACCACCACCAGCTGTGGTACTGGTCTAGGGTCACCACCAGCTGTGGTACTGGTCTAGGGTCACCACCACCAGCTGTGGTACTGGTCTAGGGTCACCACCACCAGCTGTGGTACTGGTCTAGGGTCACCACCACCAGCTGTGGTACTGGTCTAGGGTCACCACCAGCTGTGGTACTGGTCTAGGGTCACCATCACCAGCTGTGGTACTGGTCTAGGGTCACCAGCTGTGGTACTGGTTTAGGGTCACCACCAGCTGTGGTACTGGTCTAGGGTCACCACCAGCTGTGGTACTGGTCTAGGGTCACCACCACCAGCTGTGGTACTGGTCTAGGGTCACCACCACCAGCTGTGGTACTGGTCTAGGGTCACCACCACCAGCTGTGGTACTGGTCTAGGGCCACCACCACCAGCTGTGGTACTGGTCTAGGGTCACCACCAGCTGTGGTACTGGTCTAGGGTCACCACCACCAGCTGTGGTACTGGTCTAGGGTCACCATCACCAGCTGTGGTACTGGTCTAGGGTCACCAGCTGTGGTACTGGTCTAGGGTCACCAGCTGTGGTACTGGTCCAGGGTCACCAGCTGTGGTACTGGTCTAGGGTCACCAGCTGTGGTACTGGTCTATGGTCACCAGCTGTGGTACTGGTCTAGGGTCACCACCACCAGCTGTGGTACTGGTCTAGGGTCACCACCACCAGCTGTGGTACTGGTCTAGGGTCACCACCACCAGCTGTGGTACTGGTCTAGGGTCACCACCAGCTGTGGTACTGGTCTAGGGTCACCATCTGTGGTACTGGTCTAGGGTCACCACCACCAGCTGTGGTACTAGTCTAGGATCACCAGATGTGGTACTGGTCTAGGGTCACCAGCTGTGGTACTGGTCCAGGGTCACCACCACCAGCTGTGGTACTGGTCTAGGGTCACCACCAGCTGTGGTACTGGTCTAGGGTCACCACCACCAGCTGTGGTACTGGTCTAGGGTCACCACCAGCTGTGGTACTGGTCTAGGGTCACCACCACCAGCTGTGGTACTGGTCTAGGGTCACCAGCACCAGCTGTGGTACTGGTCTAGGGTCACCACCGCCAGCTGTGGTACTGGTCTAGGGTCACCACCACCAGCTGTGGTACTGGTCCAGGGTCACCACCACCAGCTGTGGTACTGGTCTAGGGTCACCACCAGCTGTGGTACTGGTCTAGGGTCACCACCACGAGCTGTGGTACTGGTCTAGGGTCACCACCACCAGCTGTGGTACTGGTCTAGGGTCACCACCAGCTGTGGTACTGGTCTAGGGTCACCACCAGCTGTGGTACTGGTCTAGAGTCACCACCACCAGCTGTGGTACTGGTCTAGGGTCACCACCAGCTGTGGTACTGGCCTAGGGTCACCACCAGCTGTGGTACTGGTCTAGGGTCACCACCAGCTGTGGTACTGGCCTAGGGTCACCACCAGCTGTGGTACTGGTCTAGGGTCACCACCACCAGCTGTGGTACTGGTCTAGGGTCACCACCACCAGCCGTGGTACTGGTCTAGGGTCACCACCACCAGCTATGGTACTGGTCTAGGGTCACCACCACCAGCTGTGGTACTGGTCTAGGGTCACCACCAGCTGTGGTACTGGTCTAGGGTCACCACCAGCTGTGGTACTGGTCTAGGGTCACCACCAGCTGTGGTACTGGTCTAGGGTCACCACCACCAGCTGTGGTACTGGTCTAGGGTCACCACCAGCTGTGGTACTGGTCTAGGGTCACCACCAGCTGTGGTACTGGTCTAGGGTCACCACCACCAGCTGTGGTACTGGTCTAGGGTCACCACCACCAGCTGTGGTACTGGTCTAGGGTCACCACCAGCTGTGGTACTGGTCTAGGGTCACCACCAGCTGTGGTACTGGTCTAGGGTCACCACCACCAGCTGTGGTGCTGGTATAGGGTCACCACCAGCTGTGGTACTGGTCTAGGGTCACCACCAGCTGTGGTACTGGTCTAGGGTCACCACCACCAGCTGTGGTACTGGTCTAGGGTCACCACCACCAGCTGTGGTACTGGTCTAGGGTCACCACCAGCTGTGGTACTGGTCTAGGGTCACCACCAGCTGTGGTACTGGTCTAGGGTCACCACCACCAGCTGTGGTGCTGGTATAGGGTCACCACCAGCTGTGGTACTGGTCTAGGGTCACCACCAGCTGTGGTGCTGGTCTAGGGTCACCACCACCAGCTGTGGTACTGGTCTAGGGTCACCACCAGCTATGGTGCTGGTCTAGGGTCACCACCAGCTGTGGTACTGGTCTAGGGTCACCACCACCAGCTGTGGTACTGGTCTAGGGTCACCACCAGCTGTGGTACTGGTCTAGGGTCACCACCAGCTGTGGTACTGGTCTAGGGTCACCACCAGCTGTGGTGCTGGTCTAGGGTCACCACCAGCTGTGGTACTGGTCTAGGGTCACCACCACCAGCTGTGGTACTGGTCTAGGGTCACCACCACCAGCTGTGGTACTGGTCTAGGGTCACCACCAGCTGTGGTACTGGTCCAGGGTCACCACCAGCTGTGGTACTGGTCTAGGGTCACCACCACCAGCTGTGGTACTGGTCTAGGGTCACCACCACCAGCTGTGGTACTGGTCTAGGGTCACCACCAGCTGTGGTACTGGTCTAGGGTCACCACCAGCTGTGGTACTGGTCTAGGGTCACCACCACCAGCTGTGGTACTGGTCTAGGGTCACCACCAGCTGTGGTACTGGTCTAGGGTCACCAGCTGTGGTACTGGTCTAGGGTCACCAGCTGTGGTACTGGTCTAGGGTCACCACCACCAGCTGTGGTACTGGTCTAGGGTCACCACCACCAGCTGTGGTACTGGTCTAGGGTCACCACCAGCTGTGGTACTGGTCCAGGGTCACCACCAGCTGTGGTACTGGTCAAGGGTCACCACCACCAGCTGTGGTACTGGTCTAGGGTCACAACCACCAGCGGTGGTACTGGTCTAGGGTCACCAACAGCTGTGGTACTGGTCTAGGGTCACCACCACCAGCTGTGGTACTGGTCTAGGGTCACCACCAGCTGTGGTACTGGTCTAGGGTCACCACCACCAGCTGTGGTACTGGTCTAGGGTCACCACCACCAGCTGTGGTACTGGTCTAGGGTCACCACCAGCTGTGGTACTGGTCTAGGGTCACCACCAGCTGTGGTACTGGTCTAGGGTCACCACCAGCTGTGGTACTGGTCTAGGGTCACAACCACCAGCTGTGGTACTGGTCTAGGGTCACCAACAGCTGTGGTACTGGTCTAGGGTCACCACCACCAGCTGTGGTACTGGTCTAGGGTCACCAGCTGTGGTACTGGTCTAGGGTCACCAGCTGTGGTACTGGTCTAGGGTCACCAGCTGTGGTACTAGTCTAGGGTCACCAGCTGTGGTACTAGTCTAGGGTCACCAGCTGTGGTACTGGTCTAGGGTCACCAGCTGTGGTACTGGTCTAGGGTCACCACCAGCTGTGGTACTGGTCTAGGGTCACCACCATCAGCTGTGGTACTGGTCTAGGGTCACCACCACCAGCTGTGGTACTGGTCTAGGGTCACCACCAGCTGTGGTACTGGTCTAGGGTCACCACCAGCTGTGGTTCTGGTCTAGGGTCACCACCAGCTGTGGTACTGGTCTAGGGTCACCACCAGCTGTGGTACTGGTCTAGAGTCACCACCACCAGCTGTGGTACTGGTCTAGGGTCACCACCACCAGCTGTGGTACTGGTCTAGGGTCACCACCACCAGCTGTGGTACTGGTCTAGGGTCACCACCAGCAGCTTAGGNGTACCTATTTTACTGCTAGGTAACAGGGGCATAGGGTGAAAGAAACTCTGCCCATTGTTTCTCGCCGGCGCCTGGATCGAACCCAGGACCACAGGATCACAATCCAGCGTGCTGTCCGCTCGGCGACCGCTCCCACCGGTGGTACTGGTCTAGGGTCACCACCAGCTGTGGTACTGGTCTAGGGTCACCACCAGCTGTGGTACTGGTCTAGGGTCACCACCAGCTGTGGTACTGGTCTAGGGTCACCACCAGCTGTGGTACTGGTCTAGGGTCACCACCACCAGCTGTGGTACTGGTCTAGGGTCACCACCACCAGCTGTGGTACTGGTCTAGGGTCACCACCAGCTGTGGTACTGGTCTAGGGTCACCACCACCAGCTGTGGTACTGGTCTAGGGTCACCACCACCAGCTGTGGTACTGGTCTAGGGTCACCACCAGCTGTGGTACTGGTCTAGGGTCACCACCAGCTGTGGTACTGGTCTAGGGTCACCACCACCAGCTGTGGTACTGGTCTAGGGTCACCACCAGCTGTGGTACTGGTCTAGGGTCACCACCAGCTGTGGTACTGGTCTAGGGTCACCACCACCAGCTGTG
Source organism: Procambarus virginalis (assembly GCA_020271785.1). NCBI lineage: Eukaryota > Metazoa > Arthropoda > Malacostraca > Decapoda > Cambaridae > Procambarus > Procambarus virginalis. Next base: position 7,368 of record WNGS01169152.1, read on the forward strand.
GTACTGGTCTAGGGTCACCACCACCAGCTGTGGTACTGGTCTAGGGTCACCACCAGCTGTGGTACTGGTCTAGGGTCACCACCAGCTGTGGTACTGGTCTAGGGTCACCACCACCAGCTGTGGTACTGGTCTAGGGTCACCACCACCAGCTGTGGTACTGGTCTAGGGTCACCACCACCAGCTGTGGTACTGGTCTAGGGTCACCACCACCAGCTGTGGTACTGGTCTAGGGTCACCACCAGCTGTGGTACTGGTCTAGGGTCACCACCAGCTGTGGTACTGGTCTAGGGTCACCACCAGCTGTGGTACTGGTCTAGGGTCACCACCAGCTGTGGTACTGGTCTAGGGTCACCACCACCAGCTGTGGTACTGGTCTAGGGTCACCACCACCAGCTGTGGTACTGGTCTAGGGTCACCACCAGCTGTGGTACTGGTCTAGGGTCACCACCACCAGCTGTGGTACTGGTCTAGGGTCACCACCACCAGCTGTGGTACTGGTCTAGGGTCACCACCACCAGCTGTGGTACTGGTCTAGGGTCACCACCACCAGCTGTGGTACTGGTCTAGGGTCACCACCAGCTGTGGTACTGGTCTAGGGTCACCACCAGCTGTGGTACTGGTCTAGGGTCACCACCACCAGCTGTGGTACTGGTCTAGGGTCACCACCACCAGCTGTGGTACTGGTCTAGGGTCACCACCACCAGCTGTGGTACTGGTCTAGGGTCACCACCAGCTGTGGTACTGGTCTAGGGTCACCACCACCAGCTGTGGTACTGGTCTAGGGTCACCACCACCAGCTGTGGTACTGGTCTAGGGTCACCACCACCAGCTGTGGTACTGGTCTAGGGTCACCACCAGCTGTGGTACTGGTCTAGGGTCACCACCAGCTGTGGTACTGGTCTAGGGTCACCACCAGCTGTGGTACTGGTCTAGGGTCACCACCACCAGCTGTGGTACTGGTCTAGGGTCACCACCAGCTGTGGTACTGGTCTAGGGTCACCACCAGCTGTGGTACTGGTCTAGGGTCACCACCAGCTGTGGTACTGGTCTAGGGTCACCACCAGCTGTGGTACTGGTCTAGGGTCACCACCAGCTGTGGTACTGGTCTAGGGTCACCACCAGCTGTGGTACTGGTCTAGGGTCACCACCAGCTGTGGTACTGGTCTAGGGTCACCACCACCAGCTGTGGTACTGGTCTAGGGTCACCACCACCAGCTGTGGTACTGGTCTAGGGTCACCACCACCAGCTGTGGTACTGGTCTAGGGTCACCACCAGCTGTGGTACTGGTCTAGGGTCACCACCACCAGCTGTGGTACTGGTCTAGGGTCACCACCAGCTGTGGTACTGGTCTAGGGTCACCACCAGCTGTGGTACTGGTCTAGGGTCACCACCACCAGCTGTGGTACTGGTCTAGGGTCACCACCAGCTGTGGTACTGGTCTAGGGTCACCACCACCAGCTGTGGTACTGGTCTAGGGTCACCACCACCAGCTGTGGTACTGGTCTAGGGTCACCACCAGCTGTGGTACTGGTCTAGGGTCACCACCACCAGCTGTGGTACTGGTCTAGGGTCACCACCACCAGCTGTGGTACTGGTCTAGGGTCACCACCAGCTGTGGTACTGGTCTAGGGTCACCACCACCAGCTGTGGTACTGGTCTAGGGTCACCACCACCAGCTGTGGTACTGGTCTAGGGTCACCACCAGCTGTGGTACTGGTCTAGGGTCACCACCACCAGCTGTGGTACTGGTCTAGGGTCACCACCACCAGCTGTGGTACTGGTCTAGGGTCACCACCAGCTGTGGTACTGGTCTAGGGTCACCACCAGCTGTGGTACTGGTCTAGGGTCACCACCAGCTGTGGTACTGGTCTAGGGTCACCACCAGCTGTGGTACTGGTCTAGGGTCACCACCACCAGCTGTGGTACTGGTCTAGGGTCACCACCACCAGCTGTGGTACTGGTCTAGGGTCACCACCACCAGCTGTGGTACTGGTCTAGGGTCACCACCAGCTGTGGTACTGGTCTAGGGTCACCACCAGCTGTGGTACTGGTCTAGGGTCACCACCACCAGCTGTGGTACTGGTCTAGGGTCACCACCAGCTGTGGTACTGGTCTAGGGTCACCACCACCAGCTGTGGTACTGGTCTAGGGTCACCACCACCAGCTGTGGTACTGGTCTAGGGTCACCACCACCAGCTGTGGTACTGGTCTAGGGTCACCACCACCAGCTGTGGTACTGGTCTAGGGTCACCACCAGCTGTGGTACTGGTCTAGGGTCACCACCAGCTGTGGTACTGGTCTAGGGTCACCACCACCAGCTGTGGTACTGGTCTAGGGTCACCACCACCAGCTGTGGTACTGGTCTAGGGTCACCACCACCAGCTGTGGTACTGGTCTAGGGTCACCACCACCAGCTGTGGTACTGGTCTAGGGTCACCACCAGCTGTGGTACTGGTCTAGGGTCACCACCAGCTGTGGTACTGGTCTAGGGTCACCACCAGCTGTGGTACTGGTCTAGGGTCACCACCACCAGCTGTGGTACTGGTCTAGGGTCACCACCACCAGCTGTGGTACTGGTCTAGGGTCACCACCAGCTGTGGTACTGGTCTAGGGTCACCACCAGCTGTGGTACTGGTCTAGGGTCACCACCAGCTGTGGTACTGGTCTAGGGTCACCACCAGCTGTGGTACTGGTCTAGGGTCACCACCA
>WNGS01169152.1:30113-44300 GCA_020271785.1 Procambarus virginalis
CACCACCAGCTGTGGTACTGGTCTAGGGTCACCACCACCAGCTGTGGTACTGGTCTAGGGTCACCACCACCAGCTGTGGTACTGGTCTAGGTCACCAGCTGTGGTACTGGTCTAGGGTCACCACCACCAGCTGTGGTACTGGTCTAGGGTCACCTACCACCGCTGTGGTACTGGTCTAGGGTCACCAGCTGTGGTACTGGTCTAGGGTCACCCCACCCACGCTGTGGTACTGGTCTAGGGTCACCACCAGCTATGGTACTGGTCTAGGGTCACACCAGCTGTGGTACTGGTCTAGGGTCCCACCACCAGCTGTGGTACTGTGTCTGGTCTAGGGTCACCACCACCAGCTGTGGTACTGGTCTAGGGTCCCAGCTGTGGTACTGGTCTAGGGTCACCACCACCAGCTGTGGTACTGGTCTAGGGTCACCACCAGCTATGGTACTGGTCTAGGGTCACCACCACTGTGGTACTGGTCTAGGGTCACCACCACCAGCTGTGGTACTGGTCTAGGGTCACCACCACCAGCTGTGGTGCTGGTCTAGGGTCACCAGCTGTGGTACTGGTCTAGGGTCACCAGCTGTGGTACTGGTCTAGGGTCACCACCAGCTGTGGTACTGGTCTAGGGTCACCACTACCAGCTGTGGTACTGGTCTAGGGTCACCACCATCAGCTGTGGTACTGGTCTAGGGTCACCACCACCAGCTGTGGTACTGGTCTAGGGTCACCAGCTGTGGTACTGGTCTAGGGTCACCACCACCAGCTGTGGTACTGGTCTAGGGTCACCATCACCCGCTGTGGTACTGGTCTAGGGTCACCACCAGCTGTAGTACTGGTCTAGGGTCACCACCACCAGCTGTGGTACTGGTCTAGGGTCACCACCACCAGCTGTGGTACTGGTCTAGGGTCACCACCAGCGTGGTACTGGTCTAGGGTCACCACCAGCGGTGGTACTGGTCTAGGGTCACCACCACCAGCTGTGGTACTGGTCTAGGGTCACCACCAGCTGTGGTTCTGGTCTAGGGTCACCACCAGCTGTGGTACTGGTCTAGGGTCACCACCACCAGCTGTGGTACTGGTCTAGGGTCACCAGCTGTGGTACTAGTCTAGGGTCACCACCACCAGCTGTGGTACTGGTCTAGGGTCACCACCACCAGCTGTGGTACTGGTCTAGGGTCACCACCACCAGCTGTGGTACTGGTCTAGGGTCACCAGCTGTGGTACTGGTCTAGGGTCACCACCAGCTGTGGTACTGGTCTAGGGTCACCACCACCAGCTGTGGTACTGGTCTAGGGTCACCAGCTGTGGTACTGGTCTAGGGTCACCACCACCAGCGGTGGTACTGGTCTAGGGTCACCACCAGCTGTGGTACTGGTCTAGGGTCACCACCACCAGCTGTGGTACTGGTCTAGGGTCACCACCACCAGCTGTGGTACTAGTCTAGGGTCACCACCACCAGCTGTGGTACTGGTCTAGGGTCACCACCACCAGCTGTGGTACTGGTCTAGGGTCACCACCACCAGCTGTGGTACTGGTCTAGGGTCACCACCAGCTGTGGTACTGGTCTAGGGTCACCAGCTGTGGTACTGGTCTAGGGTCACCACCAGCTGTGGTACTGGTCTAGGGTCACCACCACCAGCTGTGGTACTGGTCTAGGGTCACCAGCTGTGGTACTGGTCTAGGGTCACCACCAGCTCTGGTACTGGTCTAGGGTCACCAGCTGTGGTACTGGTCTAGGGTCACCACCAGCTGTGGTACTGGTCTAGGGTCACCACCAGCTGTGGTACTGGTCTATGGTCACCACCAGCTGTGGTACTGGTCTAGGGTCACCACCAGCTGTGGTACTGGTCTAGTGTCACAACCAGCTGTGGTACTGGTCTAGGGTCACCACCACCAGCTGTGGTACTGGTCTAGGGTCACCACCACCAGCTGTGGTACTGGTCTAGGGTCACCACCACCAGCTGTGGTACTGGTCTAGGGTCACCACCAGCTGTGGTACTGGACTAGGGTCACCACCAGCTGTGGTACTGGTCTAGGGTCACCACCACCAGCTGTGGTACTGGTCTAGGGTCACCACCACTAGCTGTGGTACTGGTCTAGGGTCACCACCAGCTGTAGTACTGGTCTAGGGTTACCATCACCAGCTGTGGTACTGGTCTAGGGTCACCACCACTAGCTGTGGTACTGGTCTAGGGTCACCACCAGCTGTGGTACTGGTCTAGGGTTACCATCACCAGCTGTGGTACTGGTCTAGGGTCACCACCACCAGCTGTGGTACTGGTCTAGGGTCACCACCAGCTGTGGTACTGGTCTAGGGTCACCACCACCAGCCGTGGTACTGGTCTAGGGTCACCACCACCAGCTGTGGTACTGGTCCAGGGTCACCACCACCAGCTGTGGTACTGGTCTAGGGTCACCAGCTGTGGTACTGGTCTAGGGTCACCAGCTGTGGTACTGGTCCAGGGTCACCACCAGCTGTGGTACTGGTCCAGGGTCACCACCAGCTGTGGTACTGGTCTAGGGTCACCACCAGCTGTGGTACTAGTCTAGAGTCACCACCACCAGCTGTGGTACTGGTCTAGAGTTACCACCAGCTGTGGTACTGGTCTAGGGTCACCACCAGCTCTGGTACTGGTCTAGGGTCACCACCACCAGCTGTGGTACTGGTCTAGGGTCACCAGCTGTGGTACTGGTCTAGGGTCACCAGCTGTGGTACTGGTCCAGGGTCACCACCAGCTGTGGTCCTGGTCTAGGGTCACCAGCTGTGGTACTGGTCTAGGGTCACCAGCTGTGGTACTGGTCCAGGGTCACCACCAGCTGTGGTACTGGTCTAGGGTCACCATCTGTGGAACTGGTCTAGGGTCACCACCAGCTGTGGTCCTGGTCTAGGGTCACCAGCTGTGGTACTGGTCTAGGGTCACCAGCTGTGGTACTGGTCCAGGGTCACCACCAGCTGTGGTCCTGGTCTAGGGTCACCAGCTGTGGTACTGGTCTAGGGTCACCAGCTGTGGTACTGGTCCAGGGTCACCACCAGCTGTGGTACTGGTCTAGGGTCACCATCTGTGGAACTGGTCTAGGGTCACCACCAGCTGTGGTCCTGGTCTAGGGTCACCAGCTGTGGTACTGGTCTAGGGTCACCAGCTGTGGTACTGGTCCAGGGTCACCACCACCAGCTGTGGTAGTGGTCTAGGGTCACCACCACCAGCTGTGGTACTGGTCTAGGGTCACCACCACCTGTGGTACTGGTCTAGGGTCACCACCACCAGCTGTGGTACTGGTCTAGGGTCACCACCAGCTGTGGTACTGGTCTAGGGTTACCACCACCAGCTGTGGTACTGGTCTAGGGTCACCACCAGCTATGGTACTGGTCTAGGGTCACCACCACCAGCTGTGGTACTGGTCTAGGGTCACCACCACCAGCTGTGGTACTGGTCTAGGGTCACCACCAGCTATGGTACTGGTCTAGGGTCACCACCAGCTGTGGTGCTGGTCTAGGGTCACCACCAGCTGTGGTACTGGTCTAGGGTCACCACCAGCTGTGGTACTGGTCTAGGGTCACCACCAGCTGTGGTACTGGTCTAGGGTCACCACCAGCTGTGGTACTGGTCTAGGGTCACCACCACCAGCTGTGGTGCTGGTCTAGGGTCACCACCACCAGCTGTGGTACTGGTCTAGGGTCACCACCACCAGCTGTGGTACTGGTCTAGGGTCACCACCAGCTGTGGTACTGGTCTAGGGTCACCACCACCAGCTGTGGTACTGGTCTAGGGTCACCACCACCAGCCGTGGTGCTGGTATAGGGTCACCACCAGCTGTGGTACTGGTCTAGGGTCACCACCAGCTGTGGTGCTGGTCTAGGGTCACCACCACCAGCTGTGGTACTGGTCTAGGATCACCACCACCAGCTGTGGTACTGGTCAAGGGTCACCACCACCAGCTGTAGTACTGGTCTAGGGTCACCACCACCAGCTGTGGTACTGGTCTAGGGTCACCACCAGCTGTGGTACTGGTCTAGGGTCACCAGCTGTGGTACTGGTCTAGGGTCACCAGCTGTGTATTATATATATTATATATATTATATATATAAATTATACTATATATTTAAGGTATATTTATATTTTCACATATAAACCTAACATTCCCTTATTCAACCCTATACTATAATTTCGAGGTAAGGGGGGGTCTAAACCCTCTGGTTATGGGTTAGGATAAGGAACATGGGGTAAATGGTAATTGAATAGTTTTGGTGAGTTATATTCCTTTCTAACTAAGGTTAGGTTAAGGATGGTTAAGTTGAACTGATGTAGAGAAAATTCCCATTATTATCATATTTTCCATTAACCCCTCAGGTAATAGAGGTTAGGTTAAGGATGGTTGTACTGATGTGAAAAAATGCTACGAATATGATGCAATATTAAACCATGATCCATGTATCAGAGGTTAGGTCCAGGGCAGTTGGGTTGATGCACAAACAACACGTTCCTCCCAGATATACGATAAATTTGAAGTTAGATAAAGGAAGGTTAGGTCCAGGGCGGATGGGTTGATGCACAAACAACCCATTCCTCCCAGATATAAGATAAATTTGAAGTTAGATAAAGGGAGGTTAGGTGCAGGGCGGTTGGGTTGATGCACAAACAACCCATTCCTCCCAGATATAAGATAAATGTGAAGTTAGATAAAGGAAGGTTAGGTCCAGGGCGGTTGGGTTGATGCCCAAACAACACGTTCCTCCCAGATATACGATAAATTTGAAGTTGGATAAAGGGAGGTTAGGTCCAGGACGGTTGGGTTGATGTGTAAAAACAAACACCTACCCAACAATATAGCTACAATATTGAACACAATTCCAAGTTTTAAAGAAGAGGGGCTGTTAGGTCCATATCCAAAACATCACTTTTCTTTGAATATGGTTACAATGTGGTTACAATGTTCAACAAGAATCTAGTTGGTTAGGCACAGGCGGATAGGTTCTTATCCAAACTTTACTTGTTAAAGAAAATAGATAAAATATTCAACAAAGCTCCAAGACTCTTGCANGTCACCACCACTGTGGTACTGGTCTAGGGTCACCACCACCAGCTGTGGTACTGGTCTAGGGTCACCACCAGCTGTGGTACTGGTCTAGGTCACCACCAGCTGTGGTACTGGTCTAGGGTCACCACCACAGCTGTGGTACTGGTCTAGGTCACCACCAGCTGTGGTACTGGTCTAGGTCACCACCAGCTGTGGTACTGGTCTAGGGTCACCACCACCAGCTGTGGTACTGGTCTAGGGTCACCACCACCCTGTGGTACTGGTCTAGGGTCACCACCACCAGCTGTGGTACTGGTCTAGGGTCACCACCACTGTGGTACTGGTCTAGGGTCCCCACCAGCTGTGGTACTGGTCTAGGGTCACCACCACCAGCTGTGGTACTGGTCTAGGGTCACCACCACTGTGGTACTGGTCTAGGTCACCACCACCAGCTGTGGTACTGGTCTAGGGTCACCACCACCAGCTGTGGTACTGGTCTAGGTCACCACCACCAGCTGTGGTACTGGTCTAGGGTCACCACCAGCTGTGGTACTGGTCTAGGGTCACCACCACCAGCTGTGGTTACTGGTCTAGGTCACCACCAGCTGTGGTACTGGTCTAGGGTCACCACCACCAGCTGTGGTACTGGTCTAGGGTCACCACCAGCTGTGGTACTGGTCTAGGGTCACCACCACCAGCTGTGTACTGGTCTAGGGTCACACCACCACCACTTGGTACTGGTCTAGGGTCACCACCACCACTGTGGTACTGGTCTAGGGTCCCACCACCAGCTGTGGTACTGGTCTAGGTCACCACCACCAGCTGTGGTACTGGTCTAGGGTCACCACCAGCTGTGGTACTGGTCTAGGGTCACCACCAGCTGTGGTACTGGTCTAGGGTCACCACCAGCTGTGGTACTGGTCTAGGTCACCACCACCAGCTGTGGTACTGGTCTAGGGTCACCACCACCAGCTGTGGTACTGGTCTAGGGTCCCCACCACTGTGGTACTGGTCTAGGGTCACCACCACCAGCTGTGGTACTGGTCTAGGTCACCACCACCAGCTGTGGTACTGGTCTAGGGTCACCACTGTGTTACTGGTCTAGGGTCACCACCAGCTGTGGTACTGGTCTAGGGTCACCACCACCAGCTGTGGTACTGGTCTAGGGTCACCACCACCAGCTGTGGTACTGGTCTAGGTCACCACCACCAGCTGTGGTACTGGTCTAGGGTCACCACCACCACCAGCTGTGGTACTGGTCTAGGTCACCACCACCACTGTGGTACTGGTCTAGGGTCACCACCACCAGCTGTGGTACTGGTCTAGGTCACCACCCCGCTGTGGTACTGGTCTAGGGTCACCACCACCAGCTGTGGTACTGGTCTAGGGTCACCACCACCAGCTGTGGTACTGGTCTAGGGTCACCACCAGCTGTGGTACTGGTCTAGGGTCACCACCAGCTGTGGTACTGGTCTAGGGTCACCACCAGCTGTGGTACTGGTCTAGGGTCACCACCAGCTGTGGTACTGGTCTAGGGTCACCACCACCAGCTGTGGTACTGGTCTAGGGTCACCACCAGCTGTGGTACTGGTCTAGGTCACCACCAGCTGTGGTACTGGTCTAGGGTCACCACCACCAGCTGTGGTACTGGTCTAGGGTCACCACCAGCTGTGGTACTGGTCTAGGGTCACCACCAGCTGTGGTACTGGTCTAGGGTCACCACCACCAGCTGTGGTACTGGTCTAGGGTCACCACCACCAGCTGTGGTACTGGTCTAGGGTCACCACCAGCTGTGGTACTGGTCTAGGGTCACCACCAGCTGTGGTACTGGTCTAGGGTCACCACCACCAGCTGTGGTACTGGTCTAGGGTCACCACCACCAGCTGTGGTACTGGTCTAGGGTCACCACCAGCTGTGGTACTGGTCTAGGGTCACCACCACCAGCTGTGGTACTGGTCTAGGGTCACCACCAGCTGTGGTACTGGTCTAGGGTCACCACCAGCTGTGGTACTGGTCTAGGGTCACCACCAGCTGTGGTACTGGTCTAGGGTCACCACCACCAGCTGTGGTACTGGTCTAGGGTCACCACCAGCTGTGGTACTGGTCTAGGGTCACCACCAGCTGTGGTACTGGTCTAGGGTCACCACCACCAGCTGTGGTACTGGTCTAGGGTCACCACCAGCTGTGGTACTGGTCTAGGTCACCACCAGCTGTGGTACTGGTCTAGGGTCACCACCACCAGCTGTGGTACTGGTCTAGGGTCACCACCAGCTGTGGTACTGGTCTAGGGTCACCACCAGCTGTGGTACTGGTCTAGGGTCACCACCAGCTGTGGTACTGGTCTAGGGTCACCACCAGCTGTGGTACTGGTCTAGGGTCACCACCAGCTGTGGTACTGGTCTAGGGTCACCACCACCAGCTGTGGTACTGGTCTAGGGTCACCACCAGCTGTGGTACTGGTCTAGGGTCACCACCACCAGCTGTGGTACTGGTCTAGGGTCACCACCACCAGCTGTGGTACTGGTCTAGGGTCACCACCACCAGCTGTGGTACTGGTCTAGGGTCACCACCAGCTGTGGTACTGGTCTAGGGTCACCACCACCAGCTGTGGTACTGGTCTAGGGTCACCACCAGCTGCTGTTACTGGTCTAGGGTCACCACCACCAGCTGTGGTACTGGTCTAGGGTCACCACCAGCTGTGGTACTGGTCTAGGGTCACCACCACCAGCTGTGGTACTGGTCTAGGGTCACCACCAGCTGTGGTACTGGTCTAGGGTCACCACCAGCTGTGGTACTGGTCTAGGGTCACCACCAGCTGTGGTACTGGTCTAGGGTCACCACCAGCTGTGGTACTGGTCTAGGGTCACCACCAGCTGTGGTACTGGTCTAGGGTCACCACCAGCTGTGGTACTGGTCTAGGTCACCACCACCAGCTGTGGTACTGGTCTAGGGTCACCACCACCAGCTGTGTACTGGTCTAGGGTCACCACCACCAGCTGTGGTACTGGTCTAGGGTCACCACCACCAGCTGTGGTACTGGTCTAGGGTCACCACCAGCTGTGGTACTGGTCTAGGGTCACCACCACCAGCTGTGGTACTGGTCTAGGGTCACCACCAGCTGTGGTACTGGTCTAGGGTCACCACCAGCTGTGGTACTGGTCTAGGGTCACCACACAGCTGTGGTACTGGTCTAGGGTCACCACCACCAGCTGTGGTACTGGTCTAGGGTCACCACCAGCTGTGGTACTGGTCTAGGGTCACCACCACCAGCTGTGGTACTGGTCTAGGGTCACCACCACCAGCTGTGGTACTGGTCTAGGGTCACCACCACCAGCTGTGGTACTGGTCTAGGGTCACCACCAGCTGTGGTACTGGTCTAGGGTCACCACCACCAGCTGTGGTACTGGTCTAGGGTCACCACCAGCTGTGGTACTGGTCTAGGGTCACCACCACCAGCTGTGGTACTGGTCTAGGGTCACCACCAGCTGTGGTACTGGTCTAGGGTCACCACCAGCTGTGGTACTGGTCTAGGGTCACCACCACCAGCTGTGGTACTGGTCTAGGGTCACCACCAGCTGTGGTACTGGTCTAGGGTCACCACCACCAGCTGTGGTACTGGTCTAGGGTCACCACCACCAGCTGTGGTACTGGTCTAGGGTCACCACCACCAGCTGTGGTACTGGTCTAGGGTCACACACCAGCTGTGGTACTGGTCTAGGGTCACCACCAGCTGTGGTACTGGTCTAGGGTCACCACCACCAGCTGTGGTACTGGTCTAGGGTCACCACCAGCTGTGGTACTGGTCTAGGGTCACCACACCAGCTGTGGTACTGGTCTAGGGTCACCACCACCAGCTGTGGTACTGGTCTAGGGTCACCACACCAGCTGTGGTACTGGTCTAGGGTCACCACCAGCTGTGGTACTGGTCTAGGGTCACCACCAGCTGTGGTACTGGTCTAGGGTCACCACACCAGCTGTGGTACTGGTCTAGGGTCACCACCACAGCTGTGGTACTGGTCTAGGGTCACCACCACCAGCTGTGGTACTGGTCTAGGGTCACCACCACCAGCTGTGGTACTGGTCTAGGGTCACCACACCAGCTGTGGTACTGGTCTAGGGTCACCACCACCAGCTGTGGTACTGGTCTAGGGTCACCACCACCAGCTGTGGTACTGGTCTAGGGTCACCACCAGCTGTGGTACTGGTCTAGGGTCACCACCAGCTGTGGTACTGGTCTAGGGTCACCACCAGCTGTGGTACTGGTCTAGGGTCACACACCAGCTGTGGTACTGGTCTAGGGTCACCACCAGCTGTGGTACTGGTCTAGGGTCACCACCAGCTGTGGTACTGGTCTAGGGTCACCACCACCAGCTGTGGTACTGGTCTAGGGTCACACCACCAGCTGTGGTACTGGTCTAGGGTCACCACCAGCTGTGGTACTGGTCTAGGGTCACCACCACCAGCTGTGGTACTGGTCTAGGGTCACCACCACAGCTGTGGTACTGGTCTAGGGTCACCACCAGCTGTGGTACTGGTCTAGGGTCACCACCAGCTGTGGTACTGGTCTAGGGTCACCACCAGCTGTGGTACTGGTCTAGGGTCACCACCACAGCTGTGGTATGGTCTAGGGTCACCACCACCAGCTGTGGTACTGGTCTAGGGTCACCACCAGCTGTGGTACTGGTCTAGGGTCACCACCACAGTGGTACTGGTCTAGGGTCACCCACCAGCTGTGGTACTGGTCTAGGGTCACCACCAGCTGTGTACTGGTCTAGGGTCACCACCAGCTGTGGTACTGGTCTAGGGTCACCACCAGCTGTGGTACTGGTCTAGGGTCACCACCAGCTGTGGTACTGGTCTAGGGTCACCACCACAGCTGTGGTACTGGTCTAGGGTCACCACCAGCTGTGGTACTGGTCTAGGGTCACCACAGCTGTGGTACTGGTCTAGGGTCACCACCACCAGCTGTGGTACTGGTCTAGGGTCACCACCAGCTGTGGTACTGGTCTAGGGTCACCACCAGCTGTGGTACTGGTCTAGGGTCACCACCACCAGCTGTGGTACTGGTCTAGGGTCACCACCACCAGCTGTGGTACTGGTCTAGGGTCACCACCAGCTGTGGTACTGGTCTAGGGTCACCACCAGCTGTGGTACTGGTCTAGGGTCACCACCAGCTGTGGTACTGGTCTAGGGTCACACACCAGCTGTGGTACTGGTCTAGGGTCACCACACCAGCTGTGGTACTGGTCTAGGGTCACACCACCAGCTGTGGTACTGGTCTAGGGTCACCACCACCAGCTGTGGTACTGGTCTAGGGTCACCACCACAGCTGTGGTACTGGTCTAGGGTCACCACCACCAGCTGTGGTACTGGTCTAGGGTCACCACCACCAGCTGTGGTACTGGTCTAGGGTCACCACCAGCTGTGGTACTGGTCTAGGGTCACCACCAGCTGTGGTACTGGTCTAGGGTCACCACCACCAGCTGTGGTACTGGTCTAGGGTCACCACCACCAGCTGTGGTACTGGTCTAGGGTCACCACCAGCTGTGGTACTGGTCTAGGGTCACCCACCAGCTGTGGTACTGGTCTAGGGTCACCACCACCAGCTGTGGTACTGGTCTAGGGTCACCCACCAGCTGTGGTACTGGTCTAGGGTCACCACCAGCTGTGGTACTGGTCTAGGGTCACCACCAGCTGTGGTACTGGTCTAGGGTCACCACCAGCTGTGGTACTGGTCTAGGGTCACCACCACCAGCTGTGGTACTGGTCTAGGGTCACCACCAGCTGTGGTACTGGTCTAGGGTCACCACCAGCTGTGGTACTGGTCTAGGGTCACCACCACCAGCTGTGGTACTGGTCTAGGGTCACCACCACCAGCTGTGGTACTGGTCTAGGGTCACCACCACCAGCTGTGGTACTGGTCTAGGGTCACCACCACCAGCTGTGGTACTGGTCTAGGGTCACCACCAGCTGTGGTACTGGTCTAGGGTCACCACCAGCTGTGGTACTGGTCTAGGGTCACCACCACCAGCTGTGGTACTGGTCTAGGGTCACCACCAGCTGTGGTACTGGTCTAGGGTCACCACCACCAGCTGTGGTACTGGTCTAGGGTCACCACCAGCTGTGGTACTGGTCTAGGGTCACCACCAGCTGTGGTACTGGTCTAGGGTCACCACCACCAGCTGTGGTACTGGTCTAGGGTCACCACCACCAGCTGTGGTACTGGTCTAGGGTCACCACCAGCTGTGGTACTGGTCTAGGGTCACCACCAGCTGTGGTACTGGTCTAGGGTCACCACCACCAGCTGTGGTACTGGTCTAGGGTCACCACCAGCTGTGGTACTGGTCTAGGGTCACCACCACCAGCTGTGGTACTGGTCTAGGGTCACCACCACCAGCTGTGGTACTGGTCTAGGGTCACCACCACCAGCTGTGGTACTGGTCTAGGGTCACCACCACCAGCTGTGGTACTGGTCTAGGGTCACCACCACCAGCTGTGGTACTGGTCTAGGGTCACCACCAGCTGTGGTACTGGTCTAGGGTCACCACCACCAGCTGTGGTACTGGTCTAGGGTCACCACCACCAGCTGTGGTACTGGTCTAGGGTCACCACCAGCTGTGGTACTGGTCTAGGGTCACCACCACCAGCTGTGGTACTGGTCTAGGGTCACCACCACCAGCTGTGGTACTGGTCTAGGGTCACCACCACCAGCTGTGGTACTGGTCTAGGGTCACCACCACCAGCTGTGGTACTGGTCTAGGGTCACCACCAGCTGTGGTACTGGTCTAGGGTCACCACCAGCTGTGGTACTGGTCTAGGGTCACCACCACCAGCTGTGGTACTGGTCTAGGGTCACCACCACCAGCTGTGGTACTGGTCTAGGGTCACCACCAGCTGTGGTACTGGTCTAGGGTCACCACCACCAGCTGTGGTACTGGTCTAGGGTCACCACCAGCTGTGGTACTGGTCTAGGGTCACCACCAGCTGTGGTACTGGTCTAGGGTCACCACCACCAGCTGTGGTACTGGTCTAGGGTCACCACCAGCTGTGGTACTGGTCTAGGGTCACCACCAGCTGTGGTACTGGTCTAGGGTCACCACCACCAGCTGTGGTACTGGTCTAGGGTCACCACCAGCTGTGGTACTGGTCTAGGGTCACCACCACCAGCTGTGGTACTGGTCTAGGGTCACCACACAGCTGTGGTACTGGTCTAGGGTCACCACCACCAGCTGTGGTACTGGTCTAGGGTCACCACCACCAGCTGTGGTACTGGTCTAGGGTCACCACCACCAGCTGTGGTACTGGTCTAGGGTCACCACCACCAGCTGTGGTACTGGTCTAGGGTCACCACCACCAGCTGTGGTACTGGTCTAGGGTCACCACCAGCTGTGGTACTGGTCTAGGGTCACCACCAGCTGTGGTACTGGTCTAGGGTCACCACCACCAGCTGTGGTACTGGTCTAGGGTCACCACCAGCTGTGGTACTGGTCTAGGGTCACCACCAGCTGTGGTACTGGTCTAGGGTCACCACACCAGCTGTGGTACTGGTCTAGGGTCACCACCAGCTGTGGTACTGGTCTAGGGTCACCACCAGCTGTGGTACTGGTCTAGGGTCACCACCACCAGCTGTGGTACTGGTCTAGGGTCACCACCACCAGCTGTGGTACTGGTCTAGGGTCACCACCAGCTGTGGTACTGGTCTAGGGTCACCACCACCAGCTGTGGTACTGGTCTAGGGTCACCACCAGCTGTGGTACTGGTCTAGGGTCACCACCACCAGCTGTGGTACTGGTCTAGGGTCACCACCACCAGCTGTGGTACTGGTCTAGGGTCACCACCACCAGCTGTGGTACTGGTCTAGGGTCACCACCACCAGCTGTGGTACTGGTCTAGGGTCACCACCAGCTGTGGTACTGGTCTAGGGTCACCACCAGCTGTGGTACTGGTCTAGGGTCACCACCACCAGCTGTGGTACTGGTCTAGGGTCACCACCACCAGCTGTGGTACTGGTCTAGGGTCACCACCAGCTGTGGTACTGGTCTAGGGTCACCACACCAGCTGTGGTACTGGTCTAGGGTCACCACCACCAGCTGTGGTACTGGTCTAGGGTCACCACCACCAGCTGTGGTACTGGTCTAGGGTCACCACCACCAGCTGTGGTACTGGTCTAGGGTCACCACCAGCTGTGGTACTGGTCTAGGGTCACCACCACCAGCTGTGGTACTGGTCTAGGGTCACCACCACCAGCTGTGGTACTGGTCTAGGGTCACCACCACCAGCTGTGGTACTGGTCTAGGGTCACCACCACAGCTGTGGTACTGGTCTAGGGTCACCACCACCAGCTGTGGTACTGGTCTAGGGTCACCACCACCAGCTGTGGTACTGGTCTAGGGTCACCACCCAGCTGTGGTACTGGTCTAGGGTCACCACCAGCTGTGGTACTGGTCTAGGGTCACCAACCAGCTGTGGTACTGGTCTAGGGTCACCACCAGCTGTGGTACTGGTCTAGGGTCACCACCAGCTGTGGTACTGGTCTAGGGTCACACCACCAGCTGTGGTACTGGTCTAGGGTCACCACAGCTGTGGTACTGGTCTAGGGTCACCACCACAGCTGTGGTACTGGTCTAGGGTCACCACCAGCTGTGGTATGGTCTAGGGTCACATCAGCTGTGGTATGGTCTAGGGTCACCACCAGCGGTGGTACTGGTCTAGGGTCACCACCAGCTGTGGTACTGGTCTAGGGTCACACCAGCTGTGGTACAGGTCTAGTGTCACCACCACCAGCTGTGGTACTGGTCTAGGGTCACCACACCAGCTGTGGTACTGGTATAGGGTCACCACCAGCTGTGGTACTGGTCTAGGGTCACACCACCAGCTGTGGTACTGGTCTAGGGTCACCACCACCAGCTGTGGTACTGGTCTAGGGTCACCACCAGCTGTGGTATGGTCTAGGTTCACCACCAGCTGTGGTACTGGTCTAGGGTCACCACCACCAGCTGTGGTATGGTCTAGGGTCACCACCAGCTGTGGTACTGGTCTAGGGTCACCACCAGCTGTGGTACTGGTCTAGGGTCACCACCACCAGCTGTGGTACTGGTCTAGGGTCACCACCAGCTGTGGTACTGGTCTAGGGTCACCACCACCAGCTGTGGTACTGGTCTAGGGTCACCACCA
>WNGS01169152.1:67737-86653 GCA_020271785.1 Procambarus virginalis
CTCAACCGTCAATCATACAGGTGTACAGTTCCCTGAGCCTTAATGAGTTTATCATAGTTACATTGAAACTGTGTATGAGTCAGCCTCCACTAATCACTGCCTAATGTATTCCACTTACTAACTAATGTATATATGGTGGTTAGCATTGTAAATGTGTTTTGCAGCTTTGTCAGCAATGTCTTTCCTATTATTCCCACATGACTTGTCACCCAGTTGGGAAGGACCCGACGGCCTTGTCGTCTGAGTGCTTGCATTAATGATATGACATTTGTGATCAGATGTATGTTATCACATATGTATTCTTGTTGCAAGGTTTGAATGGCAGTTCTCGAATCTGTATGTATGATAACATGTTGTCGGTGTTCAGCAAGAGCATGTTCCAAAGCCTTTTGAATGGCTAGCATCTCTGTTTGTTGAGTTGAATATCAATTTGCACATCATCTAACAACAGACCTTAACTGCACTTAGGGATTCTTGTCCTACTGATCCGTCTGTGAAGCATGTGAGGCTGTCAGGTGCCAAGAAGCATCAGAATTCTTCACCTGTGCACTACTGTTGCATATCACACGAGGATTAGTTCCATTATTTTTCCTTGAGTCATAATCCTAAAGTCTGTTGGCAGAGATTGACAAGGTGCGGGTATAACAAGTCTGCGTGAGTTTTGTCTTGGTGGTGTAGTGGTGAGAAAGGTCCCCTACACCGTTGTGTTGACGTAGTGGTGAGAAAGGTCCCCTACACCGTTGTGTTGACGTAGTGGTGAGAACAATCGGTTCTCACTACTGGTGTGACCGGCCTCTCAGTCTTCACTCTAGTGGTGCAGAGTAAACTTTCCTGAGTCAACTGTAGTCGTTAGTCAGTGTTTGTAACTGTAGTGAGTACAGTGAGTCTACACACTACAGTGTGTAGACACACGATGTAGTGACTGTGTTGTGTGTGTGTGTGTGTAGTGAGGAGCGGAGGGGCGCTCGTCAACTAGTGAAGTCCTCCCTCCACACGTCACCGGCCCACAGTTGTAGCGGATGTTGACAGGTCTCGTTTTCTATGTGACCACACTACAGTGTAAACTCTTAAAGGGGTAACTGCCTTGAGAAGAGGTGATAAGAGGATAATGGCTTTTATTTTCTACAGGAAGTGATGAGGGAAGTGAGGAGGCTGACGAAGGAGGGAAGAGGAGGAAGGAACAGAGAATATAAAGACGGGAGGTAGGTAAGGAGGAAGTGAGTACCCTCATCCCTTATAATGGTTAAGGTTGGTACATTAACGGTCAACAATAAGAAGATTCTGAATACGTGACTTACGGAGAACAGTTAAAATGTATATAGTCATTCCTCCGTGTATATGTATATGTATACACACATGTATAAAGTATTAATTGTGTCAGGTGTTGTATCATAGGGGGGGGGGCTCTGTGTAGGCGTGGCTCAGACCTCTCCTACACCCTCCTACTGACGGTGAGGCAGGTATGGTGAGGCAGGTATGGTGAGGCAGGTATAGTGAGGCAGGTATGGTGAGGCAGGTATGGTGAGGCAGGTATGGTGAGGCATGTATGGTGAGGCAGGTATGTGAGGCAGGTATGGTGAGGCATGTATGGTGAGGCAGGTATGATGAGGCATGTATGGTGAGGCAGGTATGATGAGGCATGGTATGATGAGGCATGTATGGTGAGGCAGGTATGATGAGGCATGTATGATGAGGCATGTATGGTGAGGCAGGTATGATGAGGCATGTATGGTGAGGCAGGTATGATGAGGCATGTATGGTGAGGCAGGTATAATGAGGCATGGATGATGAGGCATGTATGGTGAGGCAGGTATGGTGAGGCAGGTATAATGAGGCATGTATGATGAGGCATATATGGTGAGGCAGGTACGATGAGGCATGTATGGTGAGGCAGGTATGATGAGGCATGTATGGTGAGGCAGGTATAGTGAGGCACGTATGGTGAGGCAGGTATGGTGAGGCAGGTATGATGAGGCATGTATGGTGAGGCAGGTATAGTGAGGCAGGTATGGTGAGGCAGGTATGGTGAGGCAGGTATGGTGAGGCAGGTATGATGAGGCATGTATGGTGAGGCAGGTATAGTGAGGCAGGTATGGTGAGGCAGGTATGGTGAGGCAGGTATGATGAGGCATGTATGTTGAGGCAGGTATAGTGAGGCAGGTATGGTGAGGCAGGTATGGTGAGGCAGGTATGATGAGGCATGTATGGTGAGGCAGGTATAGTGAGGCACGTATAGTGAGGCAGGTATGGTGAGGCAACTCTGGGAGTGCAGAATAACAAGAACCACAGTCCTCGCTTCAACAGTAAGTGTCAACTATATTAACAGACAGACTCAGTGTCGTTCTTGTTATTTTAGATTTAGCGACTCAGAACGAAGTGTCCAAGTAGCACGGGCTATGGCGAGCCCGTGATTGAGTTCGGTTATTCGTGATAACCTTGTTACTGGGATATTTGGTTCAAAGTTTTAAATGGAGGTGAAGTTTTCTCCTTTTCTCTCATTTCTTTTTCGCTTGTGTTTTAACATAGTGGTTTTAGTGTTGTTTTAATAACTTTATGTTGGTGGCAGATGTAGAGTGTTCACTAGTGTGTCCCAGCCTTTAACTGCTTTCATAACTATTGTAGTCGCTGTGGATTTTGCATGTAATGCAGCTGCTCTTGTTTGATGCGCAGGGCTTCAGTAGCTTCACATTCCAGTCAGTAGTGCAACAGTGGCGCCTCTGCTTCTGTTCCACAGATGTGACACTCTTTAACTATTGGGTTCATTACCTCCCACCAGCACTTGTAACCAAGCCTGAGTCTGTGTATGGCTACTACAATGTCTCTGGATATCTTTTTGTCAGGCTTGAAAGAGAAGTACCCAGTGGCTTGTTCGTACCATATCGCAGTGGATCTTCCTTCCACTACTGTGGCTCTGTGGCGACTTTTGATAGTTGAGAATATTTTCTTCTTGATTTGCTCCTTAATCTGTGAAAAACTTGGAGGTATTTGAACCTGTACAACAGAGCAGTGGTAATGTAAATGTGACTTTGAATACAATTTAGGGTGACTGAGAGCCCTAGATTGTGTGGTTCCATTCTTATAGGTAGGATTTCTGTGATGTGTTGAATTATATGAAAAAAATGATCTCTGTGCTGGCCGGATAACAATGCACTCAAACAGTTCCCACTAAATTTAATACTAAAGTAACAGTTACGTGCATATACCCCCACTGAGGACAGTCCAGCAGCTGCAGCAGCACGTGCATATACCCCCACTGAGGACAGTCCAGCAGCTGCAGCAACACGTGCATATACCACCACTGAGGACAGTCCAGCAGCTGCAGTAACACGGGCATATACCACCACTGAGGACAGTCCAGCAGCTGCAGCAACACGGGCATATACCACCACTGAGGACAGTCCAGCAGCTGCAGCACCACGTGCATATACCACCACTGAGGACAGTCCAGCAGCTGCAGCAACACGTGCATATACCACCACTGAGGACAGTCCAGCAGCTGCAGCAACACGTGCATATACCACCACTGAGGACAGTCCAGCAGCTGCAGCAACACGTGCATATACCACCACTGAGGACAGTCCAGCAGCTGCAGCAACACGTGCATATACCACCACTGAGGACAGTCCAGCAGCTGCAGCAACACGTGCATATACCACCACTGAGGACAGTCCAGCAGCTGCAGCAACACGTGCATATACCACCACTGAGGACAGTCCAGCAGCTGCAGCAACACGTGCATATACCACCACTGAGGACAGTCCAGCAGCTGCAGCAACACGTGCATATACCACCACTGAGGACAGTCCAGCAGCTGCAGCAACACGTGCATATACCACCACTGAGGACAGTCCAGCAGCTGCAGCAGCACGTGCATATACCACCACTGAGGACAGTCCAGCAGCTGCAGCAACACGTGCATATACCACCACTGAGGACAGTCCAGCAGCTGCAGCAACACGTGCATATACCACCACTGAGGACAGTCCAGCAGCTGCAGCAACACGGGCATATACCACCACTGAGGACAGTCCAGCAGCTGCAGCAGCACGTGCATATACCACCACTGAGGACAGTCCAGCAGCTGCAGCAACACGGGCATATACCACCACTGAGGACAGTCCAGCAGCTGCAGCAACACGGGCATATACCACCACTGAGGACAGTCCAGCAGCTGCAGCAGCACGTGCATATACCACCACTGAGGACAGTCCAGCAGCTGCAGCAACACGGGCATATACCACCACTGAGGACAGTCCAGCAGCTGCAGGAACACGTGCATATACCACCACTGAGGACAGTCCAGCAGCTGCAGCAGCCCGTGCATATACCATCACTGAGGACAGTCCAGCAGCTGCAGCAACACGTGCATATACCACCACTGAGGACAGTCCAGCAGCTGCAGCAACACGTGCATATACCACCACTGAGGACAGTCCAGCAGCTGCAGCAACACGTGCATATACCACCACTGAGGACAGTCCAGCAGCTGCAGCAACACGTGCATATACCACCACTGAGGACAGTCCAGCAGCTGCAGCAACACGTGCATATACCACCACTGAGGACAGTCCAGCAGCTGCAGCAACACGTGCATATACCACCACTGAGGACAGTCCAGCAGCTGCAGCAACACGTGCATATACCACCACTGAGGACAGTCCAGCAGCTGAAACAACACGTGCATATACCACCACTGAGGACAGTCCAGCAGCTGCAGCAACACGTGCATATACCACCACTGAGGACAGTCCAGCAGCTGCAGCAGCACGTGCATATACCACCACTGAGGACAGTCCAGCAGCTGCAACAACACGTGCATATACCACCACTGAGGACAGTCCAGCAGCTGCAGCAACACGTGCATATACCACCACTGAGGACAGTCCAGCAGCTGCAGCAACACGGGCATATACCACCACTGAGGACAGTCCAGCAGCTGCAGCAGCACGTGCATATACCACCACTGAGGACAGTCCAGCAGCTGCAGCAACACGGGCATATACCACCACTGAGGACAGTCCAGCAGCTGCAGCAACACGGGCATATACCACCACTGAGGACAGTCCAGCAGCTGCAGCAGCACGTGCATATACCACCACTGAGGACAGTCCAGCAGCTGCAGCAACACGGGCATATACCACCACTGAGGACAGTCCAGCAGCTGCAGGCAACACGTGCATATACCACCACTGAGGACAGTCCAGCAGCTGCAGCAGCACGTGCATATACCACCACTGAGGACAGTCCAGCAGCTGCAGCAACACGTGCATATACCACCACTGAGGACAGTCCAGCAGCTGCAGCAACACGGGCATATACCACCACTGAGGACAGTCCAGCAGCTGCAGCAACACGGGCATATACCACCACTGAGGACAGTCCAGCAGCTGCAGCAGCACGTGCATATACCACCACTGAGGACAGTCCAGCAGCTGCAGCAACACGTGCATATACCACCACTGAGGACAGTCCAGCAGCTGCAGCAACACGTGCATATACCACCACTGAGGACAGTCCAGCAGCTGCAGCAGCACGTGCATATACCATCACTGAGGACAGTCCAGCAGCTGCAGCAACACGTGCATATACCACCACTGAGGACAGTCCAGCAGCTGCAGCAACACGTGCATATACCCCACTGAGGACAGTCCAGCAGCTGCAGCAACACGTGCATATACCACCACTGAGGACAGTCCAGCAGCTGCAGCAACACGTGCATATACCACCACTGAGGACAGTCCAGCAGCTGCAGCAACACGGGCATATACCACCACTGAGGACAGTCCAGCAGCTGCAGCAGCACGTGCATATACCACCACTGAGGACAGTCCAGCAGCTGCAGCAACACGGGCATATACCACCACTGAGGACAGTCCAGCAGCTGCAGCAGCACGTGCATATACCATCACTGAGGACAGTCCAGCAGCTGCAGCAACACGGGCATATACCCCACTGAGGACAGTCCAGCAGCTGCAGCAACACGTGCATATACCCCCACTGAGGACAGTCCAGCAGCTGCAGCAACACGTGCATATACCATCACTGAGGACAGTCCAGCAGCTGCAGCAACACGTGCATATACCACCACTGAGGACAGTCCAGCAGCTGCAGCAACACGTGCATATACCCACCACTGAGGACAGTCCAGCAGCTGCAGCAACACGTGCATATACCCACCACTGAGGACAGTCCAGCAGCTGCAGCAACACGTGCATATACCCACCACTGAGGACAGTCCAGCAGCTGCAGCAACACGTGCATATACCACCACTGAGGACAGTCCAGCAGCTGCAGCAACACGTGCATATACCCACCACTGAGGACAGTCCAGCAGCTGCAGCAACACGTGCATATACCCACCACTGAGGACAGTCCAGCAGCTGCAGCACCACGTGCATATACCACCACTGAGGACAGTCCAGCAGCTGCAGCACCACGTGCATATACCACCACTGAGGACAGTTCAGCAGCTGCAGCAACACGGGCATATACCCACCACTGAGGACAGTCCAGCAGCTGCAGCACCACGGGCATATACCACCACAGAGGACAGTCCAGCAGCTGCAGCACCACGGGCATATACCCCCACTGAGGACAGTCCAGCAGCTGCAGCAACACGGGCATATACCATCACTGAGGACAGTTCAGCAGCTGCAGCAACACGGGCATATACCCACCACTGAGGACAGTCCAGCAGCTGCAGCAACACGTGCATATACCACAACTGAGGACAGTCCAGCAGCTGCAGCACCACGTGCATATACCACCACTGAGGACAGTTCAGCAGCTGCAGCAACACGGGCATATACCCACCGCTGAGGACAGTCCAGCAGCTGCAGCAACACGTGCATATACCATCACTGAGGACAGTTCAGCAGCTGCAGCAACACCTGCATATACCATCACTGAGGACAGTCCAGCAGCTGCAGCAACACGGGCATATACCCACCACTGAGGACAGTCCAGCAGCTGCAGCAACACCTGCATATACCATCACTGAGGACAGTCCAGCAGCTGCAGCAACACGGGCATATACCCACCACTGAGGACAGTCCAGCAGCTGCAGCAACACCTGCATATACCACCACTGAGGACAGTCCAGCAGCTGCAGCAGCACGTGCATATACCACCACTGAGGACAGTTCAGCAGCTGCAGCAACACGGGCATATACCCACCACTGAGGACAGTCCAGCAGCTGCAGCAACACGGGCATATACCATCACTGAGGACAGTTCAGCAGCTGCAGCAACACGTGCATATACCATCACTGAGGACAGTCCAGCAGCTGCAGCAACACGTGCATATACCATCACTGAGGACAGTCCAGCAGCTGCAGCAACACGTGCATATACCACCACTGAGGACAGTCCAGCAGCTGCAGCAACACGGGCATATACCACCACTGAGGACAGTCCAGCAGCTGCAGCAACACGGGCATATACCACCACTGAGGACAGTTCAGCAGCTGCAGCAGCACGTGCATATACCATTACTGAGGACAGTCCAGCAGCTGCAGCAACACGGGCATATACCACCACTGAGGACAGTTCAGCAGCTGCAGCAGCACGTGCATATACCATCACTGAGGACAGTCCAGCAGCTGCAGCAACACGGGCATATACCACCACTGAGGACAGTCCAGCAGCTGCAGCAACACGTGCATATACCACCACTGAGGACAGTCCAGCAGCTGCAGCAACACGTGCATATACCCATCACTGAGGACAGTCCAGCAGCTGCAGCAACACGGGCATATACCCATCACTGAGGACAGTTCAGCAGCTGCAGCAACACGTGCATATACCATCACTGAGGACAGTTCAGCAGCTGCAGCAACACGGGCATATACCCACCGCTGAGGACAGTCCAGCAGCTGCAGCAACACGTGCATATACCCACCACTGAGGACAGTTCAGCAGCTGCAGCAACACGTGCATATACCACCACTGAGGACAGTCCAGCAGCTGCAGCAACACGTGCATATACCACCACTGAGGACAGTCCAGCAGCTGCAGCAACACGTGCATATACCCACCACTGAGGACAGTTCAGCAGCTGCAGCAACACGGGCATATACCACCACTGAGGACAGTTCAGCAGCTGCAGCAACACGTGCATATACCCACCACTGAGGACAGTTCAGCAGCTGCAGCAACACGGGCATATACCCATCACTGAGGACAGTCCAGCAGCTGCAGCTACACGGGCATATACCCATCACTGAGGACAGTCCAGCAGCTGCAGCACCACGGGCATATACCACCACTGAGGACAGTCCAGCAGCTGCAGCAACACGGGCATATACCCATCACTGAGGACAGTCCAGCAGCTGCAGCAACAATGAGGCCGACGATGAGACACGCCCAAAGTGAGGAACGAGTTAGGGCTTTGCAGTATAATTTACAATGGTCGCGCGGACAGCTGAAATACACGAGAGCTGACTATGAATCACCTAGGCTGGCCCAACTAGTCATACATGGGCAGTTAACTGGGGCGGGTGGCCTGTATGTGTATACACACACACGCACACACACACAGGGTCTGGGGTCTGAGGGTCTGGTAGCTGAGTGGACAGCGCGCAGGGCTAGTAATCCCGTTGCCCGGGTTCGATTCCTGGCGCCGGCATAGACAAATGGACTGAGTTTCTTTCACCCTGATGCCCCTGTTACCTAGCAGTAAATGGGTACCTGGGAGTTAGACAGCTGTTACGGGCTGCTTCCTCGGGAGCTGTGTGTATTTGTGTGTGTGTGTGTGTGTGTGTGTGTGTGTGTGTGTGTGTGTGTGTGTGTGTGTGTGTGTGTGTGTGTGTGAGTACTCACCTAATTGTGCTTGCGGGGGTTGAGCTTTGGCTCTTTGGTCCTGCCTCTCAACTGTCATTCAACTGGTGTACAGATTCCTGAGCCTACTGGGCTCTATCATATCTACATTTAAAACTGTGTATGGAGTCAGCCTCCACCACATCACTGCCAAATGCATTCCATCTGTTAACTACTCTGACACTGAAAAAGATCCTTCTTACGTCCCTGTGGCTCATGTGGGTACTCAGTTTCCACCTGTGTCCCCTTGTTCGCGTCCCGGCAGTGTTGAATAGTTTATCCTTGTTAACCCTGTCGATTCCCCTGAGGACTTTGTAGGTTGTGATCATGTCCCCCTTTGCTCTTCTGTAGAGTATGTGTGTATGTGCTCCTGAGCCTATTTGGCTCTATCATATCTACACTTGAAACTGTGTATGGAGTCAGCCTCCACCACATCACTTCCTAATGCATTCCATTTGCCAACCACTCTGACACTAAAAAAGTTCTTTCTAATATCTCTGTGGCTCGTTTGGGCACTAAGTTTCCTGTGTCCCCTAGTGCGTGTGCCCCTTGTGTTAAATAGCCTGTCTTTATCAACCCTGTCGATTCCCTTGAGAATCTTGAATGTGGTGATCATGCCCCCCCTAACTCTTCTGTCTTCCAACGAAGTGAGGTTTAATTCCCGTAGTCTCTCCTCGTAGCTCATACCTCTCAGCTCGGGTACTAGTCTGGTGGCAAACCTTTGAACCTTTTCCAGTTTAGTCTTATGCTTGACTAGATATGGACTCCATGCTGGAGCCGCATACTCCAGGATTGGTCTGATATATGTGGTATATAATGTTCTGAAAGATTCCTTACACAAGTTTCTAAAGGCCGTTCTTATGTCAGCCAACCTGGCATATGCTGCTGATGTTATCCTCTTGATATGAGCGACAGGTCTGGCGTGATATCAACCCCCAGGTCTTTCTCTCTCTCTGACTCTTGAAGTATTTCATCTCCCAAATGATACATTGTATCTGGTCTCCTGCTTCCTACCCCTATCTTCATTACATTGCATTTGCTTGGGTTAAACTCTAACAGCCATTTGTTCGACCATTTCTGCAGCTTGTCCAGGTCTTCTTGAAGCCTCAAGCTGTCCTCCTCTGTCTTAATCCTTCTCATAATTTTGGCGTCGTCAGCAAACATTGAGAGGAATGAGTCTATACCCTCTGGGAGATCATTTACGTATATCAGAAACAGGATAGGTCCAAGCACAGAGCCCTGTGGGACTCCACTGGTGACTTCACGCCATTCTGAGATCTCACCCCTCACTATAACTCTCTGCTTCCTATTGCTTAGGTACTCCCTTATCCACTGGAGCGCCCTACCAGTTACTCCTGCCTGTTTCTCCAGCTTATGCAACAACCTTTTATGGAGTACTGTGTCAAAGGCTTTCCGACAGTCCCAAAAAAATGCAGTACGCTTTGTTGATCTTTTTTACCTACGTGCTTATAGAACATTCTATTGCGAACACATTGGCACAAAAATGAATGACGTACATACAAAAATAATGTCAGGACAGTCAAATAAGTATAAACTTTCGAAGCACCGTATCGCGCATGTGTCCTCCCGTCATTGATAGCCAGTTACAGTTCCACGACTTCCCACACTCTTGCGGGTGGGCTGCGACCATGATTCTATGTTTATATTCATATCTCTGTGTTGGGAATTTCATTGCGAATCCATTGATATCAAAATTAACGCTGTAGGACAAGTATGGAGTTGACAACAATCCCAACAGTAGAAACATTTTGTTGCTGTTTGGAGCTCACGGCGAGTCATCTACGTAGTTTTTTCTTTGGTGCTGGTCTCCCTATACATTTAGTGACCTTTTTTACTGATGTTCTTCTAGAGAATTTTATTGCGAACACATTGGTACAAAATGAAATACGTAGCTCGAGAACTAACGTCAGAAGAGTAAAAAGAGTATACACATTTTTGTTTTGCCACTTAAGCCACAAAAAGGCCGCGCGCACATACGGTTTTTTTCCCTTGTTCGCCGGGCGGCTGAAAGTATTAATCTTTGTCACCTGATCGTAGAATTCTATCAAGCCTGTAAGGCAAGATTTACCTTCCTTGAACCCATGTTGATGGGTTGTCACGAAGTCTCTTCTCTCCAGATGTGTTACTAGGTTTTTTCTCACAATCTTCTCCATCACCTTGCATGGTATACAAGTTAAGGACACTGGCCTGTAGTTCAGTGCCTCTTGTCTGTCACCCTTTTTTGTATATTGGGACTACATTCGCAGTCTTCCATATTTCTGGTAGGTCCCCCGTTTCCAGTGACTTACTATACACTATGGAGAGTGGCAAGCAAAGTGCTCCTGCACACTCTTTCAATCAATACCCATGGTGAGATTCCGTCCGGCCCAACAGCTTTTCTCACATCCAGCTCCAATAGGTGCTTCTTGACCTCATCTCTTGTAATTTCGAACCTTTCCAAGGTCACCTGGTTTGCTGCCACCTCTCCCAGCGCCGTGATATCTCCCTGTTCTATTGTAAAGACCTCCTGGAACCTTTTGTTGAGTTCTTCACACACCTCTTTGTCATTCTCTGTGTACCTGTCCTCGCCAACCCTAAGTTTCATCACCTGTTCTTTCACTATTGTCTTCCTCCTGATGTGACTGTGTAGTAGCTTTGGTTCGGTCTTGGCTTTATTAGCTATATCATTTTCATACCTTTTCTCAGCTGCTCTTCTCACACTACATACTCGTTCCTGGTTCTCTGGTATCTCTCTCTACTTTCTGCTGTTCTGTTATTACGGAAGTTCCTCCTCGCCCTTTTGTTCAGCTCCTTTGCTTTCATACATTCCCTATTAAACCACGGATTCTTCCTTTGCTTCTCTGTTTTTTTCCTGTTGGCTGGGACAAACCTGCTTACAGCCTCCTGAAGGGGAAAACTGACCTTTTTGGGTGAAATAGTCCACCATGTCTTGTACCGACTTGGTTCCAAGTTCTGTGTGTCCCAATGTATGTCCCATATGAATTTATTCATCTCCTCATAGGGTTTCCAGACGGTTCGGTACGGAACAGCCTTTGTTTCCCAGTTCTCTTTTTGGGGGGATTAAATTACTACTAGCTCAACCCGGTGACTCAAAGCTAAAATAGCACTATGATCACTCATGGAAGGCCCCAGGGGCTCTCAACTTAACGGTTAACTCCATTTATAGTCCGAACTCACTGTCATTGTAATATGCGTATCAAGCAGGGGCTAGTGTCATCCCTGTGGCGTCCTCTAATTTGTCTGCACTCGGTCCTGACATTGACTTAAGACTAAGACAGGTCAATAGTGTGCGCAAAAGAAAGGGCCCCAATCATCCAGAGCATGGTCTAGATCCTGGGGCCAGCATAGGAGTGCTTTGCAATCCAGTGGGTCTCATGTAACTATTCCAACTCTAGTCTTCACTGTTTGAGTAGTCTCTGCATGATATGTACGCCATAGTATATCGTTGGCCTGCTTAAGCCAACCTAAGCTGCATCTGCGCTATCTGAGTAGAATTAACTAGGAATGAGTGGGCTCAAGGTGTTGCTACTATCATTAATGATCTTGTCTGTTCTGCTGTCATCTATCGATCATGTAGAATGGGGGTTGATACTTGACGTGATCTACTACTAGCCAGACATTACATTCTGTCCTCCATCTTTGCTAATGGTGCCTGATATGTAGTCACTGATTCCTTCACAGTTCTGAATTAACCACTGCTGGGGCGTAAAGGGGGGGGGGGGGGATCCAAAAAAAAGCCAAACCTTGCTCCATTAGTATCAAATCTACACAAACCATGCCTCCTCTCAACGAGAACCATTGGCTCTGGGGTCTCACAGTAACATAGTCTCCCTGGTGTGTAAACACTGGCGTTTTTGGTTATGGGGTGTATTCTTGTGCTGATGCTTGGTTTCTGTGAGTGCTATTAGGTTTGGGTTTTATCATTCGGTATGTTGCCACATAAGTCCTCGCCTATCTTGCACTTGTTTTGTATTTTAAATCCCACTATTATTTTCCATTTCCTTGAATCGGTCGGCTTCTTCAGGTTCATGGGGGGCGGTTTTCAATTGAAATGTCCCAAATGGAATTGCTGCTTGAAGGAAAAAGGTCTGTGATCAGGTCTTCTCTTGAATTGTGTGTGAATCTTTTAGCCTGTTTGTTAGGAATAATAGTCCTTGTTACTGGGGTTATATATAAAAATAGTCAGGTATCTCAGGGAACGAAGTCATAGAAAAAGGGTCGGAACAACAACGCACTTAGTAGTAGAATATAGAAAGTATATATATACTTTCGACCCACACCATCACATAGGTCTCGTCACGGCCACGTTAAATCATTCCCACACCAGCAGAATGCTCATCAACAAGGGGGCAAGTAAATGAACAGAAGAAAATAAGCTTCAAGGCAATGTACAATAATATAAATGGGATTACGAATAATACAAGTGAACCTGGAGAATAGGCACTTGAAGAAAACCCAAACATAATAACACTCACAGAAAAGAGGAGCCGTAAAAAGCTAACAAACCAAAATAATCAAGAAGCGGCAGTGTTTCCGGACCAAGGGATACTGATGGAGTGAAAGAGAAAATGAAGTAGATAAGAGGCGTAGAGGGAGGAGGGTGGGTGAAGTAGGGCTTGTGGATCTACTAAGCTGGAGAGAAGAGGGTTGGAATTCGAAGAGAGTGGTGAGATTCAGGAAACGTGTTGAAAGAAGGTTGTCAGTGACGTGACATTACGTCAGGTCAACCAAATGAGCAAACTGGAGGGAAGGAGAAATAAATTATAGTGGAGAGAGTAGGAATGCCTAATAGTAGCCGCGCACGGGTACCGGACGCAGGAAGAATGACGAGAAGAGAGCCTCAGACATGAAATGAAATGATAGAAACACCGTTGGGCCGAGGCGCGAATCAAGGGATATAATAGAAGTAGAGCAGCTTCGGTGGCATAGCAGGAACGGATCCGAGTCTAAACTAATCATGGTGAGACGTTCAACCAATGGGAAGAGGATAGATTGGTGGGGGGATAGCAGAGACCCACCATGGCATGAACACGGGCCGCAGACACATGGAGAAGTGGCTAAGCTTGCTGGGATGTGGGGTCAGGACAAGAAACCTTGTAACGTAAGGTGATCAAACAGTGTCAGGACCTGGGTGGAGCCGAAAAACTAACGGAGATGAAGGGGGATGAACGCAGCACCTGTGAGCAGTTGATCTGATGATTTGACAGCTAACTGAAGATGAAGTCGGATATAGGGGTGAAAAGGTAGTAAAGTTGGAAGGCAACCACGTAAATGGGAGAGGATGGGGGAGTGAATCATAAGTAGTGATGATGAGGCTGGGTTATGAGGATGACCATGGTTGAGAGCTACGGAATTATACCCAGGGGGCCATAAAAACGAAGCTTGGGAAATACAAGAGGGCTGAGGCGGTACGGCTGAAAGGTGTAAAAGACGAGTAAAAGTAGAGAATGGACAGGTAAATTCATATGGGACATAAGGGACAGTTGGGTGAGCAGCAGACCTCGAAGTGAACCGAAGTGGTCCAGTACAAGGAGCAGTGAGTGGAACTCTATGGTCACCGGACAAAAATGTCAGGAGGACATGTAAGGCAAGCGTTAGTTCCCAAGCCTAACCAGGGCAAAGAAACAAGATGAAACGCAAAGTGGAAGAATCCGTGGTGTTAAATAAGGAGGGGCGAATGTCATGGAAAGAGCAAAGAAAGGGAGTAAGAGACCAAAGAGGGACATAGGAGGTAACGTTGAGCCAGTAATAACAGAACACCCAGGAAAGTATAGAAGAGATACCAGGAAAGGAACCAGGAACGAGTATAGAATTAAGGTAGTGAGAAGAGGCAGAACGTGAGGAAAGAGGCTAGGTGAAAAGTAGATAGGATACGATAATAAAAGCCAAGAACGGACATAACTCAAAGCGTACGCTAGGGGCATAGACAGGAATGGCTCACATTCAGAAGGGGAAGATCAAGCAGTGAAGGGAACGAGGGTCTAAAATGAAAACTTAGGGTTGAAGGCTAAGAGCAAAGGAGACACCTGTACGAGCATAGAATTGACAATCAGAAGGAGGTAGTGATTGAGAGGAACATCAACAAGAAGGCTTCACAGGGAGGTGCTGTTACAGAGATAGAAAGGAACAGGGGGAGAAAGTCACGGCGCAGTGAGAGGTGGCAGCAAACCAGTTAACCTTGGAAAGGTTCGAAAATACAAAAGATGAGGGTCAAGAGGCACCTGGTTGGAATCGTGAGAGTGGGAGAGAGGCTTGTTGGGGGGGGGGCGGCGGAATGGAATCGTCACCAGGGTGGGTGATGTGGACCAAGAGTGTGCAGGAGCACGGGTTTGCGATTGCCACGTCTCCATATTGGGTGAATAGAGGCATATAGAAGCAAGGTGTAACTGTGGAGACAAGTGTGGAGACGTTAACGCAAGAAATATGGAAAATTGACAGGCAATAATTACAGGGATAAAAACCATAAGTTAACCAAGGGTGACAGAACAAGAGGGCAATGGAAACTAACAGGCCAAAGTGTCCATTAACGTGGTAGTAGAATCCATGCAAGGTGATGAGTAAGGATTGAGGATTGTGATGAAAAAGACCTGGAACAAAATCAAATTGAGAGAATAACAACATATCGTGACGATAGACTTCGGGATCAAGCCAGCAATAGGGGATTAGCAGTGGAGGGAGTTGAAATGCTTGTGGCCGTTGAGACAGGCCTTGAGTGAGAATGCCTACGGAGTCGAGTTGAACGAGAGGGATTAGAGCAGAGACAATAGAGTAAGGGGGTGAGTGGCTAAGGAGCTAGGGGGTTGACACCTTTTTTTAGTAACGTTAAAGGTCGGAAAGGCCTGTTGCAGAAACAAGGGGCGAGTGACCTCGCATTAGAAAAGGATGTGAAAGTGCATAAGCGGGGAAGTAAAGACAGGCAGGGAGTAAGCTGGTAGTGGGCTGGCATACAACCAGTTGGATAAAGTGGAAAGTATACGCGTAAGAGGCAAATGTAAGAAGACAGAGAGCTTGTAATAGTGAGGGTGTGAGAGACGCCGTCAAGGAGAGAGGTAGGGCGTGAAGGTCATCCGAGGGGTGGATGTAAGGCCCACAGGGTGAGGTCTGGCGAATGGTGCTAATATGACCTGTATCGACTTAGATTGGCGTGAATATGGCGTATAAATGAATCGTCGGACAAGAGGGATAGACTCATGTAGGACTAGAAATGTCTTCGGACGATCTCAATGTAACATATGATGGAGAAAATGAGCAGGTACAGGAACGGCCAGAAATGAGGGATGAAAGATTACGACCAGAGGAAGGACAGTTTAATGAGGCGACTTACAAGAATGACCTAGTAAGAAGAATTCCCTCCAGGTGTTACTTATAGGATTCCACAGGAAACTAAGAAAGCGGATAAAGAAAAATCTGGCTGCGGTTAGAAGTGTAACCAAAAAGTCAAATTTACGGGATATTGGTATGCAACCCGCTTAGTGGGTTTCGCGCGGTCCAGGATTAGCATGCTCAAACGAGACAATTGCATCGAAAAGGGTCCGCAGAAGCGGGGACTTGATTTGAGTTTTGTAAATGAATGACGTTGTATTCTTTAATTGTTAGTTTTGTCCCCTCTTTTTTTGGTAAGTAGGTTCTTTGGCTTCAGATGCGTTCTTCTTTTTTTCGTTGTTTTTTTTTAACTTGCGGCCGACCCCCGCCACCCCCCTTTCCATATTTTTGTCCACTAACCCCTGCACCATCTTTTTCCTCCCCCCACCTCTTCCCTTTTTTTCATTTTTCTTCTCTCCTTTCCCCATTCTCGTTTTTTTTCCTTTTCCTTTTTCCCTTCCTCTTTCACTTTTTCTTTTCTTTTTCTTGCTCCTTTTTTTTTTCTTTTCTTACCTTTTTCTCTTTTTTTTTTTCCTTATCGCCTCTTTCCTTTCCGCTTCTTTCCGCTTTTTATTTTTTCAGTTTTCGTATCTCTTTTCTTTGTGTCCAGCGACCCTTAAGCTCTGAGTCTTTTTTCCGTTGTTTGAAAATTTTTCTTTCGTTTCTTATGTATAGTCCCGCGTTTGTACTTATTTCGTTTCCGCAGAGCCCGACTTAGGTTCCAGAGGGGTATTTTTTCGTGCTCCCCTGTTGCCCCCTCTTCTTTCTCTGGGATTTCTTATTCGGCGGCATGCTCAAGCAGCCTTATTTCTTGTCCCCCCTCCATTCTGAGCTTACCATGTATGTTCCACGTTTTTACCCCTCCAAACGTTTTTTCTGCCCAGCTTTACGCGGTTCATAGTCTTTTCTTGCCATAGTCTTCAATCTGCCTCATGATTTTACCTATTCTAATTCCACCTTCACTCCATTTCACACTTTACTGCTCCTTCCCCCCTTCCCCTTTTCTTCTCTTGTCTCTGTTTTTGTTTTGTTTTGTTATGCTGTGAGAGTTTCTCACTTCCCTTACATCTTTATCACCCCTTTTACTTCCCTTCATTCCCCCCCTTAGTGCCATGCTCACTACCCTTCACGTTTAACTAGATCTGTCTTCGCCCGCTCTTACTTTTTCTTATAGCCCGATCTCCCCTTGTCCCAGTTCCCCACACACTCCCACCTACAATAAGACGTTTCTCTACTGTTCCATTTGGCGCTCCATTACTGTCACCACCTTTACATTCCGCATCCTTCCTTCAATAGCGCCCCGCCGTACTTCCTTCCCTCGCTTCTAACGTTTCTCACGCATGTATTTTTAGTCTCAACTCCCAACGTTGGAACCGCCCGCTCACTCCTTTTTTTCTCCCATCCATTTCTTTCCTTTCTTATCGATCCGCTATTTATTATTGTTTGGGAGTGCGGGAATACTCCCCTCCCGCCATTTATCATTTTTCCCGCATTACTGCCTTATATTGTTCCGTTACCTCACCGCACCACCTATACCTATCCGGTTTACACTTCCTCCCCCACGATCTTATTACAATCGTTCATTTTTCTCACTTCACTGCCACGCATCCACCACGTCACTTTCTCCTTGATTTCCCCCTTGTTTTTTTTTGCCCCTACCACCACTCATTACCCCTATCTCCTCGCTGATTGCCCCGTTCACTCCAGCCTACCACAGCCTTCTTCCCTTTTACAATCATTCTCCCTGCGCCCTGAATTTTTCTCGTAGCTTTTCCCACCAGTGTCCCTTGTTTGTACCCTAGTACCAACGCTTCCCCCCCCCGTTTGATCTACTCACCTAGCTTTCACGCCATTTTTTTGACTGTTCCTAATATCGTTCTCTCCACTTTCCCTCCTCCTGCACTTTTTCCTTCCTCTCGTCTTCTCTACTCCCTTTTCTTCACTCTCAACTATTTTCTTTCCTCATCCTCTTTGACTTTCTTTCATTTTTATTTTCTCACCTCTTCCTCGGGAATTGAACCCTAACTGTTTCTGTACCCACAGCCCCAGGTGTGTCCGTCTTGCCGCTTTGTTTACCTCTGCCCCTTTCATGACCATCTACCCTTAGTTTCTGGTTCGTTCCTTTTAGATTCGTTTCTAGATTAGAACCGAGTCTCGCTGCACCCCAGCGATCTCAGGATCCTTATTCCCCCATTTTACTTATTTTCCCCTTTGCTGCCAAGTCTGGATTTCCTCTTCCTTCCCTCTCTCACGTTTTTCTCTGCCTTCAAATTTCCCAGTCCCCCTTTATCTTCTGTATGTCTGTCCTTCGCTCCTATTCTTGCCCGAGCTTTTTTTACACTATCCCTCCTCCCCTCCTCATCTCCCTTCATTCCCCCTGCCATGAGATTGTGTGGACTCTCCGTGTATTTCTTGAAACAACCACTATATGTTATCCTTCCTCTCTCCCCTATCCTTTGCGCTTCATCTCCTTTTTTTCCTTTCACTTCATTACCCCGTCCTTCATCTTTTTTTTTTTACCCTCTCAGTTCCGCGCATTATTGACTCGACGATTTCCGTTTTATCTCTCCGACCAAGACTTCCTGTCACCCATGTATACCCATCACAGGTTCCCTCTTCATCACAAGACGACTCATCCCCCCTGCCTTCGAGTTCCTTTTCCCTCGCCCCTCTTATGAATCCCTTCCTTTTTTTCCTATTTCAGTCCTTGTTCTTC
>WNGS01169153.1:9697-26132 GCA_020271785.1 Procambarus virginalis
TGGGTATAACATGACCACCCTAGGGGCTAATAACCACTGACCACACTAGCGGGGGTACTAACACTGACCACACTAGCGTGGGTAGAGAACACTGACCACACCTAGGCGGGGGTAATAACACTGACCACACTAGAGGGGGGTAATAACACTGACCACACAAGCGGGGGTAATAACACTGGACCACCACTAGCGGGGGTAAATACACACCCTCTGACCACACTAGCGGGGGTTAATCAACACCCTCTGACCACACTAGCGGGGGTACTAACACCCACTGACCACACTAGGCGGAGGGTGGTAATTACACCCTGACCACCTACCTAGCGCGGGGTATCCTGATCAACCTACGGGTACCTCTGACCACACTAGAGGGGGCTAATAACACACTCTGCCCACACTAGCCAGGGGTAATATAACCCTCATGACCACACTAGGGGGTACACATACCCGCAGCACTGTGGGCTGTGAACTACTAACCTGGCATACACTAGCGGGGGCAATAGGACACCACCTGACCGACAGCTAGCGTGGGGGCTAATACACACTGACCACACCTAGCAGGCGGTCGGTAGACTAACGATGACGCCACACTAGTCGGGCGAGACGGTAATAACACTGACCACACTAGCAGTGGTAATAACACTGACCACACTAGCAGTGGTAATAACACTGACCACACTAGCAGGGGTAATAACACCCACTGACCACACTAGCAGGGGTAATAAGACGCACTGACCGCACTAGCAGGGGTAATAACACTGCACCACATTAGCAGGTGGTACAAATGACCACACTAGCAGTGGGTAATACAATCTGGATCCACACTAGACTGGGTAGCGGACCCGAGCAGTGGTAATAACACTGACCACACTAGCAGGGGAATAACACTGACCACACTAGCCGGGGTAATAACACTGACCACACTCGCGGGGGGTGATACGACGGGACCACACTAGCGGGTATACCACGGGGGGGGGTAATAACACTGGACCACACTAGGCGGGGTGGTAATAACACTGAGCCGGCACAGCTGAGCAGGGGTAATAGACATCTGACCGCACTACTAGCCGGGGGTAATAACACTGCACCCACATAGCAGGGGTAATAACACTGACCACCACTAGCGGGGATAATAAACTGACCACACTAGCGGGGGTAAGTACACTGACCACACTAGCGGTGGTGGTAATAACACTGAGCCACACTAGCTGGGGTAGTATAAGCTATCCCCACTGACCACACTAGCGGGGGTAATAACACTGACCACACTAGCGGGGTAATAACACTGGCCACACTAGCGGGGTAATAACACTGGCCACACTAGCGGGGGTAATAACACTGGCCACACTAGCGGGGGTAGGGGGTAATAACACTGGCCACACTAGCGGGGGTAATAACACCCACTGACCACACTAGCGGGGGTAATAACACCCACTGACCACACTAGCGGGGGTAATAACACTGACCACACTAGCGGGGGTAATAACACCCACTGACCACACTAGCGGGGGTAATAACACCCACTGACCACACTAGCGGGGGTAATAACACCCACTGACCACACTAGCGGGGGTAATAACCCCACTGACCACACTAGCGGGGTAATAACACCCACTGACCACACTAGCGGGGGTAATAACACCCACTGACCACAATAGCGGGGGTAATAACACCCACTGACCACACTAGCGGGGGTAATAACACCCACTGACCACACTAGCGGGGGTAATAACACCCACTGACCACACTAGCGGGGGTAATAACACCCACTGACCACACTAGCGGGGGTAATAACACCCACTGACCACACTAGCGGGGGTAATAACACCCACTGACCACACTAGCGGGGGTAATAACACCCACTGACCACACTAGCGGGGGTAATAACACCCACTGACCACACTAGCGGGGTAATAACACCCACTGACCACACTAGCGGGGGTAATAACACCCACTGACCACACTAGCGGGGGTAATAACACCCACTGACCACACTAGCGGGGGTAATAACACTGACCACACTAGCGGGGGTAATAACACTGACCACACTAGCGGGGGTAATAACACTGACCACACTAGCGGGGGTAATAACACTGACCACACTAGCGGGGGTAATAACACTGACCACCACACTGAAGATCCTGTCTGTCACAGTTACTCAACCACTATGACAAAATCACAGAAGCCCTAGAAGAAAAGCAAAATGCAGATGTTGTATACACAGACTTTGCAAAGGCTTTCGACAAATGTGACCATGGGGTGATAGCTCACAAAATGAGGTCAATGGGAATAACTGGAAAAGTAGGACGCTGGATACTCAATTTCCTGTCGAACAGAACACAAAGAGTAACAGTCAATCAGATAAAATCGAGTCCAAGCGATGTTAAAAGCTCTGTACCTCAAGGTACAGTCCTTGCACCGCTACTGTTCCTTATTCTCATATCTGATATAGACAAAAATACACGTCACAGCTTCGTGTCATCCTTCGCAGATGACACAAAAATCAGCATGAAAATTACCTCTGCTGAAGACATTGAAAAACTACAAACAGATGTCAACAAAGTTTTCGATTGGGCAGCAGAAAATAATATGATGTTTAACAGTGATAAATTTCAGGTACTCAGGTACGGCAAAAATGAGGATCTGAAACATAATACAGGGTACAAAACCCAATCAAATCTTCCCATAGTAGAAAAACAGCATGTCAAGGATTTGGGAATAATGATGTCCGACGATCTAACGTTTAGGGAGCATAACCAAGCAAATATGCGTCAGCCAGAAAAATGATCGGATGGATTACGAGAACTTTCAAATCCAGGGATCCCATCACAATGGTTGTACTCTTCAAGTCACTTGTGTTGTCCCGTCTCGAATACTGCTCAGTACTCACTTCCCCCTTCAGAGCAGGAGAGATTGCTGAAATAGAGGGAATACAGAGAACATATACGGCACGCATAGACGAGATAAAACACCTAAATTATTGGGATCGTCTCAAAGCTCTCCAAATGTACTCTCTAGAAAGGAGACGAGAGAGATACCAAATAATATACACGTGGAAAATACTGGAGGGCCAGGTCCCAAATCTACACAGTAAAATAACAACGTACTGGAGTGAACGATATGGAAGAAAATGCAGAATAGAACCAGTGAAGAGCAGGGGTGCCATAGGCACAATCAGAGAACACTGTATAAACATCAGAGGTCCGCGGTTGTTCAACGTCCTCCCAGCGAGCATAAGAAATATTGCCGGAACAACCGTGGACATCTTCAAGAGGAAACTAGATTTTCCTCCAAGGAGTTCCGGACCAGCCGGGCTGTGGTGGGTATGTGGGCCTGCGGGCCGCTCCAAGCAACAGCCTGGTGGACCAAACTCTCACAAGTCAAGCCTGGCCTCGGGCCGGGCTTGGGGAGTAGAAGAACTCCCAGAACCCCATCAACCAGGTATCAACCAGGTATCAACCAGGTAACACTAGCGGGGGTAATAACACCCACTGACCACACTAGTGGGGGTAATAACACCCACTGACCACACTAGTGGGGGTAATAACACCCACTGACCACACAAGCGGGGGTAATAACAACCACTGACCACACTAGTGGGGGTAATACACACCACTGACCACACTAGCGGGGGTAATAACAACCACTGACCACACTAGCGGGGGTAATAACACTGACCACACTAGCGGGGGTAATAACACCCACTGTCCACACTAGCGGGGGTAATAACACCCACTGACCACACTAGCGGGGGTAATAACACCCACTGACCACACTAGCGGGGGTAATAACACCCACTGACCACACTAGCGGGGGTAATAACACCGACCACACTAGCGGGGGTAATAACACCCACTGACCACACTAGCGGGGGTAATAACACTGACCACACTAGCGGGGGTAATAACACTGACCACACTAGCGGGGGTAATAACACCCACTGACCACACTAGCGGAGGTAATAACACTGACCACACTAGCGGGGGTAATAANTTGGTCTTACATATGTGGTGTATACAAGGTTATGAATGATCCTACACAGGTCCTGAATGCAGTTCTGATGTTAGCCAGCCTCGCATATGCCGCAGACTTAATTATTTTTATGTGGGCTTCAGAGACAGGTTTGGTGTGATATCAACTCCTAGATCTTTCTCTCTGTCCGTTTCATTTAAGTACTTCATCTCCCTATTCGGTATCCTGTGTCTGGCCTCCTGTTCCCACTGCCTAGTTTCTTTACCTTACATTTACTCGGGTTGAAATTTAGTAGCCATTTGTTGGTCCATTCATTCAGTCCTAAGTCATCTTGTAGTCTTGTACTCTTTTCCTTCGTTTTAATCCTCCTCATAATTTTTGCGGGACCCCACTGTGACGTCTCGCCAATCAATACTACTTCACCCCGCACAGTGGACTCGCTGCTTTCTGTTACTTAGGTAACTCCCTTATCCAATGGAGTACCTTCCCTTTCACACCGGCCTGCATCTCCAGCTTTCGCACAAGTCTCTGGTGTGGCACTGTGTCAAAGGCTTCTGACAATCCAAAATATGCAGTCTACCCACCCCTCTCTTGTTTGCCTGATTCTTGTTGCCTGATCGTAGAATTCAATTAATCCTGTAAGGCATGACTTGCCATCCCTGAACCCATGTTGATGTTGTGTCACAAAGTTCCTTCGCTCCAGGTGTTCCACTAGCTTTTTTCGCGCAATTTTGTGTGTACTCACCTATTTGTACTCACCTATTTGTGTCTGCAGGATCGAGTATTGACTCCTCTTGACATAGCAGAAAACATACTATGGAAACTACTCCAAGCTTGCACTAAAGAGGCACCTTCTTGAGCCCGGAAGGTCACATGTATAAGCAAGTAGATGGGGTCGCCATGGGTTCTCTCCCCTAGGTGTCCTGTTTGAGAACTTCTACACGGGTACCATCAAGCAGAAGGTTTCAGTTGACATGGGCTTGAAACCTGCCATATACTGCAGGTATGTTGACGACATTTTTACACAGGTACCTGATGTCAGACGTCTGCAGGAGCTGAAGGAGGCATTTGAACGGAATTCTGTGTTGAGTATCACTTACGAGATGGAGAAGGATGGGAAGCTGCCCTTTCTAGATGTAACAGTCATGGAAAGGAGCGGAGGTTTCCACACTGCAGTCTACACTAAGGAAACAAACATAAGAATGTGCCTCAATGCCAATAGTGACTGCCCAGACAGGTACAAGAGGAGTGTTGTTAACGCTTATGTCGACCGTGCTCTCAGCCACAGCTGAGGATAGAAGCAAGTCGATGAAGAACTCTGTATGGTAAGGCAGGTCCTAGTCAACAATGGCTTCTCCAATAGTTTCGTTGAAGACATCATAAAAAGGTGAAACGCCATGCAACCTCTGAAGAGTCAACTAACACAACACCTGTACCCCCTATTAGACTATTTTACAGGAACTTCTTTTCCACAGCTCATAAAACGGAGGAAAGGGCCCTGAAAGATATTGTTGATAGGAACGTTATCCCTACAGACAAAAATCAGAAGATACAATTGACGATTTATAATAAAACCAAAAAAACGGCCAACCTACTCATGAGAAACTCTCCAGACACAAAGTAGAACGCTTTAAAAGAGACCAACGTCGTCTATGCCTTCAAATGCCCACTTGGGGACTGTAAGCCTCAAAGAACTCAGTATATAGGCAAGACAACAACATCTCTTTCCAGGCGATTAACGATGCACAAGCAACAGGGCTCCATTAAGGAACATATAATCTCTTGACATCGGCTTGACATCTGCGAGGCACTACACATCAAGAAGTCAACACCAGCAATCAACAGACAATTAATGCACAACTATATTCTACCCACTTCAGGACTCCGCACAATATAGAAGCATCAAGAAATATGGGCCAATAGGCCCTTTGCAGTTACTTCCATTCTTCCCTTTAATTTACCCAATTAATACCCATTGTTTCGTGTTCTATCTTGTGTTGAAAGTTTTGTTCACCTCATCCAAAACTGTTGTAACATATCACCTCACCCAAAATGCGGGTATATAAGACGAAAGCTGTTTAAATATTAGCATAGTAAAACTCTGTTAGTGTTTGCAGGTTATAGTTGTGTGTGTGTAAACTTAAGTCTTTGAAAATGTAATAAGTTATTACGAAACGCGTTCAAGTGTCGCGTCAGACTAGAAATAATAATAAATTTTGGAGAATTGATTTTTCAATTACCATCGACAGTGAAAAGAACATAAGAAAGAGAAAATTCGTGTTAGAATTATTAATCTTACTTTTTCGGTCATATTTAATAATATATGTTTACAGAAAGACTGCTACCAAATATACTAATACATATATATATATATATATATATATATATATATATATATATATATATATATATATATATATATATATATATATATATCTTACTCACTTTTAAAGGCTGACCCATAAAGAAGAGAACATGAATAACGCGGAAAGTATGGAGGTATATTTTGGCGAGAGACTAGTGGAGTATTTGGGGTTGGGAGGGGGAGGAGTGAGAGGGTTGGGAGGGGGAGGAGTGAGAGGGTTGGGAGGGGGAGGAGTGAGAGGGTTGGGAGTGGAGTTTAGGAGAGAGATATCACCTCGTGTGTGACAATGGGCAGGAGACACGGTACACGGGGATTACACACATCCCAGTTGGTGGATATTGTTCCCACCCCTTCCCCCCTAAGCCCCCCCCCCCCGAAACATCCCAGAGCTCACCCCCTTCCAGTTCTCTCTCCCTCAGAATCCCTCCCTCTCCCTCCCAGAGCTCACTCCCTCCCAGTTCTCTCTCCCTCAGAATCCCTCCCTCTC
Organism: Procambarus virginalis; assembly: GCA_020271785.1. Classification (NCBI taxonomy): domain Eukaryota; kingdom Metazoa; phylum Arthropoda; class Malacostraca; order Decapoda; family Cambaridae; genus Procambarus; species Procambarus virginalis. Next base: position 16,522 of record WNGS01169153.1, read on the forward strand.
CCTCCCAGAGCTCACTCCCTCCCGGTTCTCTCTCTCCCTCCCAGAGACTCACCCCCTCCTTACCTGAGCAAAGCCGTTCAGGGAGAAGGGTGGATACCATGAGAAAATGTACACTGCACAGTCATCGTTACTCTTTAAGTAAACCTACACCAACCCGACCCGACCCGACCAAACTAGACCCATCCGAACGTAAAGGACCTTGGAAACGTTTGGGAGGTGGTAAAGAGTTTAATAAAGGTAAAGCAAGAGGCGAGGTGTAGAGGGAAGGTGTAGAGGTGTCGTATGTGGTGAGTGAACTGCTTGATGAATACTGGCCCTGGGGGCCAGCTTCTCTTTTTCTTTAATGTTCAGTGTCTTGCAATGTGTGGCGGCGAGGTGTGGCACCACCGGCGAGGTGTGGCACCACCGGCCAGTGTGGCACCACCGGCGAGGTGTGGCACCACCGGCCAGTGTGGCACCACCGGCCAGTGTGGCACCACCGGCCAGTGTGGCACCACCGGCGAGGTGTGGCACCACCGGCGAGGTGTGGCACCACCGGCGAGGTGTGGCACCACCGGCGAGGTGTGGCACCACCGGCGAGGTGTGGCACCACCGGCGAGGTGTGGCACCACCGGCCAGTGTGGCACCACCGGCGAGGTGTGGCACCACGGCCAGTGTGGCACCACCGGCCAGTGTGGCACCACCGGCCAGTGTGGCACCACCGGCGAGGTGTGGCACCACCGGCGAGGTGTGGCACCACCGGCGAGGTGTGGCACCACCGGCGAGGTGTGGCACCACCGGCGAGGTGTGGCACCACCGGCGAGGTGTGGCACCACCGGCGAGGTGTGGCACCACCGGCCAGTGTGGCACCACCGGCGAGGTGTGGCACCACCGGCCAGTGTGGCACCACCGGCCAGTGTGGCACCACCGGCCAGTGTGGCACCACCGGCGAGGTGTGGCACCACCGGCGAGGTGTGGCACCACCGGCCAGTGTGGCACCACCGGCCAGTGTGGCACCACCGGCGAGGTGTGGCACCACCGGCGAGGTGTGGCACCACCGGCCAGTGTGGCACCACCGGCGAGGTGTGGCACCACCGGCCAGTGTGGCACCACCGGCGAGGTGTGGCACCACCGGCGAGGTGTGGCACCACCGGCCAGTGTGGCACCACCGGCGAGGTGTGGCACCACCGGCCAGTGTGGCACCACCGGCCAGTGTGGCACCACCGGCCAGTGTGGCACCACCGGCGAGGTGTGGCACCACCGGCGAGGTGTGGCACCACCGGCCAGTGTGGCACCACCGGCGAGGTGTGGCACCACCGCCAGTGTGGCACCACCGGCGAGGTGTGGCACCACCGGCGAGGTGTGGCACCACCGGCCAGTGTGGCACCACCGGCGAGGTGTGGCACCACCGGCCAGTGTGGCACCACCGGCCAGTGTGGCACCACCGGCGAGGTGTGGCACCACCGGCCAGTGTGGCACCACCGGCCAGTGTGGCACCACCGGCCAGTGTGGCACCACCGGCCAGTGTGGCACCACCGGCCAGTGTGGCACCACCGGCCAGTGTGGCACCACCGGCCAGTGTGGCACCACCGGCCAGTGTGGCACCACCGGCGAGGTGTGGCACCACCGGCCAGTGTGGCACCACCGGCGAGGTGTGGCACCACCGGCCAGTGTGGCACCACCGGCCAGTGTGGCACCACCGGCGAGGTGTGGCACCACCGGCGAGGTGTGGCACCACCGGCCAGTGTGGCACCACCGGCGAGGTGTGGCACCACCGGCCAGTGTGGCACCACCGGCCAGTGTGGCACCACCGACCAGTGTAGCACCACCGGCCAGTGTGGCACCACCGGCCAGTGTGGCACCACCGGCGAGGTGTGGCACCACCGGCCAGTGTGGCACCACCGGCGAGGTGTGGCACCACCGGCGAGGTGTGGCACCACCGGCGAGGTGTGGCACCACCGGCCAGTGTGGCACCACCGGCGAGGTGTGGCACCACCGGCGAGGTGTGGCACCACCGGCCAGTGTGGCACCACCGGCGAGGTGTGGCACCACCGGCGAGGTGTGGCACCACCGGCCAGTGTGGCACCACCGGCGAGGTGTGGCACCACCGGCGAGGTGTGGCACCACCGGCGAGGTGTGGCACCACCGGCGAGGTGTGGCACCACCGGCCAGTGTGGCACCACCGGCGAGGTGTGGCACCACCGGCGAGGTGTGGCACCACCGGCGAGGTGTGGCACCACCGACCAGTGTAGCACCACCGGCCAGTGTGGCACCACCGGCCAGTGTGGCACCACCGGCCAGTGTGGCACCACCGGCGAGGTGTGGCACCACCGGCCAGTGTGGCACCACCGGCGAGGTGTGGCACCACCGGCGAGGTGTGGCACCACCGGCCAGTGTGGCACCACCGGCGAGGTGTGGCACCACCGGCGAGGTGTGGCACCACCGGCGAGGTGTGGCACCACCGGCCAGTGTGGCACCACCGGCGAGGTGTGGCACCACCGGCCAGTGTGGCACCACCGGCCAGTGTGGCACCACCGACCAGTGTAGCACCACCGCCAGTGTGGCACCACCGACCAGTGTAGCACCACTCTAGGTACCATGTCATATCCTATGAGTCACCTCTCAAATCATAACAGGTCTTGCTTTACACACGGGGCGGGACCAGAGAGCCAAAGCTCAACCCTGCAAGCACAACTAGGTGAGTACACGCGCCTAACTTTTGCCTCGTGTTGGGCTCCAGCTCCTGCAACCTGACCAACCAGGAGGTCCTCAACATTGTTTACCACTAAAATATAAATAACCTCTCCAAGTGCGAAATTATAGCATCCAGTGAGGTAATCATTAGAGCAGCAAAATCAGTTTTACCAGAAGCCTCAGTCATTAAACCACCGACAGCACACTACTTGGAGCACCTCTGGGCCACAATGCCATTGCTGCAGTCCTTGACGAAAAGTTTAGAGACCTAAAGAGGATGGAAGGGAGAATAGGGGACTTGGACTCCCATGATGCCCTCTACCTTCTCACAAAGTGCCTTACCTTGCCCAGGCTAACATACTTCTTAAGGTGTGCACCCACTTTTGGCAACCCACTTCTTAATCAATATGATGAGCTCCTCAGGTCAATATTCAGAAAGGCGCTCAACCTAGATTTAAATGACAATCAGTGGGACCAAGCAACACTACCAGTGAGATTCGGGGGGATAGGCATACGAAAGACAACTGAGGTAGCACTTCCAGCATTCTTATCCTCATGTACAGCAGCCAACGAGTTGGTAGGGCAGATCCTACCAGAGAGTATGAGAGAGACAGCGGGAACTCATGATCAAACGTTCATCGTAGCAGCCAGACAATGGGACACCATTGCACACCCTCAACCCCGACCACAAGTCCCAAAAGACCACAAGCAGGCCCACTGGGATAGCCCCATAATAGAAAAGACTGTCACAGTAATGACTGACAACGCTGATGCTGAAAACAAAGCCCGCCTCCTAGCGGTAACAGCACCCCACGCCGGGGATTTTTTATTTGCTGTGCCCAATGCAGCCCTGGGAACTCGCCTCAGTCATGACGCTCTCCGCATTGGAGTTGCCCTTCGCCTTGCCGCCACCATCCTCACCGAACATAGGTGCATCTGCGGAACTGCGATGGCAGACCAATATGGTCGTCATGGTCTGGTATGTCGTAAATCACAGGGTAAGATTGCAAGACATGAAGAAGTCAACGACATCATCAAGAGGAGCCTCGCCACAGCCTGCTGCCCGGCACAAAGAGAACCACACTTACTCAGATCTAACGACACTCAGAAGCACCCAGATGGGGTCACGTTGCTTCCTTGGAAGGATGGTAAGCTAGTGGCGTGCGTGGGACTACACGTGCGCTGCCACACTGGCCAGTACCTACCTGGCCAGTGTGGCCAGCACTGGCCAGCACACGTGAAAGCGGTGGTGCTGCTTCTTTCAGGGAATCACAAAAATTATTAAATACAGAGGTCTGGCACACTGCTACAGCTTTGTTCCGATCGGCTCGGAGACCCTTGGTTCGTGGGGAAAATGTGCATTGAAGTTCCTGAAGGAATTGAGGGACAAATTGATCAGCGCTACAAAAGACCAGAGAGCAAAAAGTTTCTTGTTCCAGCGCCTCAGTGTTGCGATCCAGAGGGTAAATGCCTGTTGCGTCTTGGGCACTAGTCCAACTTCAAAGGAATTCGAAGAAGTGTTTGACTTGTAACAATGATCGAACCTGTCTGTGACATTCATCAATGTTACCCATTGTCGTGTTTTTCAAGAGATCCATAACCTTTAAGCAATTTTTGCATTATTTTTGTATCAACCAATGTATACCTTGTAACCATCAAATACATAATAAAGCACAAAAAAGGAAGGGGGTGGTAGGAGAAAACCACACAAACTGTATTGGAGGGGACCTAAACATTCCCTCTAATGCGTTATGTGTGGTTTCCTCCGAGGCTATGGGTCCCCCTTCTTCCAGCCAGAGGTGGTACTCCCTATATATATTATTTATATATATTTGACACAGGGGCCGCCACGGACACGGGGCCCGCCACGGACACGGGGCCCGCCACGGACACAGGGGCCCGCCACGGACACAGGGGCCCGCCACGGACACAGGGGCCCGCCACGGACACAGGGGCCCGCCACGGACACGGGGGCCGCCACGGACACGGGGGCCGCCACGGACACGGGGGCCGCCACGGACACGGGGGCCGCCACGGACACGGGGGCCGCCACGGACACGGGGGCCCGCCACGGACACGGGGGCCGCCACGGACACGGGGGCCCGCCACGGACACGGGGGCCGCCACGGACACGGGGGGCCGCCACGGACACGGGGGGCCGCCACGGACACGGGGCCCGCCACGGACACGGGGCCCGCCACGGACACGGGGGCCGCCACGGACACGGGGGCCGCCACGGACACGGGGCCCGCCACGGACACGGGGGCCGCCACGGACACGGGGCCCGCCACGGACACGGGGGCCGCCACGGACACGGGGGCCGCCACGGACACGGGGGCCGCCACGGACACGGGGGCCGCCACGGACACGGGGGCCGCCACGGACACGGGGGGCCGCCACGGACACGGGGGGCCGCCACGGACACGGGGGGCCGCCACGGACACGGGGGCCGCCACGGACACGGGGGCCGCCACGGACACGGGGGCCGCCACGGACACGGGGGCCGCCACGGACACGGGGGCCGCCACGGACACGGGGGCCGCCACGGACACAGGGGCCCGCCACGGACACAGGGGCCCGCCACGGACACAGGGGCCCGCCACGGACACAGGGGCCCGCCACGGACACGGGGGCCGCCACGGACACGGGGGGCCGCCACGGACACGGGGGGCCGCCACGGACACGGGGGGCCGCCACGGACACGGGGGGCCGCCACGGACACGGGGGGCCGCCACGGACACGGGGGGCCGCCACGGACACGGGGGCCGCCACGGACACGGGGGGCCGCCACGGACACGGGGGCCGCCACGGACACGGGGGCCGCCACGGACACGGGGGCCGCCACGGACACGGGGGCCGCCACGGACACGGGGGCCGCCACGGACACGGGGGCCGCCACGGACACGGGGGCCGCCACGGACACGGGGGCCGCCACGGACACGGGGGCCGCCACGGACACGGGGGCCGCCACGGACACGGGGGCCGCCACGGACACGGGGGCCGCCACGGACACGGGGGCCGCCACGGACACAAGGGCCCGCCACGGACACAAGGGCCCGCCACGGACGCAAGGGCCCGCCACGGACACAAGGGCCGCCACGGACTGTTAGGTTAGGAGAGGAAACTTTCAATTAACGGTTTTCATGACTTGAAACTTTAGGAGAACTTCGTGCCCTCCTAACCTACCAGAGGATCCTGTACTTGTTTTGAGGAGAAAAAAGATCCCAAAATTTAATTGAAAAATACAGTTCCATTTTGAATTACGTCGATATTTGGCCATAGCGCATACGAGCGGAGAGCGGCGTTATTGGTGAGAGACCGGGCCGAGGTGTTGACAAGGGCGCTGGAACAGGCGGCAGTAGGTGGTGGGAGTGTACTGTGCCAGGGGGGAGTGTACTGTGCAAGGTGGGAGTGTACTGTGCCAGGGGGGAGTGTACTGTGCAAGGTGGGAGTGTACTGTGCCAGGGGGGAGTGTACTGTGCAAGGTGGGAGTGTACTGTGCCAGGGGGGAGTGTACTGTGCAAGGTGGGAGTGTACTGTGCAAGGGGGGAGTGTACTGTGCAAGGTGGGAGTGTACTGTGCCAGGGGGGAGTGTACTGTGCAAGGTGGGAGTGTACTGTGCAAGGTGGGAGTGTACTATGCAAGGGGGGAGTGTACTGTGCAAGGTGGGAGTGTACTGTGCCAGGGGGGAGTGTACTGTGCAAGGTGGGAGTGTACTGTGCAAGGTGGAAGTGTACTGTGCAAGGGGGGAGTGTACTGTGCATGGGGGGAGTGTACTGTGCAAGGGGGGAGTGTACTGTGCAAGGTGGGAGTGTACTGTGCAAGGTGGGAGTGTACTGTGCCAGGGGGGAGTGTACTGTGCAAGGTGGGAGTGTACTGTGCAAGGGGGGAGTGTACTGTGCAAGGTGGGAGTGTACTGTGCCAGGGGGGAGTGTACTGTGCAAGGTGGGAGTGTACTGTGCAAGGTGGAAGTGTACTGTGCAAGGGGGGAGTGTACTGTGCAAGGGGGGAGTGTACTGTGCAAGGGGGGAGTGTACTGTGCAAGGTGGGAGTGTACTGTGCAAGGTGGGAGTGTACTGTGCAAGGGGGGAGTGTACTGTGCAAGGGGGGAGTGTACTGTGCAAGGGGGGAGTGTACTGTGCAAGGTGGGAGTGTACTGTGCAAGGTGGGAGTGTACTGTGCAAGGTGGGAGTGTACTGTGCAAGGTGTTAGTGTACTGTGCAAGGTGGGAGTGTACTGTGCAAGGTGGGAGTGTACTGTGCAAGGTGGGAGTGTACTGTGCAAGGGGGGAGTGTACTGTGCAAGGGGGAAGTGTACTGTGCAAGGGGGGAGTGTACTGTGCAAGGGGGGAGTGTGCAAGGTGGGAGTGTACTGTGCAAGGTGGGAGTGTACTGTGCAAGGGGGAGTGTACTGTGCAAGGTGGGAGTGTACTGTGCAAGGTGGGAGTGTACTGTGCAAGGGGGGAGTGTACTGTGCAAGGTGGGAGTGTACTGTGCAAGGTGGGGAGTGTACTGTGGAAGGTGGGGAGTGTACTGTGCAAGGTGGGAGTGTGCAAGGTGGGAGTGTAGGGGGTATACCCCAGCTAGTTGGTAGGGTGTTATTACCCCGCTAGTGGTGGTCGTGTTATACCCCGATAGTGTGGCTCAGTGTGATACCACTGCTAGTGGGGTCAGTTGTTATTACCCGTAGTGTGGGTCGTGTTATTACCCACGCTAGTGTGGTCAGTGTTATTACACCCGCTAGTGTGGTCAGTGGGTGTTATTACCCCGCTAGTGTGGTCAGTGGTGTTATTACCCCCGCTAGTGTGGTCAGTGGGTGTTATTACCCCCGCTAGGGTGGCTAGTGGGTGTTATTACCCCCACTAGTGTGGTCAGTGGTGGTGTATTTACCCCCGCTAGTGTAGCATAGCAGGGGGTGTTATACCCCGCTAGTGTAGCTAGCAGGGTGTTATTTACCCCCGCTAGTATGTGGCTCAGTTGGGGTGTTATTACCCCTGCTAGTGTGGCTAGTGGGTGTTCTTACCCCCGCTAGTGTGGGGGTACCCCGCTAGTGATAGTGGGTGTTATTACCACCGCTAGGGCTAGGGTGATACCGATAGTGTAGGTGGTGTTTATTACCGCCCTAGTGTGTCTAGTGGGTGTTATTACCCCCGCTAGTGTGGCTAGTGTGGTGTTATTAACCCGCTAGTGTAGCTAGCAGGGGGTGTTATTACCCCCCGCTAGTGTAGCATAGTGGGTGTTATTACCCCCACTAGTGTGGTCAGTGTTATTACCCCCTCTAGTGTGGCTAGTGGGTGTTATTACCCCCGCTAGTGTAGCTAGCAGGGGGTGTTATTACCCCCGTAGTGTAGCTAGTGGGTGTTATTACCCCCACTAGTGTGGTCAGTGTTATTAACCCCGCTAGTGTGGTCGTGGGGTTATTACCCCCGTAGTGTATCTAGCAAGGGGTGTATAACCCACTAGTGTAGCTAGTGGGTGTTATTACCCCCACTAGTGTGGTCAGTGTTATTACCACTGCTAGTGTGGTCAGTGTTATTAACCCCGCTAGTGTGGCTAGGGGTGTTATACCCCACGCTTATCTGTTTTTTTTTCTTTTTATGGCTGTGGGTGTTTACCCCCGCTAGTGAGTAGTGGGGTTTATTACCCCGCTGTGTGCTAGTGGGTGTTATACCCCGCTAGTGTAGCTAGCAGGGGGTGTATTACCCCCGATAGTGTAGCTAGTGGGTGTCTTACCCCCGCTAGTGTGGATAGTGGGTGTTATTACCCCCTCTAGTGTGGCTAGTGGGTGTTATTACACCCGCTAGTGTGGCTAGTTGGGTTATTACCCCGCTAGTGTGGCTAGTGGGTGTTATTACCCGTAGTGTGGTCAGTGGGTGTTTTTACCCCCGCTAGTGTGGTCAGTGGGTGTTATTACCCCAGCTAGTGTGGTCAGTGGGTGTTATTACCCCCGAGAGGTGGCTAGTGGGTTTTATTACCCCGCTAGTGTAGCTAGCAGGGGGTGTTATTACCCCCGCTAGTGTAGCTAGCAGGGGGTGTTATTACCCCCGTAGTGTGGTTAGTGGGTGTTATTACCCCGCTAGTGTAGCTAGAAGGGGTAACCTCCCGTATGGTGTTACACGTCTTGGCATTAGAGAGGTCCTCTTCAGTGCGAGCGGGAGCTAAGGTCGAGAGTGAGGTGTCCTGGTGCTGGCGGGCCCACCCAACTGCAGTTCACCAGGCTAGTGGGTGAACTCGTTATGGTGAAAAGAAACAGTTCTCGTAAGTTACACCACTAATAATTCTAGTAGGTGGGATACTTAACCATCCATTAGGTGAGCTAGTTAGAAGTGCTTACTCTTCACGTCACGTGTGTTGTCCCGTCTGGAGTGCGCCAGTACTCACTTCCCCCTCAGAGCAGGAGAGATGCTGAATAGAGGGAAATACAGAGAACATACGGCCCGTATAGCCCTGAGGTAAACAGCATACCTAAATATTGTGTATTGCGTCTGCCCACACAAGGGAGGAGAGCAGAAATATATTTTTATACGAAGACAGAGAGGTAATAAATTCACGAAATTTCGTGGATTAAGAGGTATTCACGAAGGTATTGTGCCCTCACCACATAGACCGGTGTGGTGCGTGTGGTGGAGGTGTGGCGCAAGGGAGGAAGTGGATGGCGTGGAAGTGGATCAGGCACGGCTGACCGCTCGCCACTCTTCTTATAGTGGTGGTTGGTAGATGGTGGTGGTGGTGGTCGTTTGTGTGGGGGGGTGTTAGGGAGAGGGGGGTAACAGCAAGCGTGGTGAGCCATTAGTGTACACGAAACACTTCAGTACCCATAGGACTGAGGCAGGAGAGTATTCAAGTCAGCACTTGGTGGTGAGTAGCAGTCTGAGGCCCTTGCTCAGGCTGGTGACGGTAGGACCACCTTTGCACAGTTGCACATTCCCCCCTATTGCC
>WNGS01169153.1:26782-38883 GCA_020271785.1 Procambarus virginalis
GCCTTCCTTCTCCTGCTGCTGCTGCTGTTGCTGCTTCTCCTGCTGTTGCTGCCTTTATTCTCCTGCTGCTGCTGCCTTCCTTCTCCTGCTGTTGCTGCCTTCCTTCTCCTGCTGTTGCTGCCTTCCTTCTCCTGCTGCTGCCTTCCTTCTCCTCCTGCTGCTGTTGCTGCCTTCCTTCTCCTGCTGCTGCTGTTGCTGCCTTCCTCCTCCTGCTGCTGCTGTTGCTGCCTTCCTTCTCCTGCTGCTGTTGCTGCCTTCCTTCTCCTGCTGCTGTTGCTGCCTTCCTTCTCCGCTGCTGCTGTTGCTGCCTTCCTTCTCCTGCTGCTGCTGTTGCTGCCTTCCTCCTCCTCCTGCTGCTGTTGCTGCCTTCCTCCTCCTCCTGCTGCTGTTGCTGCCTTCCTTCTCCTGCTGCTGTTGCTGCCTTCCTTCTCCTGCTGCTGTTGCTGCCTTCCTTCTCCTGCTGCTGTTGCTGCCTTCCTTCTCCTCCTGCTGCTGTTGCTGCCTTCCTTCTCCTGCTGCTGCTGCTGTTGCTGCCTTCCTTCTCCTGCTGCTGCTGCTGCTGCCTTCCTTCTCCTGCTGCTGCTGCTGCTGCTGCCTTCCTTCTCCTCCTGCTGCTGTTGCTGCCTTCCTTCCTTCTGCTGCTGTTGCTGCCTTCCTTCTCCTGCTGCTGCTGCCTTCCTTCTCCTCCTGCTGCTGTTGCTGCCTTCCTCCTCCTGCTGCTGCTGTTGCTGCCTTCCTCCTCCTCCTGCTGCTGTTGCTGCCTTCCTTCTCCTGCTGCTGTTGCTGCCTTCCTTCTCCTGCTGCTGTTGCTGCCTTCCTCCTCCTGCTGCTGCTGTTGCTGCCTTCCTCCTCCTCCTGCTGCTGTTGCTGCCTTCCTTCTCCTGCTGCTGTTGCTGCCCTCCTTCTCCTGCTGCTGTTGCTGCCTTCCTTCTCCTGCTGCTGCTGTTGCTGCCTTCCTCCTCCTCCTGCTGCTGTTGCTGCCTTCCTTCTCCTGCTGGTGTTGCTGCCTTCCTTCTCCTGCTGCTGCTGCTGCCTTCCTTCTCCTGCTGCTGCTGTTGCTGCCTTCCTTCTCCTGCTGCTGCTGTTGCTGCCTTCCTTCTGCTGCTGCTGCCTTCCTTCTCCTGCTGCTGTTGCTGCCTTCCTTCTCCTCCTGCTGCTGTTGCTGCCTTCCTTCTCCTGCTGCTGCTGCTGCTGCTGCTGCTGCCTTCCTTCTCCTGCTGCTGCTGTTGCTGCCTTCCTCCTGCTGCTGCTGCTGCTGCCACCGATCATTACTTCTCCATTAGTACACAAACAAGGTAGAGGAAGAATATGAAGAGGGAGCAGATGGCTGCCGTTAGAGAAGTGGCCGCTAGGAGCGTCCCGTTCCTCATGATTACTCATTAATGCTGCCCATGGGAGCTGTGAGGCGCCTTGATATTGACGCCTCACACCGTCAGTGTGTGGCACCCCCCCCCCTCACTATGTATATACCACCCACGCAACTCGTATACACATTATACTCACACATTTATACAATGTATGACGGCAGGTCTGTATGCCCGAATGCCTCCAACACACACATTTGCATGGGTCCAGATATTACCTCTTGGACCCCGACGTTTAGGAAGGCGGGGTCCAAGAGCTAATAGCTCGACCCTGCAGGCACACACAAGCAGTAAATACACAACAAAGGACCCAGGCAGGACTATGATGACAACAACAAAGCTTGCATAGAGGCAGTGCAGAGAGGAGCAACAGTGGCAGGCAGAGTGAGAGCTTAACTCCTGGTGATGGGGGACCTACATCATGCAGAGACTGACTGGGAGGGCTCATGGTGGGCACCAAACGTGGAGAGCTAAACTAGTGAAAGTTGTAGAGAGAAACATCTTAACATGTGAAGGACGACACAAGAGAAAGGGGATACACCAAGGTGATACACTAAGCCTACTGGACTTTATCTTCACCCAGAATGACGTTACTTTGCGGTTACCTTGCCATGATTTCGGGGCTCAACATCCCGGCGGCCCGGTCGTCGACCAGGCCTCCTCGTTGCTGGATTGATCAACCAGCCTGTTGGACGTGGATGCTCACAGCCTGACTTATGAGTCACAGTCTGGTTGATCAGGTATCCTTTGGAGGTGCTTATCCAGTTCTCTCTTGAACACTGTGAGGGGTCGGCCAGTTATGTCCCTTATGTGTAGCGGGAGCGTGTTGAACAGTCTCGGGCCTCTGATGTTGATAGTTCTCTCTTGAACACTGTGAGGGGTCGGCCAGTTATGTCCCTTATGTGTAGTGGAAGCGTGTTGAACAGTCTCGGGCCTCTGATGTTGATAGTTCTCTCTTGAACACTGTGAGGGGTCGGCCAGTTATGTCCCTTATGTGTAGTGGAAGAGTGTTGAACAGTCTCGGGCCTCTGATGTTGATAGTTCTCTCTTGAACACTGTGAGGGGTCGGCCAGTTATGCCCCTTATGTGTAGTGGAAGCGTGTTGAACAGTCTCGGGCCTCTGATGTTGATAGTTCTCTCTCAGAGTACCTGTTGCACCTCTGCTTTTCAACGGGGGTATTCTGCACATCCTGCCATGCCTTCTGGTCTCATGTGATGTTATTTCTGTGTGCAGGTTTGGGACCAGCCCCTCTAATATTTTCCACGTGTAAATTATTATGTATCTCTCCAACACAGTTCATAACAAACGGTCCTCCAACCCCCCCCCCCTCTCCCTCCTCCAGAACGCACCCCCCCCCCCACATTCTTGGCCTACAACCAGGCACTAAACACTGATGTCACCCCAGCATCAGGAGGCACTGGGTCCTGGCACAGTGCCAAGGATGTGCAACGTCTCCATGTGGTGGGAGTTGCTGCCTCATACTCTCCCATGTGGTGGGAGTTGCTGCCTCATACTCTCCCATGTGGTGGGAGTTGCTGCCTCATACTCTCCCATGTGGTGGGAGTTGCTGCCTCATACTCTCCCATGTGGTGGGAGTTGCTGCCTCATACTCTCCCATGTGGTGGGAGTTGCTGCCTCATACTCTACCATGTGGTGGGAGTTGCTGCCTCATACTCTACCATGTGGTGGGAGTTGCTGCCTCATACTCTCCCATGTGGTGGGAGTTGCTGCCTCATACTCTCCCATGTGGTGGGAGTTGCTGCCTCATACTCTCCCATGTGGTGGGAGTTGCTGCCTCATACTCTCCCACATACACACACTCCCATGTGGTGGGAGTTGCTGCCTCATACTCTACCATGTGGTGGGAGTTGCTGCCTCATACTCTCCCACATACACACACTCCCATGTGGTGGGAGTTGCTGCCTCATACTCTCCCACATACACACACTCCCATGTGGTGGGAGTTGCTGCCTCATACTCTCCCACATACACACACTCCCATGTGGTGGGAGTTGCTGCCTCATACTCTCCCTCATACACACTCTCCCATGTGGTGGGAGTTGCTGCCTCATACTCCCCCTCATACACATTCCTTGTGTGACCGACCGACATCTCTCTTGGAGCTTTACTGTACTAAGCTGGGGGACATAACAAAGCTTGCTTATGTAGAGAGAACAATATATTATACACCTGGCAACACAACCTCGCCCATGCCTTCACTCACCCAAGGTGTGTGTGCTCGCTGTGTTGTGCTTGTGGGGGTTGAGCTTCGGCTCTCTGGTCCCGCCTCTCAACTGTCAATCAACTGGTGTACAGGTTCCTGGGCCTACTGGGCTCTACCATATATACATTTGAAACTGCATGGAGTCAGCCTCTACCACATCACTGCCTAATGCATTCCATCTGTTAACTACTCTGACACTGAAAAAGTTTTTTCTAACGTCCCTGTGGCTCATTTGGGTACTCAGTTTCCACCTGTGTCCCCTTGTTCGCGTACCACGCGTCTTAAACAGTTTATCCTTTTCTACCCAGTCAATTCCTCTGAGAATTTTGTAGGTAGTGATCATGTCTCCCCTTACTCTTCTGTCTTCCAGTGTCGTGAGGTGCATTTCTCGCAGCCTTTCCTCGTAACTCATGCCTCTTAGTTCTGGGACTAGTCTAGTGGCATACCTCTGAACTTTTTCCAGCTTCGTCTTGTGCTTGACAAGGTACGGGCTCCATGCTGGGGCCGCATACTCCAGGATTGGTCTTACATATGTGGTGTATACAAGGTTATGAATGATTCCTTACACAGGTTCCTGAAGGCAGTTCTGATGTTAGCCAGCCTCGCATATGCCGCAGACGTAATTATTTTTATGTGGGCTTCAGGAGACAGGTTTGGTGTGATATCAACTCCTAGATCTTTCTCTCTGTCCGTTTCATTAAGTACTTCATCTCCTATTCTGTATCCTGTGTCTGGCCTCCTGTTCCCACTGCCTAGTTTCTTTACCTTACATTTACTCGGGTTGAAATTTAGTAGCCATTTGTTGGTCCATTCATTCAGTCTGTCTAAGTCATCTTGTAGTCTTGTACTCTTTTCCTTCGTTTTAATCCTCCTCATAATTTTTGCGGGACCCCACTGGTGACGTCTCGCCAATCTAATACTTCACCCCGCACAGTGACTCGCTGCTTTCTGTTACTTAGGTACTCCCTTATCCAATGGAGTACCTTCCCTTTCACACCGGCCTGCATCTCCAGCTTTCGCACAAGTCTCTGGTGTGGCACTGTGTCAAGGCTTTCTGACAATCCAAAAATATGCAGTCTACCCACCCCTCTCTTGTTTGCCTGATTCTTGTTGCCTGATCGTAGAATTCAATTAATCCTGTAAGGCATGACTTGCCATCCCTGAACCCATGTTGATGTTGTGTCACAAAGTTCCTTCGCTCCAGGTGTTCCACTAGCTTTTTCGCGCAATTTTGTGTGTACTCACCTATTGTACTCACCTATTTGTGTCTGCAGGATCGAGTATTGACCTCTTGACATAGCAGAAAACATACTATGGAAACTACTCCAAGCTTGCACTAAAGAGGCACCCTTCTTGAGCCCGGAAGGTCACATGTATAAGCAAGTAGATGGGGTCGCCATGGGTTCTCTCCCCTAGGTGTCCTGTTTGAGAACTTCTACACGGGTACCATCAAGCAGAAGGTTTCAGTTGACATGGGCTTGAAACCTGCCATATACTGCAGGTATGTTGACGACATTTTTACGCAGGTACCTGATGTCAGACGTCTGCAGGAGCTGAAGGAGGCATTTGAACGGAATTCTGTGTTGAGTATCACTTACGAGATGGAGAAGGATGGAAGCTGCCCTTTCTAGATGTAACAGTCATGGAAAGGAGCGGAGGTTTCCACACTGCAGTCTACACTAAGGAAACAAACATAGGAATGTGCCTCAATGCCAATAGTGACTGCCCAGACAGTACAAGAGGAGTGTTGTTAACGCTTATGTCGACCGTGCTCTCAGCCACAGCTGAGGATAGAAGCAAGTCGATGAAGAACTCTGTATGGTAAGGCAGGTCCTAGTCAACAATGGCTTCTCCAATAGTTTCGTTGAAGACATCATAAAAGGTGAAACGCCATGCAACCTCTGAAGAGTCAACTAACACAACACCTGTACCCCCTATTAGACTATTTTACAGGAACTTCTTTTCCACAGCTCATAAAACGGAGGAAAGGGCCCTGAAAGATATTGTTGATAGGAACGTTATCCCTACAGACAAAAATCAGAAGATACAATTGACGATTTACAATAAAACCAAAAAACGGCCAACCTACTCATGAGAAACTCTCCAGACACAAAGTAGAACGCTTTAAAAGAGACCAACGTCGTCTATGCCTTCAAATGCCCACTTGGGGACTGTAAGCCTCAAAGAACTCAGTATATAGGCAAGACAACAACATCTCTTTCCAGGCGATTAACGATGCACAAGCAACAGGGCTCCATTAAGGAACATATAATCTCTTCCCACAACCAGACATCACCAGAGAAGTCTTAACAAACAAACACAGAAATCATCGATAGATACAGCGATAGCAGGCGGCTTGACATCTGCGAGGCACTACACATCAAGAAGTCAACACCAGCAATCAACAGCCAATTAATGCACAACTATATTCTACCCACTTCAAGACTCTGCACCAATATAGAAGCATCAAGAAATATGGGCCAATAGGCCCTTTGCAGTTACTTCCATTCTTCCCTTTAATTTACCCAATTAATACCCATTGTTTCGTGTTCTATCTTGTGTTGAAAGTTTTGTTCACCTCATCCAAAATTGTTGTAACATATCACCTCACCCAAAATGCGGGTATATAAGACGAAAGCTGTTTAAATATTAGCATAGTAAAACTCTGTTTAGTGTTTGCAGGTTATAGTTGTGTGTGTGTAAACTAAGTCTTGAAAATGTAATAAGTTATTACGAAACGCGTTCAAGTGTCGCGTCAGACTAGAAATAATAATAAATTTTGGAGAATTGATTTTTCAATTACCATCGACAGTGAAAAGAAACATAAGAAAGAGAAAATTCGTGTTAGAATTATTAATCTTACTTTTTCGGTCATATTTAATAATATATGTTTACAGAAAGACTGCTACCAAAATATACTAACATATATATATATATATATATATATATATTATATATATATATATATATATATATATATATATATATATATATATATCTTACTCACTTTTAAAGGCTGACCCATAAAGAAGAGAACATGAATAACGCGGAAAGTATGGAGGTATATTTTGGCGAGAGACTAGTGGAGTATTGGGGTTGGGAGGGGGAGGAGTGAGAGGGTTGGGAGGGGGAGGAGTGAGAGGGTTGGGAGTGGAGTTTAGGAGAGAGAGATATCACCTCGTGTGTGACAATGGGCAGGAGACACCGTACACGGGATTACACACATCCCACTTGGTGGATATTGTTCCCACCCCCCTTCCCCCCTAAGCCCCCCCCCCCGAAACATCCCAGAGACTCACCCCCTTCCAGTTCTCTCTCCTCAGAATCCCTCCCTCTCCCCCCAGAGCTCACTCCCTCCCAGTTCTCTCTCCCTCAGAATCCCTCCCTCTCCCTCCCAGAGCTCACTCCCTCCCAGTTCTCTCTCCCCCTCCCCCTCCCTCCCAGAGACTCACCCCCTCCTTACCTGAGTAAAGCCGTTCAGGGAGAAGGGTGGATACCATGAGAAAATGTACACTGCACAGTCATCGTTACTCTTTAAGTAAACCTACACCAACCCGACCCGACCCGACCAAACTAGACCCATCCGAACGTAAAGGACCTTGGAAACGTTGGGAGGTGGTAAAGAGTTTAATAAAGGTAAAGCAAGAGGCGAGGTGTCGTAAGTGGTGAGTGAACTGCTTGATGAATACTGGCCCTGGGGCCAGCTTCTCTTTTTCTTTAATGTTCAGTGTCTTGCAATGTGTGGCGGCGAGGTGTGGCACCACCGGCGAGGTGTGGCACCACCGGTGAGGTGTGGCACCACCGGCGAGGTGTGGCACCACCGGCCAGTGTGGCACCACCGGCGAGGTGTGGCACCACCGGCGAGGTGTGGCACCACCGGCCAGTGTGGCACCACCGGCCAGTGTGGCACCACCGGCGACGTGTGGCACCACCGGCCAGTGTGGCACCACCGGCCAGTGTGGCACCACCGGCCAGTGTGGCACCACCGACCAGTGTAGCACCACTCTAGGTACCATGCCATATCCTATGAGTCACCTCTCAAATCATAACAGGTCTTGCTTTACACACGGGGCGGGACCAGAGAGCCAAAGCTCAACCCCTGCAAGCACAACTAGGTGAGTACACGCGCCTAACTTTTGCCCCGTGTTGGGCTCCAGCTCCTGCAACCTGACCAACCAGGAGGTCCTCAACATTGTTTACCACTAAAATATAAATAACCTCTCCAAGTGCGAAATTATTGCATCCAGTGAGGTAATCATTAGAGCAGCAAAATCAGTTTTACCAGAAGCCTCAGTCATTAAACCCACGGACAGCACACTACTTGGAGCACCTCTGGGCCACAATGCCATTGCTACAGTCCTTGACGAAAAGTTTAGAGACCTAAAGAGGATGGAAGTGAGAATAGGGGACTTGGACTCCCATGATGCCCTCTACCTTCTCACAAAGTGCCTTACCTTGCCCAGGCTAACATACTTCTTAAGGTGTGCACCCACTTTTGGCAACCCACTTCTTAATCAATATGATGAGCTCCTCAGGTCAGTATTCAGGAAGGCGCTCAACCTAGATTTAGATGACAGTCAGTGGGACCAAGCAACACTACCAGTGAGATTCGGGGGGATAGGCATACGTAAGGCAACTGAGGTAGCACTTCCAGCATTCTTATCCTCATGTACAGCAGCCAACGAGTTGGTAGGGCAGATCCTACCAGAGCGTATGAGAGAGACAGCGGGAACTCATGATCAAACGTTCATCGAAGCAGCCAGACAATGGGACACCATTGCACACCCTCAACCCCGACCACAAGTCCCAAAAGACCACAAGCAGGCCCACTGGGATAGCCCCATAATGGAAAAGACTGTCACAGCAATGATTGACAACGCTGATGCTGAAAACAAAGCCCGCCTCCTAGCGGTAACAGCACCCCACGCCGGGGATTTTTTATTTGCTGTGCCCAATGCAGCCCTGGGAACTCGCCTCAGTCATGACGCTCTCCGCATTGGAGTTGCCCTTCGCCTTGCCTCCCCCATCCTCACCGAACACAGGTGCATCTGCGGAACTGCGATGGCAGACCAATATGGTCGTCATGGTCTGGTATGTCGTAAATCACAGGGTAAGATTGCAAGACAGGAAGAAGTCAACGACATCATCAAGAGGAGCCTCGCCACAGCCCGCTGCCCGGCACAAAGAGAACCACACTTACTCAGATCTAACGACACTCAGAAGCGCCCAGATGGGGTCACGTTGCTTCCTTGGAAGGATGGTAAGCAAGTGGCGTGCGTGGGACTACACGTGCGCTGCCACACTGGCCAGTACCTACCTGGCCAGTGTGGCCAGCACTGGCCAGCACACGTGAAAGCGGTGGTGCTGCTTCTTTCAGGGAATCACAGAAAATTATTAAATACAGAGGTCTGGCACACTGCTACAGCTTTGTTCCGATCGGCTCGGAGACCCTTGGTTCGTGGGGAAAATGTGTATTGAAGTTCCTGAAGGAATTGAGGGACAAATTGATCAGCGCTACAAAAGACCAGAGAGCAAAAAGTTTCTTGTTCCAGCGCCTCAGTGTTGCGATTCAGAGGGTAAATGCCTGTTGCGTCTTGGGCACTAGTCCAACTTCAAAGGAATTCGAAGAAGTGTTTGACTTGCAACAATGATCGAACCTGTCTGTGACATTCATCAATGTTTCCCATTGTCGTGTTTTTCAAGAGAGCCATAACCTTTAAGCAATTTTTGCATTATTTTTGTATCAACCCGTGTATACCTTGTAACCATCAAATACATAATAAAGCACAAAAAAGGAAGGGGTGGTAGGAGAAAAGCACAGAGAAACTGTATTGGAGGGGACCTAAACATTCCCTCTAATGCGTTATGTGTGGTTTCCTCCGAGGCTAAGGGTCCCCCTTCTTCCAGCCAGAGGTGGTACTCCCTATATATTATTTATATATATTTGACACAGGGGCCGCCACGGACACAAGGGCCCGCCACGGACACAAGGGCCCGCCACGGACACAAGGGCCCGCCACGGACACAAGGGCCCGCCACGGACACAAGGGGCCCGCCACGGACACAAGGGCCCGCCACGGACACAAGGGCCCGCCACGGACACAAGGGCCCGCCACGGACACAAGGGGCCCGCCACGGACACAAGGGCCCGCCACGGACACAAGGGCCCGCCACGGACACAAGGGCCCGCCACGGACACAAGGGGCCCGCCACGGACACAAGGGCCCGCCACGGACACAAGGGGCCCGCCACGGACACAAGGGCCCGCCACGGACACAAGGGGCCCGCCACGGACACAAGGGCCGCCACGGACACAAGGGCCCGCCACGGACACAAGGGGCCCGCCACGGACACAAGGGCCCGCCACGGACACAAGGGGCCCGCCACGGACACAAGGGCCCGCCACGGACACAAGGGCCCGCCACGGACACAAGGGCCCGCCACGGACACAAGGCCCGCCACGGACACAAGGGGCCCGCCACGGACACAAGGGCCAGCCACGGACACGGGGGCCGCCACGGACACAAGGGCCCGCCACGGACACAAGGGCCCGCCACGGACACGAGGGGCAGCCACGGACACGGGGGCCGCCACGGACACAAGGGCCCGCCACGGACACAAGGGGCCCGCCACGGACACAAGGGGCCCGCCACGGACACAAGGGCCCGCCACGGACACAAGGGCCCGCCACGGACACAAGGGCCCGCCACGGACACAAGGGCCGCCACGGACACAAGGGCCCGCCACGGACTGTTAGGTTAGGAGAGGAAACTTTCAATTAACGGTTTTCATGACTTGAAACTTTAGGAGAACTTCGTCCCTCCTAACCTACCAGAGGATCCTGTACTTGTTTTGAGGAGAAAAAAGATNGACCGACTGAAGAGCCTAAATCGTACTCCCTTGAGCGCAGGCGGGAGAGATACATAATAATTTACACGTGGAAAATAATAGAGGGGCTGGTGCCAAACCTGCACACAGAAATAACATCACATGAGACCAGAAGACATGGCAGGATGTGCAGAATACCCGCGTTGAAAAGCAGAGGTGCAACAGGTACTCTGAGAGAGAACTATCAACATCAGAGGCCCGAGACTGTTCAACACGCTTCCACTACACATAAGGGACATAACTGGCCGACCCCTCACAGTGTTCAAGAGAGAGAACTATCAACATCAGAGGCCCGAGACTGTTCAACACGCTTCCACTACACATAAGGGGCATAACTGGTCGACCCCTCACAGTGTTCAAGAGAGAACTATCAACACCAGAGGCCCGAGACTGTTCAACACGCTTCCACTACACATAAGGGACATAACTGGCCGACCCCTCACAGTGTTCAAGAGAGAACTATCAACATCAGAGGCCCGAGACTGTTCAACACGCTTCCACTACACATAAGGGACATAACTGGCCGACCCCTCACAGTGTTCAAGAGAGAAGTATCAACATCAGAGGCCCGAGACTGTTCAACACGCTTCCACTACACATAAGGGACATAACTGGCCGACCCCTCACAGTGTTCAAGAGAGAACTATCAACATCAGAGGCCCGAGACTGTTCAACACGCTTCCACTACACATAAGGGACATAACTGGCCGACCCCTCACAGTGTTCAAGAGAGAACTATCAACATCAGAGGCCCGAGACTGTTCAACACGCTTCCACTACACATAAGGGACATAACTGGCAAACCCCTCACAGTGTTCAAGAGAGAACTGGATAAGCACCTCCAAAGGATACCTGATCAACCAGACTGTGACTCATAAGTCAGGCCGCGTCCAACAGCCTGGTTGACCAGTCCAGCACTCAAATTGGCTGAACTGGTGTTCAGCCAATCAGAGTGCTCACCACCAGCACGGTGTTCAGCCAATCAGAATGCTTACCACCAGCACGGTGTTCAGCCAATCAGAGTGCTTACCACCAGCACGGTGTTCAGCCAATCAGAGTGCTTACCACCAGCACGGTGTTCAGCCAATCAGAGTGCTTACCACCAGCACGGTGTTCAGCCAATCAGAGTGCTTACCACCAGCACGGTGTTCAGCCAATCAGAGTGCTTACCGGTGATGAGGCCACAAGTGACGTCACGGAGAACTATAATAAAGTGGTGTTGTGAGCCGCCGGGGCCGCTGTGGCTCTTGCTGCTGTGTGTGGTGGTGGCACCCTGCCTGCCTTCTCCTCCTCCTCCACCTGCTGCTGCTGCTGCCTTTCTCTTGCTGCTGCTGCTGCTGCTGCTGTTGCTGCCTTCCTTCTCCTGTTGCTGCTGCTGCCTTCCTTCTGCTGCTGTTGCTGCCTTCCTTCTCCTGTTGCTGCTGCTGCCTTCCTTCTGCTGCTGTTGCTGCCTTCCTTCTCCTGCTGCTGCTGCTGCTGCTGTTGTTGCTGCCTTCCTGCTGCTGCTGCTGCCTTCCTCCTCCTCCTGCTGCTGCTGTTGCTGCCTTCCTTCTCCTGTTGCTGCTGCCGCCTTCCTTCTCCTGCTGCTGCTGCTGCTGTTGCTGCCTTCCTGCTGCTGCTGATG
>WNGS01169156.1:39772-51527 GCA_020271785.1 Procambarus virginalis
GGTACAGTCTTTAACATAATTGGGAAGGTCATTCCACATCTGGGTCCCTTGATTTGTAGAGCATTTCTAGTTTGACTAAGTCGTACTCTTGGAATATCAAATAGGTATTTGTTTCTGGTGTGGTGCTCATGGGTTCTGTTACAACCTTCTAGGAAGCTTTTAAGGTCAGGATTGACATTACAGTTCAGCGTTTTATATATAAAATACACATGAGAGGATGTGCAGTGACTTAATATCTACATATTCAGAGATTTGAGTAAGGGTACCGAGTGATGTCTGGGGCCAGAGTGAGATATTGTCCAAGCAGCTTTGTGTTGAGTAATTAGAGGACGTAAATGATTTTGGGTAGTAGAAACCCAAGCACAAATACCATAGTTGAGGATGGATAGATGAGGGAGTAATAGAGTGTCACCAGGGCAGGGCGAGGTATATAATATCTGATCTTAGAAAGAATGCCAACAGTTTTTCGAAACGTTTTTTGATATATTTAGAATGTGTCCCTGAAATTCAGCTTGCGGTCAATGAGAACGCCAAGGAATTTGCCATCTACTTTGTTACAAATTGGGTATTGTTTATCCTGAGATTTATTTGATTTGAGGATTTATTGCCAAACAAAATATAGAAAGTTTTGTCAATATTGAGGGTGAGTTTGTTGGCAGTTAGCCAGTGATGGACTTTATTTAGCTCAGTATTCACTGTGACATTTAGAGCAAGGGGGTCAGGACTGGAGTAAATGAAGGTCGTGTCGTCAGCAAATAGAATTGGTTTGAGATGTTGGGAGGCATTTGGAGGTCATTAATGTAGATGAGAAAGAGGAGAGGGCCAAGTATGCTGCCCTGAGGAACACCAATGTTGATGGGTAGGGTGGGAGAAATTGAATTATTCACAGAAACATACTGGAGCCTGTCAGTAAGGTAAGACTTAATGTACTGCAGGGAGTGACCTCTGACTCCATAATGATGTAATTTAAGAAGAAGGTTTTGGTGGTTGACAGTGTCAAAAGCCTTACGCAGGTCCACAAATAACCCAACAGGGAACTCATTTTATCAAGAGCTGCATGTATCAAGTTAATCATACTAATAAGTGCATCGTTAGTGCTTTTTTGGGGTCTGAAGCCATATTGACAAGAGCTAAGTATATTGTGTTTGGCTAGATAAGAGTAAAGCTGCTTGTAGATAAGTTTTTCAAATATTTTTGACAAGTTTGGCAGGATTGATATAGGTCTGTAGTTGTTAACATCAGTGAGATCACCACATTTGTGGACAGGGGTTACTCTCGCTTTTTTAGAATATCTGGAAGGTTTGGAGTTCAAGTGACTTGTTGAAGAGCAATGCAATAGCAGGAGCTAAAAATCTGGAGGCTTTTTTGTAATTAAAGTTGGTATCTCCTCAAGGGCACTAGACTTGGTTTTAAGGGAAAGGATTATGTCAGTAACATCAGTGGAATTAGTAGGCATTAGGTACAGAGACTGTGGATAGTTACCTGTAAGATAGTCCTGAATATTAGTACTGGGAGATGGAATATCATTTGCAAGGGATGACCCAATGGAAGAGAAGAACCTATTGAACTCAAGAGCAGTGTCAGAGGCTGAAAGCAGACCATCATTATTTGACAGGAGTATTGGTTTGTTTTTAAATCTTCTTTGATCCCAATATTTGAGAAATTGTGCTCCAAGTTTTCTTAATGTTGCCTTTGTGTGGGTAAATTTATCTTCGTAGTATTTATTTGGGCTCTCCTAATTATTTTAGATAGCAATGATGAGAATTCTTTGAAAATTTTTTGGAGACGATTCCTAACCTATACTTCTTCTCAAGGTCATGTCTTTTATTAATGGATTTAAGTATCCCTTTGTAAGCCAAGGATTGTTTAGCCTTTTAGTTGTGACTTGTTTGTTAGCATAGGACAGTGGGTGTTATAAAGGCTGAGAGTTTTTGAAGAAAAGATTGCACTGCTAGGTTGATGTCCCCCTATGTTACCTAATTCGGACTCCCAGTTGACATTAGCAGCAGCAGCTATAAAAGTTCTCTATGGCAGTTTCATTGTGCAGCCTAAAGCTTATCTCCCTTGTCTCTAAAGGTGGTTTGTTAATGTTAGGAGAAATGTGGGGTAATGGTCTGTAGTGCTATCGATGATTATCCCTGAAGTAAGCGGAGAGGTTATGTTGGTCCAGATGTGATCAAGAGTCGTGGCAGTACTATCATTGATTCTAGTAGGTCTAGTGATTAAGGGTATGAGGAAGCAGGAATTCATACAGTTGAGGAAGCTGGCAGCAGTAGGGTTTTCAGGCTCGCAGAGGTTAATATTAAAGTCCCCTGCGATAATTAGATGGTTTTTGTTCAGTCTGTTATCTAGTATTAGATTTCTAAGATTAGAGTTGAATTCGGACACATCAGTGTTAGGAATTCTATAGACTGCACCCACAGACAGGACAGACTCGGCACCCTTGACTCTGAAGCTGGCGAAGATATACTCCCCACAGCAGTCTCTAGTTCTAATACTTTTAAGCATGTTAGTTCTTGGTGGTAGTAAAGAGCAGTACCACCACCTCTCTGAATTGATCGACAGTTGTGAATTGCTGAGTAGTTTGGCATGTTAAAGAGTTGAGTTATATCCTCTTTTAACCACGTTTCAGTAAGTATAATAAAAGAGAATTTGTTGTCAATAGTTTCAATCAAGGCACTAACATCATTGAAGTGTTTGCTTAGTGATCTTTCATTCAAGATAATTACAGAGATATTGTGATTATGTGTTAATACATTGTTTACATCATGTGCTGTAAAATATCTGCAATTTTGATAATTAAAATGATGATTGTCATAGATAGTGGGGTAAGAGGTTTAGTTCTGGGTCTATACTTGTTTGCATAAAAAGGCTGGTTGTAGGAAAACAAGGCAAGAATGGCAATTACAAAACAATTTTGATATAAAAGGGGGAAAAATAAAAATATAAACAAGACTATACAAGACAAACACAAAATGAACAAAAAAGAAAAATGAGGTAGATTGCTTACAAGTGCTCTCAGGTACACTGTAAGTAATAATTTGCATTTTGGGACACAGGCAAAGCCAGTGTCCCTGGCCAGGCTGGGGGTGGACACATGGGGTCCCTGGCCAGGCTGGGGGTGGACACACAGGGTCCCTGGCCAGGCTAGGGGTGGACACACAGGGTCCCTGGCCAGGCTGGGGGTGGACACACAGGGTCCCTGGCCAGGCTGGGGGTGGACACACAGGGTCCCTGGCCAGGCTGGGGGTGGACACACAGGGTCCCTGGCCAGGCTGGGGGTGGACACATGGGGTCCCTGGCCAGGCTGGGGGTGGACACACGGGGTCCCTGGCCAGGCTGGGGGTGGACACACGGGGTCCCTGGCCAGGCTGGGGGTGGACACATGGGGTCCCTGGCCAGGCTGGGGTGGACACATGGGGTCCCTGGCCAGGCTGGGGGTGGACACACGGGGTCCCTGGCCAGGCTGGGGGTGGACACACGGGGTCCCTGGCCAGGCTGGGGTGGACACACGGGGTCCCTGGCCAGGCTGGGGGTGGACACACGGGGTCCCTGGCCAGGCTGGGGGTGGACACACGGGGTCCCTGGCCAGGCTGGGGGTGGACACACGGGGTCCCTGGCCAGGCTGGGGGTGGACACACGGGGTCCCTGGCCAGGCTGGGGGTGGACACACAGGGTCCCTGGCCAGGCTGGGGGTGGACACATGGGGTCCCTGGCCAGGCTGGGGGTGGACACACAGGGTCCCTGGCCAGGCTGGGGTGGACACACGGGGTCCCTGGCCAGGCTGAGGGTGGACACACAGGGTCCCTGGCCAGGCTGGGGGTGGACACACAGGGTCCCTGGCCAGGCTGGGGGTGGACACACGGGGTCCCTGGCCAGGCTGAGGGTGGACACACAGGGTCCCTGGCCAGGCTGGGGGTGGACACATGGGGTCCCTGGCCAGGCTGAGGGTGGACACACGGGGTCCCTGGCCAGGCTGGGGGTGGACACACAGGGTCCCTGGCCAGGCTGGGGGTGGACACATGGGGTCCCTGGCCAGGCTGGGGGTGGACACACAGGGTCCCTGGCCAGGCTGGGGGTGGACACACGGGGTCCCTGGCCAGGCTGAGGGTGGACACACAGGGTCCCTGGCCAGGCTGGGGGTGGACACATGGGGTCCCTGGCCAGGCTGAGGGTGGACACACGGGGTCCCTGGCCAGGCTGGGGGTGGACACACAGGGTCCCTGGCCAGGCTGGGGGTGGACACACGGGGTCCCTGGCCAGGCTGGGGGTGGACACACGGGGTCCCTGGCCAGGCTGGGGGTGGACACATGGGGTCCCTGGCCAGGCTGGGGGTGGACACACAGGGTCCCTGGCCAGGCTGGGGGTGGACACACAGGGTCCCTGGCCAGGCTGGGGGTGGACACACAGGGTCCCTGGCCAGGCTGGGGGTGGACACATGGGGTCCCTGGCCAGGCTGGGGGTGGACACATGGGGTCCCTGGCCAGGCTGGGGGTGGACACACAGGGTCCCTGACCAGGCTGGGGGTGGACACACGGGGTCCCTGGCCAGGCTGGGGGTGGACACACGGGGTCCCTGGCCAGGCTGGGGGTGGACACATGGGGTCCCTGGCCAGGCTGGGGGTGGACACACAGGGTCCCTGGCCAGGCTGGGGGTGGACACACGGGTCCCTGGCCAGGCTGGGGGTGGACACACAGGGTCCCTGGCCAGGCTGGGGGTGGACACATGGGGTCCCTGGCCAGGCTGGGGGTGGACACACAGGGTCCCTGGCCAGGCTGGGGGTGGACACATGGGGTCCCTGGCCAGGCTGGGGTGGACACATGGGGTACCTGGCCAGGCTGGGGGTGGACACACGGGGTCCCTGGCCAGGCTGGGGGTGGACACATGGGGTCCCTGGCCAGGCTGGGGGTGGACACACGGGGTCCCTGGCCAGGCTGGGGGTGGACACACGGGGTCCCTGGCCAGGCTGGGGTGGACACACGGGGTCCCTGGCCAGGCTGGGGGTGGACACACGGGGTCCCTGGCCAGGCTGGGGGAGGACACACGGGGTCCCTGGCCAGGCTGGGGGTGGACACACGGGGTCCCTGGCCAGGCTGGGGGTGGACACACGGGGTCCCTGGCCAGGCTGAGGGTGGACACACGGGGTCCCTGGCCAGGCTGAGGGTGGACACACGGGGTCCCTGGCCAGGCTGGGGGTGGACACACAGGGTCCCTGGCCAGGCTGGGGGTGGACACACAGGGTCCCTGGCCAGGCTGGGGGTGGACACACAGGGTCCCTGGCCAGGCTGGGGGTGGACACACAGGGTCCCTGGCCAGGCTGGGGGTGGACACACGGGGTCCCTGGCCAGGCTGAGGGTGGACACACGGGGTCCCTGGCCAGGCTGGGGGTGGACACACAGGGTCCCTGGCCAGGCTGGGGGTGGACACACGGGGTCCCTGGCCAGGCTGGGGGTGGACACACAGGGTCCCTGGCCAGGCTGAGGGTGGACACACGGGGTACCTGGCCAGGCTGGGGTGGACACACAGGGTCCCTGGCCAGGCTGGGGGTGGACACACGGGGTCCCTGGCCAGGCTGAGGGTGGACACACAGGGTCCCTGGCCAGGCTGGGGGTGGACACATGGGGTCCCTGGCCAGGCTGGGGGTGGACACATGGGGTCCCTGGCCAGGCTGGGGGTGGACACACAGGGTCCCTGGCCAGGCTGGGGGTGGACACACGGGGTCCCTGGCCAGGCTGGGGGTGGACACATGGGGTCCCTGGCCAGGCTGGGGGTGGACACACAGGGTCCCTGGCCAGGCTGGGGGTGGACACACGGGGTCCCTGGCCAGGCTGGGGGTGGACACACAGGGTCCCTGGCCAGGCTGGGGGTGGACACATGGGGTCCCTGGCCAGGCTGGGGGTGGACACATGGGGTCCCTGGCCAGGCTGGGGGTGGACACACAGGGTCCCTGGCCAGGCTGGGGGTGGACACATGGGGTCCCTGGCCAGGCTGGGGGTGGACACATGGGGTACCTGGCCAGGCTGGGGGTGGACACACGGGGTCCCTGGCCAGGCTGGGGGTGGACACATGGGGTCCCTGGCCAGGCTGGGGGTGGACACACGGGGTCCCTGGCCAGGCTGGGGGTGGACACACGGGGTCCCTGGCCAGGCTGGGGGTGGACACACGGGGTCCCTGGCCAGGCTGGGGGTGGACACACGGGGTCCCTGGCCAGGCTGGGGGTGGACACACGGGGTCCCTGGCCAGGCTGGGGGTGGACACACGGGGTCCCTGGCCAGGCTGGGGGTGGACACACGGGGTCCCTGGCCAGGCTGGGGTGGACACACGGGGTCCCTGGCCAGGCTGAGGGTGGACACACGGGGTCCCTGGCCAGGCTGGGGGTGGACACACGGGGTCCCTGGCCAGGCTGGGGGTGGACACACAGGGTCCCTGGCCAGGCTGGGGGTGGACACACAGGGTCCCTGGCCAGGCTGGGGGTGGACACACAGGGTCCCTGGCCAGGCTGGGGGTGGACACACGGGGTCCCTGGCCAGGCTGGGGTGGACACACGGGGTCCCTGGCCAGGCTGGGGGTGGACACACAGGGTCCCTGGCCAGGCTGGGGGTGGACACACGGGGTCCCTGGCCAGGCTGGGGGTGGACACACAGGGTCCCTGGCCAGGCTGAGGGTGGACACACGGGGTACCTGGCCAGGCTGGGGGTGGACACACAGGGTCCCTGGCCAGGCTGGGGGTGGACACACAGGGTCCCTGGCCAGGCTGGGGGTGGACACACAGGGTCCCTGGCCAGGCTGGGGGTGGACACACGGGGTCCCTGGCCAGGCTGAGGGTGGACACACGGGTCCCTGGCCAGGCTGGGGGTGGACACACAGGGTCCCTGGCCAGGCTGGGGGTGGACACACGGGGTCCCTGGCCAGGCTGGGGGTGGACACACAGGGTCCCTGGCCAGGCTGAGGGTGGACACACGGGGTACCTGGCCAGGCTGGGGGTGGACACACAGGGTCCCTGGCCAGGCTGGGGGTGGACACACGGGGTCCCTGGCCAGGCTGAGGGTGGACACACAGGGTCCCTGGCCAGGCTGGGGGTGGACACATGGGGTCCCTGGCCAGGCTGGGGGTGGACACATGGGGTCCCTGGCCAGGCTGGGGGTGGACACACGGGGTCCCTGGCCAGGCTGAGGGTGGACACACAGGGTCCCTGGCCAGGCTGGGGGTGGACACACAGGGTCCCTGGCCAGGCTGGGGGTGGACACATGGGGTCCCTGGCCAGGCTGGGGGTGGACACACAGGGTCCCTGGCCAGGCTGGGGGTGGACACACAGGGTCCCTGGCCAGGCTGAGGGTGGACACACAGGGTCCCTGGCCAGGCTGGGGGTGGACACATGGGGTCCCTGGCCAGGCTGAGGGTGGACACACAGGGTCCCTGGCCAGGCTGGGGGTGGACACACAGGGTCCCTGGCCAGGCTGAGGGTGGACACACAGGGTCCCTGGCCAGGCTGGGGGTGGACACATGGGGTCCCTGGCCAGGCTGGGGGTGGACACACGGGGTCCCTGGCCAGGCTGAGGGTGGACACACAGGGTCCCTGGCCAGGCTGGGGGTGGACACATGGGGTCCCTGGCCAGGCTGAGGGTGGACACACAGGGTCCCTGGCCAGGCTGGGGGTGGACACACAGGGTCCCTGGCCAGGCTGAGGGTGGACACACAGGGTCCCTGGCCAGGCTGGGGGTGGACACATGGGGTCCCTGGCCAGGCTGGGGGTGGACACACGGGGTCCCTGGCCAGGCTGGGGGTGGACACACAGGGTCCCTGGCCAGGCTGGGGGTGGACACATGGGGTCCCTGGCCAGGCTGGGGGTGGACACACGGGGTCCCTGGCCAGGCTGGGGGTGGACACACGGGGTCCCTGGCCAGGCTGGGGGTGGACACACAGGGTCCCTGGCCAGGCTGGGGGTGGACACATGGGGTCCCTGGCCAGGCTGGGGGTGGACACATGGGGTCCCTGGCCAGGCTGGGGGTGGACACACAGGGTCCCTGGCCAGGCTGGGGGTGGACACACGGGGTCCCTGGCCAGGCTGGGGGTGGACACATGGGGTCCCTGGCCAGGCTGGGGGTGGACACACAGGGTCCCTGGCCAGGCTGGGGGTGGACACACGGGGTCCCTGGCCAGGCTGGGGGTGGACACACAGGGTCCCTGGCCAGGCTGGGGGTGGACACATGGGGTCCCTGGCCAGGCTGGGGGTGGACACACGGGGTCCCTGGCCAGGCTGGGGGTGGACACATGGGGTCCCTGACCAGGCTGGGGGTGGACACACGGGGTCCCTGGCCAGGCTGGGGGTGGACACACGGGGTCCCTGGCCAGGCTGGGGGTTGACACACGGGGTCCCTGGCCAGGCTGAGGGTGGACACACGGGGTCCCTGGCCAGGCTGGGGGTGGACACACGGGGTCCCTGGCCAGGCTGGGGGTGGACACACGGGGTCCCTGGCCAGGCTGGGGGTGGACACACGGGTCCCTGGCCAGGCTGGGGGTGGACACACGGGGTCCCTGGCCAGGCTGGGGGTGGACACACGGGGTCCCTGGCCAGGCTGGAGGCCAGAATGACCTGACAATATTGAGGTCGCGGGTGATCTGGTTCTTTGCTGTCCAAAGTTAAATATCAAGGTCGCTCAAAACTTGTTGAATCATTTATCTCACCTTCCAGTACATCTATGTATTGTCATCTCTACTGTCATCTATATATATGACAGTGTCAGACCACGGAGGAAAATTGAAACAGGAATTTCCATAAGTACTTTCGTACATTAATACATCTTCAGAAGGAGTGGTGTTACAGGTCTGGACGTAAATAGAAGGAGTGCTGGGCATAAATAGGCAGGAGAGAATGGTGGAGTGAGGTGAGGTACAATAAGTGGACACAAATATGAGCCGCACAAAAACTGCAGAGGGCCTATTGGCCCATCCGATGCAGCTCCCATTCATAACCACACACAGGCCACACATGGATAATCATAGCATAAGCTAGTAAATATTTACAATGAATTAGTGAGACAAATGTGTTCCAATGATCCTACTCAAATCGCCCTTTAATTGATCTATTAAAAATTATATAAACAATATATGTTACCTGGTTGATACCTGATACCTGGTTGATGGGGTTCTGGGAGTTCTTCTACTCCCCAAGCCCGGCCCGAGGCCAGGCTTGACTTGTGAGAGTTTGGTCCACTAGGCTGTTGCTTGCAGCGGCCCTCAGGCCCACATACCCACCACAGCCCGGTTGGTCCGGCACTCCTTGGAGGAATAAATCTAGTTTCCTCTTGAAGATGTCCACAGTTGTTCCGGCAATATTTCTTATGCTTGCTGGGAGGACGTTGAACAACCGCTGAACATTCCGTGTGAACATTTCGTCTATGTCCACTCTGTCAATCCCTCTGAGTATTTTATACGTTTCTATCATGTCCCCCTCTCTCCCTTCTTCTTTCTAGTGTCGTAAGGCACAGTTCCCTCAGGCGCTCCTCATACCCCATCCCTCGTAGCTCTGGGACGAGTCTCGTTGCAAACCTCTGAACCTTTTCCAGTTTCATTATATGCTTCTCATATAATGTCAATTTGTGGTAAGCGTTCTTCGCTTTGCTAAAGTTGCTTTTCA
Organism: Procambarus virginalis; assembly: GCA_020271785.1. Lineage (NCBI taxonomy): Eukaryota > Metazoa > Arthropoda > Malacostraca > Decapoda > Cambaridae > Procambarus > Procambarus virginalis. The sequence goes on from WNGS01169156.1 coordinate 49,410, forward strand.
ATAATTTCATTAATTTTCACATTTATATGGTGCTGTGTGTATTGTGCATTCCGAGAGTAGCATATGGTGAGTGTTGGATAACTTTGGATTACGTGGTGACTGGAGGCCTCAGTCATTTCTTAATTGGTCATCCCTCCCTCAGTGTTATTACTCGTGTTTACCACCTTTTGTCCCTAGGATATTTATCACCTTATTGGCAGATCATTATTTTGGTACCCTGGTACTTTGGTTTGTCTTCGGGTCAAAAGCACCCAATCTTCTGCAATCCGAAGGAGGATAAAGAGGGCCATAGTTCCTCTAGCACGGACTTGTTGCTGAGTTGGGACCTCAGCAACAGTTCTCGTCACCAGTTGACACTCGCACCCCTACACGTCGGTCAGAGATGATGATATTTACTTAGGTAGGGAATTAGCTTTCTTTTTTCAGAGCACAAAAGTTCGCTAATTCTGTAAGTATCATATTTCATTCAGTGGGAAAGACTTGCTTATGTCCTATAGAGACTCGGCAAGGTATGCCTACATTCTTGGACTACCTAATCACTTTTGAAGCAATTAAATGTTTCATTTGTTTTAGAAACTCAGTTTCATTTATTTAGTAGGATTTTCTTGCCCTTATTCTCTTACACTGAGTACCGGGTAAGATTTCCTGCGACTTTGATTTACTAATCATTACCATCTTGAAATTAACTTAAATTGTTTAAAGATTAACTTCCACAGGATAGTTACCAGTTGCCACGTTATCCTGTTTCCTGACATTTACCATATCACAACTATATTCGTTGTACATTTATCGCTATCTTTCACATGTTTCGTCTCCAAGCAGTTCTGCCCCCCCTATATATATTATATATATATATATATATATATATATATATATATATATATATATATATATATAGCTACTGAGCTAACACTGCATAGACGGCTTACTGAATGAGTTATTATTACTACTTGTGGTAAATAACTCGGAAATTAAGTGAAAGAGGAAGGAAGTGAGGGGAGGGTATTAGAGATGTGGGGGGGGGGGGAGGGTCTGTGAGGGGGAGAGATAAGAGAGTGGGCGGGCCGGGGGGGGGGGGTGTCGGGACAGAGGCAACCCGTCCTCGCAAATTCGTATAGTCAATATGACTTATTAATATGTGCATAGGTGAATACTAAACATAATAGTTTACCTTAAAAAGCTTCATAGAAACACCGACCTTACCTAACCTTGTTAGTAGTTAAGATAAGCATCTTATGCTTCGTAATTACAATTATTACTTAACCTATTATAGGTATAGGTTAAGTAATAATTGTATATTATATCTGAAGTAATCAATGAGATGCTATCTTAACATACTAACAAGGTTAGGTAAGGTCGGTGTTTTCTATGAAGCTTAAAGGAAACTATATGTTTAGTATATCACCTATGCACGTATTTAATAAGTCAATATTGACTATACGAATTTGCGAGGACGGGTTGCCAGAGGAGGAGGAGGCAGGTGTGGAGGGGGTTTGGGGAAGAAATGGGGGGGAGAGAGGGAGAGAGAGGAGAGAGAGAGAGAGAAATAGCATGCTAGGGCCGGTTAACCCTTATGAAGGAGGGGTTATGACTATGTTTTTACCGCTCCTGTGCCAGGTAAGTTACGGGCTCACCATAGCCGTGCTGCTACTTGGAACTTGTTCCGAGTAGCTGAATCTACAATAACAACAACAACAGACTGATGTTTGCCTACAATGTTAAGTTTGTACGTTAATCTGGGAACATGTTTACTGTGATAGGCAGAACCTGCAGGAGCTGGTCTGTTGTTCTGTATTACACTAAGTTTCGTGAACATTGAACTAAGGAGATGAACAGGAGACAGACCTTGTTAACTATCACATTTGTTCTTAATGGGTCTGAATAACTATATTTTAAATCTAAAGAACATTTAACTGATAAGATGAAAATACAAGAGCGAACAAGGCTGTGGACAAGAGCTGGAGCTTGGTAACTAACTTTATCTCATTTACTACGTCTGAAATACAGCGGTTTTAAATCTCAGGGGAATTGAACAGATAATAATGAAGTTACAGGAGTGAACTAAGGCAGAGGACAGTAGCTAGAGCTTGGTAGCTACTTTCTTTTCTACTACGTTCG
>WNGS01169157.1:0-21196 GCA_020271785.1 Procambarus virginalis
ATCACGAAACAAAGACCACAAAAACTTGAGGATGTGGAAAGAAAAGTTATTAATTTGAATACACAACAAGAAGTTAGCGGGTGATAGTGTTTCAGAGGCCATCATTGTGAGAAGGCCAGGGTACTGCACGAAGACCTGTAACCCTGGAACGAGTGCAGATACGATAGACTTNTTCCGGGAGCCTCCGGACTCACCCAGAAATGGCGTTTCATTACATTCAACGCTGGTTTTCTGGGGGGACCCCGTCGGCTCCCCGGAGCTAACTACCCACAGAGGAAGATCAAAGGGACGGAACCGGGAGCGGACACCACCCAAACAACCAAAACGCTAAAACAAAGGAGCAGGAAAACACAGCGACCCGACCCCCAGAGGCAAATGCCAAAGGAAAAGAGCCGACGAAAAACAAACCGGAACCGAAGAGGCACTACCAACCGAGGAGAAGACAGAGCACGCTGACCAGAACCAGGATGGTGCAAGCGGCGCACGAACAGGCCGGAGGGGAAACGAAGCACAAGACAGCTTACTAAGCGGTGTAGAAGCAAGACCGAAAGCAAGCCAAAGCGACTCCGCCAGCGCCGCACAAAAAGAGAGAGGCGACAGTATGTGGCACGACGACGGCCCCCAACCCCCACCAAAAAACCAGGCCGACGCTAACAAGAGGAACCACCTAAGAAGGTACAGGAAAAGGAAGGACCGCCAAAACACCCCATACTGCCGCCAAGAGAAACACGCAGGTGGACACCGACCACCAGCCGGAGGCGAGACCACGAGGCAGACGGAAGCAGCCCCGACAAGGCCCCTCCGAGCCCAGGAAAGGCGGAGCCGCAAGAAGATCTCGGGCGCGACCACCGAACTCAGGTGGTACAAGGAGATGGAACGTCTGCCGAACAGACAAATCCCAAAGCAAGCAAACCCGCCAGGAGAACAAATGACGGGTCCGACGCGAGACATCGCAAGACCCCAAAAAACCAAGTGGCAGGGCAAGCAAGGAAACCAAAGAAGGCGGAAGGGTTGCCGCCAGAACCCTACCCGAACCAAGAGGTACGAGCAACAGCAACCGAGACAAAGAAGCACACCACAGGACACAGGCCGAAAAAAGCCCAAGAAGCCAAGGAACACACGCAGAACACCCCTGTGGCAGAGGAGGAAAACAAGGGAACACACAAACAATGAAGTGGTGGAAACCGACCACGTCCCCCAACATAGCAGCAAGTGCAGGCAAAACTGACCAAAGAGATGCCAGGAAAACGACTGGGTGAGGCAGGACGAAAGAGCAGAAGCATAAAAAACCCCAGGAGTAAGGACACGCCACTGCGAAACACGGTACTAATGCACACGCGCAGTAGTAGCAACATACAACCTGGTGGATAAAGACAGGCTGTTTAACACAAGGGGCACACGCACTAGGGGACGCAGGTGGAAACCGAATGCCCAAATGAGCCACAGAGACAGTAGAAAGAACTTTAGTGTCAGAGTGGTTGACAAATGGAATGCATTAGGAAGCGATGTGGTGGAGGCTGACTCCAAACACAGTTTCAAGTGTAGATACGATAAGAGCCCAATAGGCTCAGGAAACCGTACACCTGTTATAAGATTGACGTTTGAGAGGCGGGACCAAAGAGCCAGAGCTCAACCCCCGCAAGCACAACTAGGGGAGTATACACCACCGCAACATGCCACAGGTAAAGAGCAACTCGCTCCGGCAAAGGCAGAGAACGGAGCAGATAGACCCCAGACAGGGCCCACTGAGACACGACAGAACCCAGCAGGCCCAGGAACCCGCCTACCAGGCGACCGACGGCGGAGAAACCCCGCTCAAAACCGGCTGGATGGGAACCGGGAGCTCATGTACACCCCAAGCCCGCGCCAAAGGGAGGCCCACCAGGAAGACGCATGGGGCGGCCTGCAGGCCCACAGACTCCCCACAACCAGGATGGGCCATAACTAAGTCGAAGGCAAGCTAGTGTGCCCCGAAAGTCCACAGACCGTACCATAGGGGCATAACTTGCAATCCCCTCACAGAGTTCAGTGGCATACCGATAATAGGTTAAGTAACAATTGTAATTACGAAACCATAAGATGCTTATTGTAACCTACTAAGTAGGTCAGGTAAGGTCGGTGTTTTCCACGAAGTTTTTTAAGGGAAACTATTATGTTTAGTATGGCACCTATGCACGGAACGAAGAAGTCAATATTGACGTAATAAAGATGCGGTGACGGGTTGGTGCAAGAGAGAACCGGATCAGCACCTCCAAGGATACCCGATCAACCAGGCTGTGACTCATACGTCGGGCAGCAAGCAGCCATGTCCAACAGCCAGCATGACCAGTCCAGGAGGCCTGGTCGATGACCGGGCCGCGGGGACGCTAAGCCCCGGAAGCACCTCAAGTTAACCTCAAGATAAGGTACCAGCGAGAAGGCGTATGCTCGCAAGGAGGTCGTGTAACAACTGCAGACCTCTGATGGATATACAGTGTTCCCCGAGTGTGCCTATGGCACCACTGCACTCCACTGGTACTATCCCGCAAGTTCTACCAGATAGGCGGGACCCAAAAGCCAGAGCGCATAAACCTTGCAAGCACAGCCAGAAGCCCTACCAGGCGAGTACAGAACCAACACCACAAACCCCCACACCACATAACACTAACAAAGGTGGGACCCCTGAATGACCCTAGCATGGGATGGACATGCACAAGAGTGGGACAGGAAGGGTGAAAAAAGGGGACCGACACTGGTGTGCGAACGGTCTCAGTCGTACAAAAAGAGACCTAAAGAAAGACAGGCATATAACACCACATCCAGCGCCCTGCCAAAAGACGCCAGACCGCAGAAACTCACCTGGCAAACGGTGGCTCGAAGTGACACGACTCAACCGAGCCCAGAAGAACCTGGGAGCACCGCCAGGTGAAGAAGCCAGAGCCGGACCTGCAGGAGAGCAAGGAAGAGGCGAAGAAGGCGGCCCACACCCATGACACAGGGGAAACCTCGGCGGCCTCCCCACAACTGGAACCCAGGACACCCCCGGAGCGAAAAGGGGCACATACCGCGGCAAGGGAGAAGAGCGAAAGGCGAAGCACTGGAGCAAAAAGACGACGAACACCGGCACTACACACCGCCCAGACCAAAACAAACTCCGCGGCGCACGCGCATGACATGCTGGCCGAAAACGCGCAACCTACCCTGCGGGAAGGCGGCAACCAAGACTACTGCACAAGAAAAGTAGCCAAAAGAGTGAGCCGGAACAAGAAAACCGGCCAAAGAAGCGAAGACAGAGCCCAAAAAAGGCACGCAACCGGGCCACAAGTAGCCCAACAGGGCCACAAGTAGCCCAACAGGGCTACAAGTAGCCCAACAGGGCTACAAGTAGCCCAAACTCGGCAACAAGGACGAGGAGCCGACAGACGTTCCAATAACGCGGGAAGGAGGAAAAACCTTCCCGAACCCTCGAGAACACGGAAGCCAAAACCAGTCCCGAAGGCACAAAGGCGCATGCGCACCCGAGACCAGTAGTCATGTAGAACCCCCAAAACGGGGAAACATGACGAAAACACCGTCCCCCCCAAAAAAAGGGGTGGGGGAAACATCCACCCACAGGACGGAACCAACCGACTCAAAGGCCAAGGAACCGAGCCCGGGGAGGGGCCGACGCCCAACAGCACGTACGGCGAGTGGAGAGGAAAACCCCACTCCGCGTAACCACAAGCCCCGCCGAGAGGGGGATAAAACCCCCACGGGGTCCTATGGGGCCAAGGCCCCCAAGTCAGCCCCTCCGCAGCCCCGGGAACCCACACAACAGGCCCCGGGGCCGAGCCGTCCCCCTAAAGCCCCGGCCGTACCAGAAAACCGGGACAGCCGTGAAAACACTAAGGAAGGGAGCCCACTGGCAGACTCTTACAACACGGCTGGAGGAACAGGCTCGAATGCCCCCGTCACTACCCCGGAAGGGGATTTCCCCGAGACTGCCCGAGTCTCAACACCACCAAACCCCGCCCTGAACCTACAGACGGTAAGGAACCGGATGCAGGCAGGAAGGGGAATCCAGGGGAAAACAAGAACCAAAACGGGGCAGCCCCGGGGCTCCCGGGGAGTTACCACGAGAGCGTTGCCACCACCAAGGCTCAAGTGCAACGCCTCTGCTGCCCGCACCAGCTGAGCACAACTGGGTAACCGAGCCACAACGAGCAACAAACTCGCAGGACTCCGGGTCGAAGGTGTCACCGACCCCACAGGCAGCAGACGGAGGCAAAACAGAGAGTCACCCAGAGACAAGGGGTGAGCAACCCTCAAACTCGCTGGAAGCGAGGGGGGGCTCTGGGGTCACATCCATCGGACCCACGCGCCCCCAGGGGTTTCCCAGGGTCCCGAGCGTTTACTATAAGAGGACTCGCGCTCAGGTAATCCCAGGCAGGGTACTGCTAACCGGCACCCAAAACTACCAAACAACTTTCTAAGAGCTGAACCCCCGGGACGTGTACACTCACGGGGACCTAGCAGGGGGTACCACCAGAAAACTCAGAACACAAGGGACACCAGGGGCAAGAACGAAGGCAGACCCCCCCACCAGGTAGATAAACAAAAAGAAAAAGAAAACCCCGCAAGAGGACAGCGTACCCAAGCGGAACAGAGCCGGCCGCTATGATTGGGAAAAGACAAGCTGCACAGTACCCTGCGCCCCACCAGTGCAAAACTGCCCCTTACTCTAAGGCGAACAAGGGAGACAGAACACCCGAGCACACAAAGAGCGGCCGAAAACCAAGCAGTAAACGGCCTAGCAGGGGCAGACCCCAAGGAACTTGTGGAAGGTGGCCCCAAGTCCCAAGGGCAGTACTTACAGGGCACCTAGGGAAGGGAACCCTAGGCGCATGCAGCCCGAGTACTGGAGAATCACTCCCGGCTCGCGCACCACCTAGAAAACAGACACCACACTCTAGGTGCAGTGCTGAAACAACCACTGGAGCCGGAGCACATAACCGGTGCCTATAGCATCAGCCGAAGAACTGATGGGTGGATAGCCGGCGTGGGAGGTCTGGGGCTCCACCTTCCCCCTCCCGGGGAGGGGGGAGCTGCGCAGATAGCGGCGCGGTGACGTGTGACGTCACACTAGTTTGCTTGTTTTTCTGTTTGGGAGTTCTATCCACTAGTTCGGATTTTGGTAGCAATTTTAACCAGAATAGGGGTTTGTTTTGGGGCGCTTACCTTTCTGGGTGCCTGTCCCGGTCGATGGCAGACATAGAATGCTTCCAACCACACGGGGGCTTCTATAGGCCATTGCTCCCCTTGCCTCTCTGAGGGGGCCCGGTTCTGGCCGTGGTCCCCGGTAGGCCTAAGAACTCCATACACATGACTGATGCCAAAGTCTGAAATTAGCATATCAGCCTGGGATAGCTCCGGGGAGCCGACGGGGCTCCCCCCAGAAAAGTTTCAAAAACTGTAGGCATTCTTTCTAAGATCAGATATTATGTACCCCGCCCTGTCCTGGTGACTATCTATTACTCCCTCATCTATCCATATCTTAACTATGGTATTTGTGCTTGGGGTTCTACTACCCAAAATCATTTACGTCCTCTACTTACTCAACATAAAGCTGCTATTTGGACAATATCCAACTCTGGTCCCAGACATCACTCGGTACCCCTACTCAAATCTCTGAATATGTTAGATATTAAGTCACTGCACATTCTCTCATGTGTATTATACATATATAAAACGCTGAACTGTAATGCCAATCCTGACCTCAAAAGCTTCATTGAAGGTTGTAACAGAACCCATGAGCACCACACCAGAAATAAATACAGTTTTGATATTCCTAGAGTACGACTTAACCAAACAAGAAATGCTCTACAAATCAAGGGACCCAGAATGTGGAATGACCTTCCCAACCATGTTAAAGACTGTACCTCTCTCAAACAGTTTAAGATAAAAACGAAGCACTACTTAATAAATTCCCTGTAACCTACCCTACCCCTCTATTGTCAACCCATGTTTTTTTTTTTATACAACGCCGTTTGTTGACCTAATTGTATTTGTGCTGCTTTTTCAGCCATATTCCCCCCTTTTTTATCCCCATTTTTATTTGTTCTCTACACATTTTATTCTTTATACTCAATTAGTATTAAGCTTTAGTCATTTAAGTTTTTCATGCCTAAAACGCTTTGCGTAATAGTAGCTTTAGGCATTGTATGTACTAGCCCTATCTATAAATTAATCATTCTTTGTAAAATCCCTTGTATGTATGTACCTTACCTAAATAAACATTTTATTTTTTTATTTTTATTTTTACTTCTCAAGTCAATCGACTTGAGAATGGTCCAGGACGGACCGATACGTCGTTGTCCCTTCACCTTCTAGTGTGTGGTCTGGTCAATATACAGTAGAATGTTCATAATGTACCATGGAACTGTGATACATGTGTCAGTAATGTGTCCACAATAAATGTTTATTGTCGCAATATTACCTGTTAAAAAATCACTAAAATTACAATATGTACAGTTTCACACACTATTAATGCAGTAACACACTGTATTACATACTCAGTACTTCGGAAGTGCGTAATAATCAATGAAGTAGCCCATGGTACACAGCGCGACTTTGCTCTCAGTGCACCAGGTACAGATAAATTTTCGCTCCCTCTTTCTTCATTCTGTGTGCTTGTAAATAACGCACTCATGTACACCCTTGGCTTTAGAACTTGTAGGTTGTATGTAACCAAGCTTGTAAAGCATAAGGTAGTATTGAAAAGATTATAGGAAAAGATCAATTTGTAAGGTAGTCTTGAAAAGATCGCTTTGTATGGTCCCACACAGGAAGAGATTCAGCTTACCTCAGGAGTGTCCGTCAGCCAGGAAGAGATTCAGCTAGCCTCAAGAGTGTTCGTCAGTTGGGAAGAGATTCAGATATTCTTGAAAATATCTATGGAAAACACCACCATGGAAGCCACTAACACTGTTCATCTATGCTATTTGTATCAGATGCATCATCACTGAACGCAGAAAACGATTCATCTAAGTATCATCTAAATAAATAGCATAGGATTGCAAGGGTGACGCTCAGAGCTACAGCTGGATAAGCTCGCTATATCGTCCTCATAGGTGCTGTATCACTTGCATCCGACCTTTGTGTTAGGTCCTTATTGCGCCTGGCTTCCCCAATATTATGACCCTTATGTTCTTCAAACAATAATGTTTGAATTTCACCGACAGAGCATTATCTTTCAACACCGCATCTGACAGGTGTTTGGGAGCCAGAGGCACGTGCACCACCCATGGTTGCTCATTCAGTACTAACACAGCCAGCAGGGGAGGTTGCCAGGGAGGTTGAGGGAGGGAAGTCGTACCGCTCGCGCTCCGTTAAAATCGTGACATTAACCGGGATTTCTTAGGACCACAGCCTTGGATTACCGATTACAGGCATAACAAGTGCATAGTGACCCGCTGGAAAATTTGAAAACAGTCATTATCAACGGAACTTTGTGTTAAATAGATAATAAACGGGAGACCACGTGTGGGCCAGTGCATGAGGCTTTGTGTACGTGCGTGTATGAGGGAAAAAAAAATAGTGAACGGTGATTCGTGGAACAGTGAAGTGGAACGGGTACCACAACAACATATAAGTTGGAAGTGAAGGAAAATCGTGCATAGAATATTATAAATATAGAATGCTAGAAATATAGAATAGTGGCAAGAAGCGGCATCAGTAGGCTGTTTCCACAAGCCACGCGAGGCCTACCCCAGGGCACGTCCCACAGGGATAAAATACGGAAATCATATAGTGTACTATGGAAATGTGAATCTAATAATTAGCAATAAAGTGAGTGAATACCATTGCAAGCCGGAAATTAGGCGGAAAATCCCTTGTAAGAATACAAGCAAAGAAAAATCAGTGTTATAAATCGAGTAGCTGGAAACTCGTGACATCAACCTGGGACGACAAGAGGTCACCTGTACCGCACCGGGGACCAGCTTCGCTACCCTACGCTAAGTACCTGCCATAAAGTTTGAACAAAATAACATACATAATATTACAAATCTACGGTATACATATAGTATTATAAATATTAAATATATAAAAATATACATATAACTTTATAAAGAGTTAAAAGGACTGACATCAACAAGTGATCCACACAGTAAACCACAAATACAACAATACATCAGAAAATGGAGAGGTGTGGCGAGTGCTCGGGAGTACTGGGAAAACGTAATGTAGGCGTAACGTGTTGCATCTGTAACATGAGATTTCACCTGGGCTGTACAGAAGTATCTCCAGGATGCACAAAAAGGCAAGGAATTTACTGGGTCTGCAAAGATGACAGATTAATGTTAGAGAACATAACTAAACTGATGAAAAACATTCCCGAGTCACAGAGATTACCATTCACAGACAAGCTACCAGTGATATATGCAGACTGGGATAAGACAACATTGGTTAACGACCAAAACCCAGGAACAGATAGTTTAGAGAACCGCAGCAGTAATGTGGAGGAAGAGGGTATTGTAGTACATAATAGCAGCAATATTGCAGAGTCAGGTAATATAAACGATGTGAGCAACAGTGAGACAGAGTGCATAAATGAAGGAATTGGGACGAAAAGCGGAGATGGCTCCAATAAAGAGGTAGACAAGACAGACACAGATATAAATACCTTGAAAAACGCAAAACCGGAACACATTTGCAAATTCTACGCTAAAGGAATATGCAAATATGGAAAATTAGGAACAAAATGCCATTTTCTGCATCCTCGAAAATGCAGGAACATGTTGGCGAGGGGTACATGCCGTTTTGGAACAGGGTGTAGATACTTCCACCCCAAATTATGTCAATTTTCAATTAGGGACAAAAAATGCTACAATCTTCAGTGTCCGGAATTCCACGTGAGAGGTACACAACGTTATAGACGGGAAAATCAGTATGACACTACTGGCAATTTTTTAGAGGAAGGCAGAAACAGAGCAGAAAATATAAGAGAGAGGAACAGTCAGATGGAACCACCACAGGATTACAGAGGGGAAGGGAGATACCCACAAGTCTGGAATACACATTACCAACAAACACACAGGTACTACACCACACAACACTCGCCCCACTACCGAAACTGGACGAATCACTTCGAAAACAACACACCCTGGACGCAAACACAGTGGCCCCCTTACCAGAGCCTCAGATATTAACACCAAGTAAGGCATCCAGCACTTCCACTACCACGATAACATCATTTATATTTGCCAACATTCAAGGTATAAAAACACGCAAATCCAACAAAGTTCACTTTATAGATGGTCTCCTTCATGAGGCAAATGCAGTGTTTGCAGCCCTAACAGAAACCCACACAAAGGACTACCATGATGGTGAAATATGGATCTCAGAGTACAATCTTTTCAGATGTGATAGGAAACACCGGCTTCAGGGTGGGGTCAGCCTATACATCAAAGACACACTCATCTGTACTGAGCTGCTAAACACCTCAAATGATATGGTGGAAGTGCTGATAATCAAAATAGAGATTATAAATGTAGTTATTGTCCTTGTATATAAGTCACCGGAGGCAAACCCTCAGCAGTTTAAAGACCAACTAATGAAAGTAGAACACTGCTTGGAAAACCTCACAAATCCAGCTCCGAACATCATTCTGCTTGGGGACTTCAACCTACGGCACCTGAAATGGAAGCACCTGGCTAATACAGTAATATCAGAAAGAATACCAGGAAGTAGCCTTAATGAACAGGCACATGCAAATGACCTGCTACGGATGTGCGACAGGTTTGCCTTAAACCAGCAAATAGTAGAACCAACCAGGAAGGAGAACACGCTGGACCTCATTTTCACTAATAATGATGAATTGATCAGGAACATAATGATTACAAATACCTGTTACTCAGATCACAACTTAATTGAAGTTATGACAACCATGGGGAATAGACCTTCAAAACCAGTCCAGATTCCCGGTGGAGGAGATTTCAGCAAATTCAACTTCAATAATAAACAGATAAACTGGGAGCAAATAAACCAGGACTTCACAGAAATAAACTGGGAAGAACAGCTAGGAAATGCGAACCTGAACCAGTGCCTGGAAAAAATAAGCTCAGTAGCACTAGAAATATGTACAAACCGCATCCCCTAAGAAAAAAGAGGAAGAGATGCAGATTGGAACGAGAACGTCGTTCCCTATATAGGCGAAGAAAACGAATCGCGGTACAACTTGAGAGTCGCACCCTATCTCAGGAACGGCGAAGAAGGTTAGGTAGCGAAATAGGAAAAATTGAACTCAAGCTACAAGAATCATACAAAACGCAGGAGAGGGAAAGAGAGCAAAAGGCCATCAGTGAAATAGAGAGAAACCCGAAATATTTTTTCTCCTATGCAAAATCAAGATCAAAAACCACATCTAGTATCGGGCCCCTGCGAAAGGAAGATGGAACTTTCACCGATGACAACAAAGAAATGAGCGAGCTACTGAGGAAGCAATACGACTCTGTCTTCAGCGAGCCATTAAACGCACTAAAGATCGATAACCCAAATGAATTTTTCATGGATATGATACCAACATCAAATCATATATCAGACGTCACCCTATCCCCACTGGATTTTGAAGAAGCCATAAACAGTATGCCTATGCACTCCGCACCAGGCCCGGATTCTTGGAACTCCATATTCATCAAGAACTGTAAAAAACCACTATCGCAGGCCCTTCACATTCTGTGGAGACAAAGCCTAGATACTGGCGTTATTCCTGATATACTAAAAACAGCAGAGATAGCACCACTTCATAAAGGAGGAAATAAGGCAGAGGCAAAAAATTACAGACCGATAGCACTAACATCGCACATCATAAAAATTTTTGAGAGAGTGCTAAGAAGTAAGATCACAAAATACATGGAATCACAGCATCTCCATAACCCCGGACAACATGGTTTCAGAACAGGGCGCTCTTGCCTGTCGCAGTTGCTGGACCACTATGATATGGCATTAGATGCTATGGAAGACAAACAAAACGCTGATGTAATTTACACAGATTTGCAAAAGCTTTTGATAAATGTGACCATGGTGTTATTGCCCATAAAATGCGCTCAAAAGGAATTACCGGAAAAGTAGGCAGATGGATCTACAATTTCCTGACCAACAGAACCCAATGTGTAATAGTCAACAAAATAAAATCCAACCCGTCAACCGTTAAGAGCTCAGTCCCCAGGGTACTGTGCTTGCTCCAGTACTTTTTCTCATCCTCATATCGGACATAGACAAGAACACAACCTATAGCACTGTATCATCCTTTGCAGATGACACTAGGATCTTCATGAGAGTAGGCAACATAGAGGACACGGCGAACCTCCAGTCAGATGTAGATCAGGTCTTTCTATGGGCTACAGAAAATAATATGGTGTTTAACGAAGACAAGTTCCAGCTCATGCGCTATGGAAAAAATGAAAATATAAAACTGAAACCACGTACAAAACTCAGGCAAATCATAACATAGAACGAAAAGGCAATGTAAAGGATCTGGGTGTACTCATGTCGGAAGACCTTACCTTTAAAGAACACAATAAAGTAGCCGTCACAACTGCAAGAAAAATGACAGGTTGGATAACAAGAACTTTTCACACTAGAGATGCTATACCGATGATGACACTTTTCAAAACGCTTGTGCTCTCTAGAGTGGAGTACTGCTGCACAATGACAGCCCCTTTCACTGCGGGTGAAATTGCTGACCTGGAGAGCGTGCAGAGATCCTTTACTGCTAGAATCCACTCGGTAAAACATCTAAACTATTGGGACCGACTAAAGAGCCTAAATCTGTATTCCCTTGAGCGCAGGCGGGAGAGATACATAATAATTTACACGTGGAAAATATTAGAGGGGCTGGTCCCAAACCTGCACACAGAAATAACATCACATGAGACCAGAAGACATGGCAGGATGTGCAGAATACCCCCGTTGAAAAGCAGAGGTGCAACTGGTACTCTGAGAGAGAACTCTATCAACATCAGAGGCCCGAGACTGTTCAACACGCTTCCACTACACATAAGGGACATAACTGGCAAACCCCTCACAGTGTTCAAGAGAGAACTGGATAAGCACCTCCAAAGGATACCTGATCAACCAGGCTGTGACTCATACGTCAGGCTGCGAGCAGCCGCGTCCAACAGCCTGGTTGATCAGTCCAGCAACCAGGAGGCCTGGTCGATGACCGGGCCGCGGGGACGATAAGCCCCGGAAGCACCTCAAGGTATCCTCAAGGTAAGGTAGCCCTAGGGTATTCTGGGATTTTTTCCAAGATGGCTGCCTCTCACTGGAGGTCCTAAGAGTCCATTTCATACACAACCAACTTCGTACACATTTAGAACTGGTTACGAAAAATCAAAACTAGTTTTCCCGGTTGGCGCAGTTTCCCGCCGACTGAGAAAACTCGGTTGGCGCAGTTAAGTGGTTAACGAAGATGTCTTTATGAAGGTGAGATCTACGTGCTTTGATACAATCCAAATTGGGGCACACCAGAGATTTATACAGTTGAATAGTTATCCTCTTTTCTTGTAAGTCAAAGGTTCATTTCACTATTCCTAGGGCTTGGTTTGCTTTTTTTTATTATTTTTATTGTAGCTCATACTTGTTGTGCAGCTTCCAGAGATTGGTGGATTCTGACTCAAAGGGCCATTTCATTATCAATCTATTGCAAGGTAATGCTATTGATTTGATAGTTATGATGAGCATTGCTATGCCCCACATGCTAAGTCTCTCATTTTGTATATTAAAATGAATTTGCCAGTATCTTCTGATCATTTGAGGAGTTCATGTAGATCTCTTTGTTAGGCCTTAATATCATTTTCATCTTCTACATTACCATAAATCTTAGTGTCATTTGCAAATATATGATGTGATTTCAATATTTTCATCTATGTCATTGATGTAAATAACAAAAAGGGTTGGCCCAAAATGAAACCCTGCAGTACCCTATTCACCACATTTCTCCCCATTTAGGACGATCCTTTATTTTCTTTGTTTTAACCATTGTTTTATCCAGTCTACTATTCTACCATTTATTCCATGCACCTTGCCAATCTTTCATGTGGTTACATTTCAAAGATACGAGCAGGTTTGTAAGGCAAGATTTATTTTTGACAAAATCATGTTGCATTGATTTTTCTAGATTGTCCATGGTGAGGTGGTTATTGATTCCCTCCCTTAGGATGCTCTCTCTGATCTTGCAGATATGCCAGGTCAGGCTGATTGAATGGTAGTTTTCTGCTGAGCTCTTTCTACCTTTTTTGAAAATAGAGGTGAAATTTGCATATTTCCAATCTAGGAGGATATGATCCCTTGGTTCAGAGATTTCAGTGTCTACCACTGAAACGGATTTCAGTGGTAGACAGCATACTTGCCAGTTCTTTTATGACTTTGGACTGAAATTCGTCCACACCTAGGGCTTTTGAATCTTTCAGTTTGTAATTTTCTTTGAGATTGTGGAAACATTTTCCCTTAAGATGTTCTTCATGAGCTTGCAAATGAGTGAGATTAAGCTGATTGGTTTGTAATTTTAAGCTGCACTTCTTCAAGATAGGCGTGACATTTCCATAGCCCAAACTTGGTGGACTGTTCTTTGGTCTAAGAATTTTCTAAAAGGGTATTTCAGTGGTAGACACAGTTCATAGGCCAGCTTTTAAAAAATTCTGGGACTTAATTCTATCCAAACCTGAAACATTTGAGTCCTTCAACTTGTCAGTGCTCTTCCTGAATATCGTATATGAAATGGGATACCCTTTTAACACATTCTCTTCTGCTTCAGGCATCTGTCAGGGCATAGGGGTTTTAAATTTTGTTAGTCTGAATACTGATGTAAATATTCATTCAATTATCTTATAAAACTTGTCTTGTGATAACCAGATGGTGACTTCCAAACTTCATGTAAGTTAAAATATACAGTACAGATATTTTTTAACTCATCATGGTTCAATTAGTAGTATGTGCTTGGGGGTATCCATGAATGTGGGTTCAATCACACTGAACACACAGCAAAATATTTTCAGTGTCAGCTGCTTTCTTATCGGTTACACCTTGGTTTCTCTCATATTCAGAGGTCCAATTGCGACTTATATTGGCTTTACTTCTTATACCAGTATATACAAGATTTTTTTCATGGTTTCGTTTGGTTTATCTGATTTCCTGGGTTTTCTAAATTGAACAACTTTTGAATGTCACAAAATCTATTGTTATTTGATGTACGCACTGTTTTCTGGATGAATGGGTAGTATTTTAGAGATAATTCCTACAGATTCCTACACTGAGCTTTAAATTTGCTCTGTACCTAGTGTTACCCAATCTCCTAATTTTTATGTATTTAACCCTACCAACCTTATCATTGTGTTCATTGCTGTCTTCTTTTATGTGCTAGCCTTATGCTGTTTTTGTGCCTACCAATTTTTGTCAACTACCATTCAAGCTGTCATTGCAATCAATCTTAGCTGCCTATGTGCTTTAATCCACTGTACCTACAATTTTCTCTATTTTTTTTCTTGCCATGTATCTGTTATCATTTTTTTATAAATCTTGCAAGTATTTACCTACTTAAAATTTTCTTAGATTAAGGACCTGCCCGAAACGCTGCGCGTACTAGTGGCTTTACAAGACTGTAATTACCATTTTATGTATCCACACATTCCCAATGTACCTTCTTGTATATGCATAAATAAATAAATAAATAAATAATTGCCAAGAGAATTATCTGGCAACAAAGAATATGAGAAAAAAATTATCTGTGACTATAATTCCTATGATTTGGATTAAGTAATTTACAAGGATAATGATGATCAAGTAAAAGTTACAAATTTAGTTACAGTATTACTGTATATTTTTATATTAGAAAAATCTTTATCTATTTATTATTTGTGAGTGTAAACATATAGAACACACAAAAATGTGTGTTCTATCATTTGTGATAAGGAAAAAAATAGCAGAAGATAATAAATTAAAGAATAGAATATTTGAATGTTTGGAGTGAGACAAGATTTCTTAATTTTTAAGGATGCAATGTAAAATTTAAGAAGAAAACCAAATGTACAAGAGCAGCAGTTATTTTTGCATTTGAAAGAACATATACGAGATATTTTGTTGTACTGTACTAATTATTTTTTAAGTAAAGTTATTTTGCCCAGTTCTATAGTTTAAATAAATATTCCTGATAATCCATACAAAGCCTGACCATTTTTAGCTTAAGCATGAATAAACAATAAACTGATAAGGTATACAATATTGCAAGCTCACATTTTTTCACAAGTCAAAAAAGGAAAATTTTAAAATAACAAAGTACAGTAATATTAAAATCAAATGAGGATAAAATACAAAGAAAACTAATATGATGGTCATATTTAACACCCTTTACGTGATATGATGAAAAGCAATTAACACTTTCGTTGCCCCGGTGGGCAACCCACCGCGCACCTCAAGGTAGGCCAAGTGGTGGGCACTAACTCAGAACCACTCACAAATGTTTATACAGTAGAACCTCAAGTGATGATTGCCTCAAATGGCGAGCATTTTGGGTAATGATCGCAGATCGCCGACAATTCGTCTCGTATTGCGATCGCTCATTTGAATGACGAGAAGACCACATGGTGGGGTCGCCCTGCTTCTCGAACATTCTCGGACACCTCCGACGATGCAAATAAATTATGTTGTTTTTGTTTAAAGTTGCTAATGATGCTGGGATATAAAAGGGTGACTGCTGAGATGTTGCAAAGCAATGACTTAAATGTAGAAAAAAGACATTAAATTTTTTGAAATACAGAGCACCACTTGGTTTCCGAACCCCTTGGGGACGAGACCCGTCGGTTAACATGTAAGTTCGTATACGAGAAATAGAGGGGAAAAAATAAACTAGAAATGTAAAAAGAAATTTTTCCGAAAAAATGTATGAAAAAACTCTAGGGGAATAAATCGACAGGTTCATAGCGTAAATGCGACCGTATTTTGTTTGTACTCACCAATAAGTAAAGTCCTGATCCGCTTTATAAAAGTCCTTAATTGTTCCTAACTGATTATTAAGACGTCTGGCAAACATCCTCTGGATGTTTCCTGCCAGCCTGCAGGAACATCCTGCCAGCCAGCCTGCCTGCCAGCTTGCCTGCCTGCCAGCCTGCCTGCCAGCCTGCCTGCCAGCCTGCCTGCCAGCTTGCCTGCCAGCCTGCCTGGCAGCCTGCAGGAACATCCTGCCAGCTTGCCTGCCAGCCTGCCTGCCAGCCTGCCTGCCAGCTTGCCTGCCAGCTTGCCTGCCAGCTTGCCTGCCAGCTTGCCTGCCAGCCTGCCTGCCAGCCTGCCTGCCAGCCTGCCTGCCAGCTTGCCTGCCAGCCTGCCTGCCAGCTTGCCTGCCAGCTTGCCTGCCAGCTTGCCTGCCAGCCTGCAGGAACATCCTGCCAGCCTGCAGGCACATCCTGCCAAAAATATATGATGTACTGTACATTTAAGAAACAAATCTGGGTCACAGGTCTGTGGAGTGTGGCTAGGCTTACGGAGTCAGCCGGTCCCTCCCCACCACCGACACACCTCCCCCACCACCCACCCCAAACCCATACACACACACACACACTCTCTCAAAGGTCACGTGATTCACGGTTCACTTCAACACCCATATATCGCTTCCTGCCTGCCTCCTTCCCAGCCTGCCTGCCTCCCTCCTTCCCAGCCTGCCTGCCTGCCTGCCTGCCTCCCTCCTTCCAAACCTGCCTGCCTGCCTGCCTGCCTCCTTCCCAGCCTGCTGCCTGCCTGCCTCCCTCCCTGCCATCATGCTAACGGGTAGTGTGTGTTAGGCTTATCTTCGGGAATGAGCCGGTCTCGCCCCCACCACCGACAAACCACCCACCCCTACATCCCTTACTCTCAAGGTCACGCGGTTGTACGCGGTTCAACCGCGTGACTACCACTCACTCCCTGCCTGCCAGCTAGCCTGCCTGTGCCTGCCTGCCTGTGCCTGCCAGCCTTCCTTTCCCCTCCCTAATTCTCACTACTTCCGTCCCTTCCTGCCTACCTCCTAGCATCTCTCCCTACCTCCCCCTCCCTCTTAGCATCTCTCCCTACCTCCTAACATCTCTCCCTACCTCCCCCTCCCTCCTAGCATCTCTCTCCCTCCCTTTCTGACTAATTCTCCCCCTCTCTCACTGATTCTCCCCCCCCCTCTCTCATACTGCCTCCCACCTAAGCTCTCCCATCCATCCACCCACCGGTCAGCCATCACTGACGCAATGTGTGCATTTGGAGCCAACATGGTGCACAGATGTTTCTTGATTGTGCAGATATGTAAAACAAAAGCACAGAATGAACATTCCAGCCTTATGGCAATTCAAAATAATAGGAATAATAGGCCGTGATCTGTGAAGTCACAGTGGGCAAACTGGACCATCTCCCACCCACCACCACAAGCCAGCGTGACGCTTGGCGGACCACTTCCTACCCGAACTTTGTTCGGGTAGCATGACTGCCCAACCCCAATCGGGAAACTGGAAGTTTCGGATAACTAAAGTTCGGAAACCAAGTGGTGCTCTGTACAATTTGAAACAGAATAGGGGTTTGTTCTGAGGCGCTTACCTTTCTGGGTGCATGTTCCGGTCAATGGCAGACATAGAATGCTTCCAACCACACGGGGTTTCTATAGGCCCATTGCTCCCCTTGCCTCTCTGAGGGGGCCCGGTTTCTGGCCGTGGTCCCCGTAGGCCTAAGAACTCCATACACATGACTGATGCCAAAGTCTGACATTAGCATATCAGCCTGGGAAAGCTCCGGGGAGCCGACGGGGCTCCCCCCAAAAAAAACAATAAAAAACTGTATTGAAAATACATATACAAATAACTGAAAAACATATTTGTGGCAACACGCAGTGCTTGAATGGTCCGCGCAACCACCTCGGAGCTCCATACATGGGAGACCAGCCCCTGATGACGTCACAGCGCACCTTGTCCATGTCCCCACAGCCAAATATGTGTGGAATTAAAGTGGAAAAGTGGAAAGTGGAATTTGGTATTTATTTTTACATAGACATGTTCAGGGAAGGGAATTTATCATTTTACAAAAAAATAAAGAATTTTTTGGGAACATTTGATTTCAAGCGCACAGGGGGAATGTCACAATAAACTCGGCGCATCAGTGGTTAATCCTGCAACTTTCACACTCAAGGGCAAGCTAAATTTTTTTTTTTTACTTTTTTATGAGCGAGAGCAATATTACACCTGTCCAGTATAAGTTGCCTACCAAAACACATTACATCAACATGGGACCTGTCCTAGGAATCTGTCTCAGGTGATGCTCCTAGCAACATTTGCTTAAGGTTGTGCTTAGTTGTTTAATTTGACTTTTATACTTGTCTGCATTTCAGAACTCATTTTGAGATTTTCTTATTGATGACTAAATCTATTTACATATCAGGTGTAGTAATTTGTGAGCTATTTATTAGATTGACTTTTCGTTACATGATGTTTTAAGTGCAAATTCATGCTCATAAAGGTTAGTCTTATAAATTTTTGCTATATCTTGTTTACCCATATTAATTTTGTCCCTACAGAAGTAGCTCACTCAGGCAGATCACCCCCCTCGGGTACTAATACGGTGCTTTGATTTGTCTCCAAACTACTGTATTACGTTCCACTTTGCAGTATGAACTTAGGAGGAAGTATTGGACAACAGATCCTTTCACATCCAGTACTGTGTTGTACATTCAGGACTTGTATACCCATTCTCGTCACAGTGTTGACACACTCTGCACTCCTAAGTATTCGTTCAAAGTCCGTGATTAATTGCTCAGGTAGGAAGTTTACTATTCTTTTCCAGAGCACGAGGAATGGTAACTCTCCAGTTAATTACCTAGATTCTAGTAGGACACCTCTTGCCCTTATCCTCATCAATAGTAGAGTACTGTATGTGGTATAGACTTCCCTACACATTTCTTATATTGTACTTTTATTTTATTTTGTTTGGTTTCTCCAAGTCCTTACTAAAGTCCAGGGCTTAGTTTTATTTTATACATTTCAGTAACTTATCTTGTAAACTTATTATTGCCTTACAGGATAGTTAAGTAAGTATAGTGTTGCTAGTTCTATAACAACCATTCTCATGCATTTGGCTATAACACATTTAAGTTAATTTGATAATTCTCATTTATTGGTTCGCCTACAGGGTATTAGCATTTTTTCTTCCATTATTTGCATTTGTATTACAATCAAGTTTCGTCTAGCCACTTTCCGTTCCAGCCCGGAGGAGGAAATTCCCAATTTAATTCGTACTACTAAAGCGGTACTACTGACATTATCCACAGAGTACCATCTCTCTCTTCCCCATGGTGCCACCAAAAATGAACTACATAACACAATATTGGATTATTTAGCTGAAAATGATCTCATCACTTCAGAACAGCAGGAATGACATCAAATCACCGATAAAGCTGCATTAGCACTAGTGAAGCTGAAGATCGAATTAGCCCGCTTGGAAGCCAAGAATGATGAATGAAAACGGGAAATGAGAAGATAGGACACTGCATTAGTTCGTGAACAAGAACTAGAACAACACCAGATTCAAGAAAAAGAAGCTACCCTCCAATGTGAACATCAGCATGAACAACTCAGGCTCCACGAATAAAGAGCAGAAGTAGAACGTCATCGACAAGAAGAAGCTGGCCTGCAATGTCAATGAGAAGCAGAACGACTCCAGGGCTTAGCGCAAGAAATTCAACTCGAGAGAACACGGAAGAAGTGAAGCCGCTATTGCACTACTGTACGCTTAGAACAAGAGAAAGCTGCCTCTGTGCTCAATTACCGACATCAAGAGGTGGGACTTGGCACTGCCCACATCTCTCGGCACCAGGAAGCAGAAACCAACCTACCGGTATGTTTTAACCCCACATACTGTATCAAAATGATGCCGCCTTTTGCAGAGACCGAGGTGGATTCATTTTTCACTTCATTTAAGACTTTGTCTACTCAACTCAGTTGGCCTCAGAACTAATGGTTGGTATGTCTCAGAGCTCATCTTAACACTATCGCTCGCTTTGGACACCGATCACGTCCATTTTTTTTCTCTCGAGTTCTAGCCGTGGACAGGACTCGTGTCCACTACAAAAATATTTGTATAAAATTTATTTTTTATCCAATCAACCTCGGGATAGTTTCAAAATAAGCGTCTATAGAATGCGCACAATTTGATACCAAAATGAAACATGTAACACGAAACTTGATGTCAGAACACTGGAAAGATTATAAATACGTTTTTGGGTCTAAATTTTAAATTTAAAATATTTGATAAAATTCTATTTAATGTGCTATTATTATGGGACTAGTTTTAAAATGCGTGGCTTTATATTGCGAACAATTTGATACCAAAACGAGCGATGTAACATGAAAATTGATGTCAGAACACTGGAAAGATATAAAATAATTTTGATGACGAGCGTTCAAAATTAAAATATGTTAAAATTCCAGTTATTGCTCTATTATTATGAGACTAGTTTTAAAATGCGCACCTTTTATAGAGAACAATTTGATACCAAATGAGCGATGTAACATGAAAATTGATGTTATCAAACTGAACAAGTATACACATTAGGTTGTGGTGTGCAAATTGGTGCTCGTTCACAGGTAATTTTAGGCTTGCTGTGGGGAGTCTCGCCAGGCTTTTGGACATTATATGCATATACATCTGCAGGGAATTTAATTGCAAACACAATGATACCAAAACGAACGACGTAGCACGAGAATTAAGGCGAGAAAACTGAAACGAGTATATACATTTAGGTGTCGCCGCACACTCGCCCGCACCATTAGCCCCATGACGTCAAAGTCTGCGGCGCTCTCATGGCACGTGCGATAGTGTTAAAGGAAGAGCCACCTTGACCCTCGGTACTCTTCCCACCGAAACTGACTACGAGATACTAAAGCAAGCAGTACTTGATGCACATCTACTATCCACAAAGTTATCAACAACGTTTCAGAGATTATTTCAAATCCAGTGCCACCACCAATGTTGAATATGTACAAACTAAGACTGGGTATTTCATGAACTGGATGGATTCAGCTCAGATCACAACTTTTTCTGATTTAATAAACCTAGTGTTAATGGAAGAATTCATGTGTCTTGTACCAAACCCAATATGCCTCTATCATGCAGATAAGTAAGAGATGATCCTCAGTAAATGTGCTCAGTTGGCTGATACATATAGTCTAATTGACAAATC
>WNGS01169158.1:0-7500 GCA_020271785.1 Procambarus virginalis
ATGGCGAGGGCTTGGTTGTTGTGTGTCCTGGCGAGGGCCTGGTTGTTGTGTGTATGGCGAGGGACTGGTTGTTGTGTGTATGGCGAGGGCCCGGTTGTTGTGTGTCCTGGCGAGGGCTTGGTTGTTGTGTGTATGGCGAGGGCTTGGTTGTTGTGTGTATGGCGAGGGCCTGGTTGTTGTGTGTCCTGGCGAGGGCCTGGTTGTTGTGTGTATGGCGAGGGCCTGGTTGTTGTGTGTATGGCGAGGGCCTGGTTGTTGTGTGTCCTGGCGAGGGCTTGGTTGTTGTGTGTATGGCGAGGGCCTGGTTGTTGTGTGTATGGCGAGGGACTGGTTGTTGTGTGTATGGCGAGGGCCTGGTTGTTGTGTGTATGGCGAGGGACTGGTTGTTGTGTGTATGGCGAGGGCTTGGTTGTTGTGTGTCCTGGCGAGGGCCTGGTTGTTGTGTGTATGGCGAGGGACTGGTTGTTGTGTGTATGGCGAGGGACTGGTTGTTGTGTGTATGGCGAGGGACTGGTTGTTGTGTGTATGGCGAGGGACTGGTTGTTGTGTGTATGGCGAGGGACTGGTTGTTGGAAAGATGGAGTGTAGAGATTGTGAGGTTTAGTCCGAGATTTGCTGTTTCGTAAATTTTAAAGTACATATTTCCGGACTGGACAGGTGTATGTACAATAGAGTGGGCCATCCCAGTTCTGTGCTGCTACAGTCAGTCCCTAAATGACGCTGTTCGGAGCGCACACAACACTATTGGGACTCTTTGAATGATTTTACCGGAGTTTAACTGAGGGGGGCCCAATATGTGTAATGGTCTCGATAAGGTCAGGAACCCGGCGGCTTGTCAAGAGTCTCCTCCTTTGTACTGGTGATTTTATCGAGCCTGATCTTGAATTCCAGCAGTGTTTTGACATTAACTACAGTGTCTGAGGTGGACCCGACCCTGACTTGTAAACTACTGTGCCCTAAACGTCCCAGGCCTTAGGAGGGACTACTGTGACCTGGGGTCCCAGGCCTTGGCTGGAGGGACTACTGTGACCTGGTGGTCCCAGGCCTGGGCTGGAGGGTCTACTGTGACCTGGTGGTCCCAGGCCTGGGCTGGAGGGTCTACTGTGACCTGGTGGTCCCAGGCCTGGGCTGGAGGGTCTACTGTGACCTGGTGGTCCCAGGCCTTGGCAGGAGGGACTACTGTGACCTGGTGGTCCCAGGCCTTGGCTGGAGGGACTACTGTGACCTGGTGGTCCCAGGCCTTGGCTGGAGGGTCTACTGTGACCTGCTGGTCCCAGGCCTTGGCTGGAGGGACTACTGTGACCTGGTGGTCCCAGGCCTGGGCTGGAGGGACTACTGTGACCTGGTGGTCCCAGGCCTGGACTGGAGGGACTACTGTGACCTGGTGGTCCCAGGCCTGGGCTGGAGGGACTACGGTGACCTGGTGGTCCCAGGCCTTGGCTGGAGGGACTACTGTGACCTGGTGGTCCCAGGCCTGGGCTGGAGGGACTACTGTGACCTGGTGGTCCCAGGCCTGGGCTGGAGGGACTACTGTGACCTGGTGGTCCCAGGCCTGGGCTGGAGGGTCTACTGTGACCTGGTGGTCCCAGGCCTGGGCTGGAGGGTCTACTGTGACCTGGTGGTCCCAGGCCTGGGCTGGAGGGTCTACTGTGACCTGGTGGTCCCAGGCCTGGGCTGGAGGGTCTACTGTGACCTGGTGGTCCCAGGCCTGGGCTGGAGGGTCTACTGTGACCTGGTGGTCCCAGGCCTGGGCTGGAGGGTCTACTGTGACCTGGTGGTCCCAGGCCTGGGCTGGAGGGTCTACTGTGACCTGGTGGTCCCAGGCCTGGGCTGGAGGGTCTACGGTGACCTGGTGGTCCCAGGCCTGGGCTGGTGGGACTACTGTGACCTGGTGGCCCCAGGCCTGGGCTGGAGGGTCTACTGTGACCTGGTGGTCCCAGGCCTGGGCTGGAGGGTCTACTGTGACCTGGTGGTCCCAGGCCTGGGCTGGAGGGTCTACTGTGACCTGGCGGATCCTTGCTAGGGAAAGTACTGTATCGAGGTACCCCCCCCCCCCTCGAGGGAGTACCCCGGGGGAACTACTGAAGGTCAAACCTTTTTGGCCTTCTCACTTGTTAATGAATTGCATTTAACATTAAGTCAAAACTGAAACTTTGATCATGATGTAGCCTATGAAAACACAAAATGTGAATTATAATGAACAATTTCTGTTTCACTGGACCTCATCTTTCTCACCTACAATGTAATATCTCTAACGTTCAGACTTAAACTTATAAGTAGTTTATTCTAGGTAATATTTAGCAATATACTCTAATCTGGCATTTCCTCAGATTATAAAACATCATAGAAACTTTCTACCAGAGATCATCCGAGAGAACTTTAGCAGCTGTTTCAAGCAGGTGGGTGACAGCTGTATGAAGCAGGTGGGTGACAGGTGTATGAAGCAGGTGGGTGACAGCTGAATCAAGCAGGTGGGTGACAGCTGTATGAAGCAGGTGGGTGACAGCTGTATGAAGCAGGTGGGTGACAGCTGAATCAAGCAGGTGGGTGACAGCTGTATCAAGCAGGGGGTGACAGCTGTATTAAACAGGTGGGTGGACAGTTGCAAAATGGAAACAAAAGCTTTCATTTGGAAATCTCTTCTACCAGAGATCATCGGAGAGAACTTTAGCAGCTGTTTCAAGGAGGTGGGTGACAGCTGCCAGGTGTTGAGCAAAGGTTCTCCACAGGTGCTGCCGATCCTCCTCTGCTGCCTCTTCAATATCGGCGAGTGTATCCACTAATCCAGCAAATGCTGTACTTGAATAAGCATCGTTCTTGCTGGGAGCAGTTATCACATGGCTGTATTGGGGAAGAGAAGATGTGTTAAGTACTGGTACAATCTATCCATTTTAGAATCTAATTTAGAATCTAATCTTCCAGATCAGACCTCAAGGGCAGACAGCTGTTCAATTTAATGCAAAACGGGGACCTCTCCTTCCAAGGCCCCCACTTTAAGACGGTCTTTGCGGACAACCTTAGGGGCACCCCTGACATTGTGCTGATCAACAGAGACTGATCTATTTCACTGCAAAGTGACCCCAGGCATGAATGTGGGGTCTGACCACATCCCGGTGGTCACCACCCTCCAAGCTACCCCGTTCCGGTTTGTGGCACCTCACATCCCCAGGCTGGAAACCATGAAAGCTCAGGCCTATCACGCCTTTCTCGCTGATGACCCCATCCTTGACTTTGACAATCACCCAACCCAAACAATCGGAAAGGCTGTCAACACCATCCACAACTGCATCCACAAGAGCAGGACGACCTCGTGGGCGCAGTATGGAAAAAGACACTCACGGCTTCAAACAGCAGAGCCTTCAACAACATACACTTCAACCATGTCAACCAATAGACCACAGAAAACGCCGCTTCTCTGCTTAGCACCCCCTCGATAGACCTAACAACCCTCCACAACGACTACCCCCTAACAAGAAGCATATCAATGGTAGAGATGAGTGGGGCCATTAAGAGCATCCGCAATAAGGCCCCAGGACCATCGGGCATCAAAGCAAAGCAGATCAAACTCCTACCATGCAATCTTCTGCAATCCCTACTCAACATATTCAAGGCCATGCTGTATCTGGCCACATTCCCGTAGCTTTCAAATCGGCCAAGATGATGTTCATTCCCAAACCCAAGAAAAGTCCCTCCAGCCCGGCAACTACCGCTCAGTTTCCCTCTTGGACACATTAGGCAAGTGTTTTGAAAAATCATGTCCAACCGTCTCAACTATTATATAGAGTACAACAATCTCTTCACAGAAAAACAGTTCGGCTTTCGAACACAGCAGTCAACTCTGCATGCAATAAACATCATCTATGATGCTGTCAGCTCAATCTGGCAGCAAAAACAGGTAGCCCTAATTGCGATGAAAGATGTACACAAGGCCTTCGACAGCCTATGGCACGATGGCCTTGTGTACAAACTAGCAGACTTACCAGCCCAAAACTGAACCCTCCTCAGACTGATCAGAAAATTCCCTAAGAACAGGCAAGTTACTCCCAGCTTCAAGACGAAAGCAGCAGCAGTCTTCATTCCAATAGCTGGAGTCCCCCCAAAGGTCGTGCCTGAGCCCTGTCTTCTTTAACATTTTCGTAAATGACCTGCACCAACCGGAGAACAGGGACACTATTATCGTCCAATTTTCTGACGACGTAACATTACGTAATAACATCCAGCCCAAGCATCCAAACAGCCAAACATGCGACTGTAATACGTAAGGCGAACGTAAAACTAGCCAGGACTGCTCACCGGGAAAGAAAATGGAGGGTCACCACCTACCCAGACAAGATCCAAATATCCACTGTCAGCTTTATGGCCTACACAATTGAAGATGAGGGGGAGGATAAGGATCAGGGGCGAACCCATCTCAAACTCCAACACAGTGCTTGGATACAACTTCAACAGGCTACTTAACTCCACCCAGTACGTCTCCCAGAAGACAGTGATGACTTAGGGTTCCCTGACGAGGCTATTCCGCTTCCGGCAAGCCCCATCCAACGTCAAACTAAATCTGTACAAAATGATTATAAGACCTAGCCTGGCGTACCCATACGTCCCCCTGAACCTCGCCATAAAAAACAACATGTTGAAGATCCAACGGGTCCAAAACAAAGCACTTCGCTTCGTGGTGGGCCTGTTGCTGGTGGACAGGGTCAGGCAGCTGTACAGCATGAAGCACATGTATGTCCAAAACCCCGAAGAACCCCACGAAGTAGTAAACACAACCGTTACTATGAGATCCATGAACCACCACGCAGAACCAGAAGAATCACTCTCCAACAAAAGTATCAGACACATCCATGATCAGGCCTTCCCGAGACCTCAAATACTAAGTGGTCTGCCAGACGACCCAAATGAGTGGCCCATCCCGGACCCAATTTATACTTATTTAAAAATCAATAAAATAAAAATACAAAAAAACTTTTTTGTGCCACTAGAAGAGTATCTACACTGATGTTACTAAGATTAATCTCCTGCAGTTAACTCCAACGGCTTTAGGGTTTCCAGACACCAGCTAGGACACAAACACTAGCCACCCAGCCAATGTACTGACAACCCAACATACAACATACCCATACAAACGACACACACACATGCCAACCCATGGTGGACAGGCCACCGAACTTTCAATCCTCCCTCCTCTCTCTCTCTCTCTCTCTCTCTCTCTCTCTCTCTCTCTCTCTCTATATATATATATATATATATATATATATATATATATATATATATATATATATATATATATACCCACATCCTCTTCCAGAATTTCACCTCCCCATCCCTCTTCCTCCCCTATCCTTTCCAAACCCTTTGGACATAAAAGCGATCTTTTATTTGATTACTAATAGTAATCTAATAAAAATAGCCTGAGCAGAATTCAATTGATGGGATGAGATATTCAACAAGTTTCGTGCAAGAATTCATCATTTGTGTTGTTTAATGTGATCATATAATAAATGTAGTCTTTAGGATGGAATGGATGGAACTGATGTGCAAGAAGCAACAAGCTAATGGATCTAGAGATATGCCAAAGTTGAAGAGTAAATTACAGTAAATGTAAATGTAAATGTTCGTTTGTTCAAAATTGCTAATCTCCGAGAGTTCTTCACCGATTGCTTTGAAATTTTGACACAATGTTTCATTCGCATACGGGTGTGTTTTTAAATAACTACTGTATAGATGTCACGTTTGTGACAGGTAAAAACAGTTTTTTTTTAAACTGTCTTAAATGTGAGTTTACATGTGAGGGAAATCTCTGAAACCTCTTCACCGATTGCTTTGAAATTTTGACACAATGTTCCATTCAAATACAAGCGTGTTTTTATATACCAACTATATGGATGGCACACCTGTGACAGGTAAAAATATTTTTTTTAAACAAGGCCATATGGTGCACATAAAAGCAACACACGCTATACTAAATATGTTACGAGTCCATTTCAACCTTTTGGATTGCATTGATAAATTGAATTTTCATAGATTTCTATTTATTTTAATTTTAATTTCATTATTTGGGAGTACCACCTCTGGCTGGAAGAAGGGGGGACCGATAGCCTCGGAGGAAACCACACATAACGCATTGGAGGGAATGTGGGTCCCCTCCAATACAGTTGCTGTGTGCTTTTCTCCTAATTTAATTTAATTATACTCCTTATTTAATATACTTATACTTATACTTATACTCCTATTTAATTATTTTGTGTGAGGTTGAGTTGGAATTGAGCTGCGTTGTTTACCATACAAAACCTTTCGTGAGTATAATTTATTTTTTATTTTTCCTTGTTTTTCATTTCATTTTCTTTAATTACTCTTAGTTTTTTCAGTGACGGGAACATCATATCTTTTGATGTTGCCATTTTTCTGATGGGAACATCAGATCATTTGGAAATGCATCGAACGAGGGAGTGGGGATTGATGTAGAGGACAAGGGGACGGGGGTGAGGGATGGTGGGGAAGACGAGGAAACGGAGGAGTCGGGGATGTTTGAGAGTACAAGGGGACGGGGGAGGGGGAAATGTTGGGGGGGGGGGGATGAGGGAGTGGGGAGGACGAGGGGACTAGGGAGTAGCAGATGATTAGGAGGATGAGGGGACGGGGGAGGGCAAGGGGACAAGGGAGTGAGGGATGGTGGGGAGGACAAGGGGACAGGGGGAGGGGGAAATGCTGGGGAGGACGAAGGGATGGGGGAGTGGGGAATGGGTGGGAGGACGAGGGGATCAGGGAGAGGGGAATGGTGGGGAGAACGGAGGGGACAGTGGAGAGTGGCTGTGGCTCAGCAACGTGTGGCCAGGTACAGCTAGTTATCAATAATTTTAATTGGTTTTGATATTTAGTTATTTTAATAAGCCAAAATTCTGAATAGAAAAGCGAACAAAAAAATTCACACATTGGTGCAGATTAATGCCATAGGAACTAAAGGGACAATTTAAATAAATTATTTATAGTAGATAGTTAAAGGGGGAGAGAAAATTCACAAGGCGTAGAAGAGAAATCTGTATGACGTGGGATGAACCCCAGAGAAGGCAAGCAATGGCCCTTGACCCCAGGCCCTGACGCCTGGCCAAAGTTTCCCAGGGGTAAACCACAAAGAAATGAGAAAGAGATGAACCTTTCGACTCGCGAAAGTCGTTGTCAACATCAGACTGAGTCTGATGTTGACAACGGACTTTCGCGAGTCGAAACGTTCATCTCTCTTCTCCATTTCTTTGTGGTTTTTCCGCATACAAATGATCGTGTTTAGTGATCGTCACTTGCAATATATATATATATATATATAATATATAATATATATATATAATATATATATTATATATATTATTAAATATGACCGAAAAGTAAGATTAATAATTCTAACACGAATTTTCTCAATTTCCTTATGTTTGTTTTTTACTGATGACGGTACATGAAAAATCAATTCTCCAAAATTCATTTCTTTATTTCATTCATTCATTCTTT
>WNGS01169158.1:25544-37771 GCA_020271785.1 Procambarus virginalis
TTTCTTTGGGGGCACACGTGAGGGAAATGCGAACAAGCCTGCATGGTTCCCATGAATATATGCAACTGAAAACTCACACCCCCGAAGTGACTCGAGCCATACAGCCAGGAGCAACCTAACTGGTATGTACAGGATGCCTTAAACCACTTGACCATCACAACCGGACATAAGGAAGTGATAGCCGAAGCTATTTGAACCACTTCCCCGCCTGCACTCGGATGGTTTTTGTGGTGTGTGTGAGGTTTTCAGTGCATATAGTCCTGGGGACCATTCAGCTTGTTCGCATTTGTGTTCCTCATGTGTGCCCCAAAGAATGAGGTGATTTGATAAAATGCTATGCCCACAGATTACAATCCCGAGTGCCGGTGGGGAAGTGGTTCAAATAGCTTCGGGCTATCACTTCCTTATGTCCGGTCGTGATGGTCAAAGTGGATTTAGTGCTCCTGTACATACCAGTTGCGTTGCTCCTTGCAGTATGGGTTTCGAGTCACTTCTGGGGGTTGTGAGTTTCAGTTTTATACATATATATATATATATATATATATATATATATATATATATATATATATATATATATATATATATATGGCAGTATAGTAGGCATACCTTCCTTCCTTAATATTATGATACTTAATATTGACAAAGGCTGCATTAAACATGCTAACCGTAAATCACTACGAACTCTAATGACCCAACCAGGATTTGAACCCATGTCGTCCAGGATCCAGCCCGTCCTCAAAAGACCCAAAAGTGATTCCATGCAGCCGCCAAACCTCCTGTTTATGAATGAAAAATGGTTTACACTCGACTGACAACCACCCATCCTCGACTCAAGTCCATTACATTCAGCGGTCAACCCCAAAGAGGCATTCATCAATTTTATTAACATGCTGTTCATTTCAAACCGGGAATTTTCTCAAGATATAATTAATATTATAATTAATTAGCATTTGTGTATAAATAGGCATAGGATAGGTTAGTCAGGTGTTTAGGTTCTGCTGGCGATTATTTTGTTATTTGTAGTACGTGGGTGAAGCTTTATAGCAACCCGTCCTCGACTCAAGTCCATTACATTTCAGCGGTCAACCCCACAGACGCATTCATAAATTTTAAACATGCTGTTCATTCAAAACGGGTAATTTTCAGGTATAAATTAATATTATAATATATTAGCATGTTGTGTATATATAGGCATTATTAGGTTAGGTTAGGTGTTTAGGTTTCTGTTGGCGATTATTTGTATTGGTAGTACAGTGGGCTGAGAGCATTTATAGCGTTGTGATTCGAACAATAATTCGTCAGTGAACGCACTTGTCCGGATATGTTCGAACGTCACAGTTGTGAGTCTGTGTGTAAACCGTTTTTTCATCATAACATAAACAGGGGGTTTGGCTGGTGCAAGGAATCACTTTTGGATCTTTGTTTGGAGGACGGGCTGTTTATAGCGTTGTGGTTCGAACAAAATTGTCAGTGAAGCACTTGTTCCGGAATGTCTTTGTTTTTTTTTTCTTGTTTTTTTTGAAGTCAGCCAGTTGTGAGTCGTGTGTAAACCGCTTTCATTTATAAACAGGGGTTGGCGGGTGGATGGAATCACTTTGGGATTTTGTTTGGAGGAACGGGCTGCTGACTAACTGATTTCGTTCGAACACTTCCGTAACAAGGCTTCACTGACGATTTTTGTTCGAAACCACAACGCTAAAAATGCTTCACCCATGTACTACAACTACATATAAACGCCAACATAACTAAACACTAACCTATGCCTTATATGCAAAATAGGTAAGTACATTATAATAATAAATTATATATGAGAAAATTCTTGTTTCGAATAAAAGCATGTAAAAATTTATTGAATGGTCTGTGAGGTCGACCGCTGGATGTGATGGACTTGAGTCGAGGACGGGTTGCAGGATCACCCCCAGCTGTAATCACACAATGATCGTCAGATGATCATATTCGCCAACGAATACCACTCACACACACAGGCATTACATATTTTTGAAAATATGCTATGTCAAGTATCACTAACTTTTCAGGTCTAGAGACTCCAGCGCTTTATTGAAGGTAAAAACAACTCGTATTGAACGTCTGTCCAGCATCAGTAAAGTACTCTGAAATTCAAGAACTCATTATCAAAGCCATGTATGGAACTCCCTTCTTAAAAGAACCGCGTATACACTATATTGTCACATAATTACGCCATTATTCGGGCACTGGCTTCTCTAAACAGTAATCATAACATACGTCCATTAGGAATCATGTAAAATTTCCATGTGTATATGTATAGTAAAAGTGCATCATATTGTGTAACACAACAGTGTGTTTATTCGTTGTGGCATTCCAGCACCAGCCCTTGTGCCGATTCATTGTATAATAACCGAGACAGCAGTTATGATCATGCATCCACCCCAGATAGTCAACCTAGTCAGTGTCAGGTTGGGGAGCTTCCTCAAGTCAGTCAACTCTGGCGATTGTCCGGAGTAACAACCTCTCTCTTTGTTAATTGCTCCTGCAGTCAGTAGGATGTGGTGTTGGTAATATATATTGTAGCTCTTGCATATCATACTTTACTTTCAGTGTCAGCGCCACTGAAGTTGTAATTAGTGCTAATATAGAAAAAATATAACATAATAAAAACAACTATGTGTAGAAAGACAGTTGTATTGTGAGTGTTAAAGTAATTTATTGTTTAATTAAATTAACTTCTGTTTTAACTTACCATTTTTTACTTTACTCCTGTTTCCCCATATTCACATTGAAGTTTAAATGCGTCTTTTTTTGTTTTAAGCTACATTAACTGGGCATAACCACAGTGCCTCACACCACCCACACCTGACCCCCGTCAACACCACCACCCACACCTGACCCCACTAAAGACCACCACCCACACCTGACCCCCGTCAACACCACCACCCACACCTGACCCCCGTCAAGACCACCACCCACACCTGACCCCGTCAACACCACCACCGCCACCTGACCCCCGTCAACACCACCACCACACCTGACCCAAGTAAAGACCACACCCCACCTGACCCCGTCAACACCACCACCCACACCTGACCCCCGTCAACACCACCACCCAACTGACCCAGTAAAGACCACAACCCACACCTGACCCCGTCACACCACCACCCACACTGACCCCCGTCAACACACCACCACCCACACCTGACCCCAGTAAAGACCACCACCCACACCTGACCCCCGTAAAGACCACCACCCACACCTGACCCCGTCCAAGACCACCACCCACACCTGACCCCCGTCAACACCACCACCACCACCACACCTGACCCCCGTCAAGACAACCACCCACACCTGGCCCCCGTCAAGACCACCAGCCACACCTGACCCCCGTGAAGACCACCAGCCACACCTGACCCCCGTCAAGACCACCACCCACACCTGACCCCCGTCAAGACCACCAGCCACACCTGACCCCCGTCAAGACCACCACCCACACCTGACCCCCGTCAAGACCACCAGCCACACCTGACCCCCGTAAAGACCACTACCCACACCTGACCGCTGTCAACACCACCACCCACACCTGACCGAACAAAGAACATCAGCAAGAAAGGGTATACACAGTTTAATGAAACAAACAGGAAAGGTTCTTCACCCTCCCCCTTGCATGTTATTGGAAAGTGATGCTCAAATGCGAAACATAAATGAACACAACAACCTGTCCTCTTATAAATTATGTCTGAATTTGGCCATTTACCCGTATGGCCGAAAATTTTCATAATTTGAAAATGAAAAAATGAAAATAAATTTGGGATTTTTTTTCCAAAACAGTAAGTTAAGGTATGTTAGGAGGAAATTTAGGAAATTCTCGTAAAATTTCAAAACGTTATGAAAAAATTAATTGAATGTTTCCTCTCCTAACTTTTCCAAGTAAGCCTGAGGACAAACAGAAAAAGGGACAGTACATCACTTGCGTGAACCGATTTTTTTTCAAATTACGTCCATTTTTGGCCATTGAGCACATATGAGTGAAAAGCGACGTTATTTTTAAGAGGACGAGTTGGACAAATAACTCCATTTCCATACTTAGTGTAATATTTTGTGAATGGATAAGATCCCCATAGCGCTGGGCGATATGGTCCTGGGCTCTCTTGATAAAGGTTGCGTATGAGACCAAAGAAAACGGGAGCACCTGAGGTGTCCAAGAAGAGAACGTTCACATAGCCTTGAGTAATGAGAAATTATGATATACTACAAGTTCAAATTAAATCTGTATTATCATCATAAGACTGTAAAGAAAATCGTACAAAAGGTTTTAAGGCATACCTTAGACTCCGAGAGCACCACAGCGAGGTCCCCCCACATGGCTGCCACAGCAGCGTGGAAGCGGAAGCCTTTGTCATATATTTCATCCACCACAGCGAAGGTTTCATACAGTGTGTGGTACATGGGTTCTCCAATGGTACTCTGTACGAATATTTATAAGTACATTGGGTTTGTGAGAGTACACAACATTGGTGTTCTTACAATGTTGCAAAGCCACTAACACATATTTAACTATTTTTAGATTAAAGTTATACATCAAAAGTTTCTAATTATAGAACTTCACTACACTTCATACAATTCAGTTATTCTTCTTGCTCTGTAATATTTTAATCATCAGTGGAAAATGTAGAGTAAAAACTAAATATTAGAATATAACGGTTCAAGAGCTTCACATGACGTAGGCGGCCTTTTTTCCCGCCAAACCCATTAGCCATGGCGTCCGTTTGGTTAATAAACCATTCAAACACAACAAAACAAAAAATATTTTTATTATGCAGACGAAAAGAGCACAATACCGTGACTAAAAATTCGACATCAACGCACAACTCTGAAAATTACGGAATTGACAAATTTTTGGTCCATCCTGAATCATTACCAAGTACTGAATATTTATTATTAGGACAGAGGGTCATACACAAGACAATAGGTTTAAACGACAGGCGGATGCACATATATATCATGATTACAATCAATGTTTTAATGTCTGAATATGTAAAAACAACTTTCTATTGTGCACTGCCACACAAGGGCAGGGATGGGTTCATATGGACTTAATACTGATGAACAGTGAACCGAAACGTCTTCACTTCCATTATTCTCAGATCTGCAGGTTATGTCTTAGTTTTACTTATTTTAATAATATTCGGTTTCCGCCTCTTGTTGTAATTATGGGGGCTGTTGCCTCGGAGGAGATTTCTTTTTTTGTTGTGGTTTTTGCTTAATTTGATGCAGCACGTTTGCAAGTAAACAGTTTGTCAAAATCCTTTGTTTGATAAACTGTGTATGGAGTCTGCCTCCACCACCTGTCTCTGCCTATTTTCCTCTGTCTCTCCCTCTGCCCCCCCCCTCTCTCTCTCTCTCCCCCCCACCCCGTTTCTGTGTCTGATTCTTTTGAGTGTCTTATTCTGTCCATCTGTCTCTCTCTCATTCTGTATGTCTATCTGTCTCGATCTATTGTGTCGCTCTGTGTCTCTATATCTGACTGTCTATGTCTTAGTCCGAGGTCTAAGTCTATCCGCTTGTCTCAATGTCTTTTGCTGTCTCTTTCTATCTGACTGTTCCTGTCTGTCTTACTCTGCCCTGTCTGCATCTCATTCTTTGTGATCTACATACATATATATATATAAATATATATATATATATATATATATATATATATATATATATATATATATATAATATATATATATATATATATATATATATATATATATATATATATATATATATATATATATATATATATATATATCCCACAACCAGACCATCACCAGAGAAGTCTTAACAAACAACACAGAAATCATCGATAGATACAACGATAGCAGGCGGCTAGACATCTGCGAGGCACTACACATCAAAAAGTCAACACCAGCAATCAACAGCCAATTAATGCACAACTGTTACTGCAATAGCAATAAGGTCTTCTGACCACAGGGTCAGGAATTAGCAAACAAAAGAACATTAAAAGGATATTCAAGAAAATCCTAAAAACATCTTGCCTGAAGCACCTACATTGTCAATGGTGTAACAAATATCCATGGAGGGTATTCCCAGATTGTGCTGGAAACCCTGGTAGTCGCTGCCTGACCCAATAGCCTGCAAGAGTGGGGTGTCAGGCTGGAGGGGGTCTGGTCTCCGAGCTGCCCAGGTGGTGTATACACTCTTGCGGCCGGCCATAACTTCGGCCGGATCTGGGTTAGGGATCTGGAAAAAAAGGGGGGGGGATAATTAAATATAGGGGTACAACCTTTGGCTGCGTTTGTAGGGACCCTCGACCTCGAAGGAAACAATATTCAGCATCCGGGGGAGTCTTGTGGGCACCCGTGTACACTTACATAGTGTCTTCTCCTACCACCCTCTATATTTTTGTAGATATGAGCGCGTGCTACTGACGCTCGGGAAAACACTGATCATACTTAAGGGGAAAAATAAACTTTCTTTGATCCCCATTTCACTGTGTTTTTTTTCACAATAATATATATATATATATATATATATATATATATATATATATATATATATATATATATATAAATATATATATATAACTGAAAACTCACACCCCAGAGTTCAGTTGTATCTAGTCCTGGGGACCATTCAGGCTGTTTGCATATATATATATATATATATATATATATATTATATATATATATATATGCAAACAAGCCTGAATGGTCCCCAGGACTAGATACAACTGAAAACTCACACCCCAGAAGTGACTCGAACCCATACTCCCAGGAGCAACGCAACTGGTATGTACAGGGACGCCTTAAACCACTTAACCATCACGACCGGACATAAGGAAGTGATAGCCGAGGCTATATGAACCACTTCTGGGGTGTGAGTTTTCAGATATATATATATATATATATATATATATATATATATATATATATATATATATATATATATATATATATATATATATATATATATATATATATATATATTATATATATATATATATATATAATATATATATATATATATATATATATATATAATATATATATATATATATATATATATATATAATATATATATATATATATTAGTATATTTTGGTAGCAGTCTTTCCTGTAGACATATATTATTAAATATGACCGAAAAAGTAAGATTAATAATTCTATCACGAATTTTCTCGATTTTCCTTGTTTCTTTTTACTGGTGACGGTAACTGAAAAATCAATTCTCCAAAATTCATTTTTTTTTAGTCTGACGCGACACTTAAGTGCGTTTCGTAAAACTTATTACATTTTCAAAGACTTTAGTTTATCCACACACAATCTTATGACTGAAACAGCATTAGCTCTTATACCTGCATTTGGGTGAG
The DNA here is from genome assembly GCA_020271785.1 of Procambarus virginalis. NCBI lineage: Eukaryota > Metazoa > Arthropoda > Malacostraca > Decapoda > Cambaridae > Procambarus > Procambarus virginalis. Next base: position 32,893 of record WNGS01169158.1, read on the forward strand.
GTGATGTAATACAATAGTGGGGTGAAAAACAAACACAGAACAATGGGTATAGATTTGCAGAAGTTGGGTAACAGATAGAACTGCAGAAGACCTATTTGCAGAAGTTGGGTAAAAGATAGAACTGCAGAAGGCCTATTGGCCCATATTTCTTGATGTTTCTATATTGGAGCGGAGTCTTGAAGTGGGTAGAATATAGTTGTGCGTTAATTGGCTGTTGATTGCTGGTGTTGACTTCTTGATGTGTAGTGAATCGCAGATGTCAAGCCGCCTGCTGTCGCTGTATCTATCAATGATTTCTGTGTTGTTTGTTAAGATTTCTCTGGTGATGGTTTGGTTGTGGGAAGAGAATATATGTTCCTGAATGGAGCCCTGTTGCTTATGCATCGTTAAACGCCTGGAAAGAGATGTTGTTGTCTTGCCTATATACTGATTTTTTTGAGGCTTACAGTTCCCAAGTGGGCACTTGAAGGCATAGACGACGTTTGTCTCTTTTAGAGCGTTCTGCTCCGTGTCTGGAGAGTTTCTCATGAGTAGGCTGGCCGTTTTTTTGGTTTTATAGTAAATCCTTAGTTGTATCTTCTGATTTTTGTCTGTAGGGATAACATTTCTATTAACAATATCTTTCAGGACCCTTTCCTCCGTTTTATGAGCTGTGGAGAAGAAGTTCCTGTAAAATAGTCTAATAGGGGATATAGGTATTGTATTAGTTGTCTCTTCAGAGGTTGCATGGCGTTTCACTTTCCTTCTTATGATGTCTTCAATGAAACCATTGGAGAAGCCGTTGTTGACTAGGACCTGCCTTACCCTACAGAGTTCTTCGTCGACTTGCTTCCATTCTGAGCTGTGGCTGAGAGCACGGTCGACATAAGCGTTAAGAACACTCCTCTTGTACCTGTCTGGGCAGTCACTGTTGGCATTTAGGCACATTCCTATGTTTGTTTCCTTAGTGTAGACTGCAGTGTGGAAACCTCCGCTCCTTTCCATGACTGTTACATCTAGAAAGGGTAGCTTCCCATCCTTCTCCATCTCGTAAGTGAAACGCAACACAGAATTCTGCTCAAACGCCTCTTTCAGCTCCTGCAGATGTCTGACATCAGGTACATGTGTAAAAATGTCATCAACATACCTGCAGTATATGGCCGGTTTCAAGTTCAAGTCGACTAAGACTTTTTTCTCGATAGTACCCATGTAGAAGTTCGCAAACAGGACACCTAGGGGAGAACCCATGGCGACCCCATCTACTTGCTTATACATGTACCCATCCGGGCTCAAGAAGGGTGCCTCCTTAGTACAAGCTTGGAGTAGTTTCCTCAGTCGACTTGAACTTGAAATAATCGTGCTACTGATCTTATAACCTCACTCCGTGGGTCTTCACTCCCTCCACTAGGGTATCACATATCACTCCCAGGGAGCTCTCCTAGTCATGCCTCAAGACCGGCCACCATTAGACTTTGGACCCAAGGGTGAGAGGAGAAGGCCCAGCTCACACGGCTAAGCTCAATCCTGCAGTACGTGACCTCCCCACCAGGCCTGCCCACCTATGCGTGCAGAGAATTTACCGGACTTCCGGCTGTAGCCTCACTTCCACCTCTTACCTTCTGGTCGCCAGCTGGGTAATTCTCTCAGCGTTCCAGCAACGCCGTTAGTTCGAATATAATATATTTACAGCAGCCTAGGACTGTACTATATGCTGCCAATACTAGAATTCAAATGTACAATCGTGTTGCCATCTCAGGGTCACTCTTTAGGGAATGCCAGTACTAGTGTTCAAATCTAATGTCGTGTTGCCTACACAGGGTCTCTATCTATGTCATGCCAGTAACAGTACAGTATAATTAATCACAACGCTCAATGAGATGGAGGTTACACCAAAAGCAGTGATAAAATAATAAAAAGTTTACTATAACACACGATATACATGTATGGATTTATGGAAATAATAAAAATATGGTGACAGCAGCGCTCCTCTGGTGGCCGCCAGCAGCTCGCATCAGCTGACGAATTAAAGGGATCACTGGTCAGCTTCATCAACGCCGTCCCTCAATCCTTCACAAGCCGGTCACATGTCAAGCTGTCTTCACCACTCAGTAGAATGATATATACGTGCTGTCCCACAGCCTAATCTACTCCTATGACTTATATGCACTCTAATAAATGCCTAAGTATAATAATAGGCCTATCTTGCCTAACAACCAAGGGAAATATGGGAGGGAAAAATGATCTACCTTAACATATCCTGTCCTCAGACGCCTAGGCTCCAGTCGCCGTTCGCTGAGTACTCCGTTCCTTGCGTTGTTCCACAGCGTTCCAGAAGCATCACAAATCCATAGGCTTCGTGAAGATCCTCGTCATCTCCGTGCTCATTCCCTGAGTGAAGTTCCTGGGCGTTGGCTCGTCCAGTCGTCACTACACACGTCGTCCCCTCAAGCACTCCTTCACCGAGACCATACTCAAGGATCAGGATGCACCTTCACCCTTCTGAGTTCCTAGTGGGTGTGATCCAATCACAACAACTCTGAATGCTTTGGAGCTCCACTTACGAGAGTCACTCACTCCTCCAGCTGTTGTAACTCTCTCGACTTCTCCAAGACTAATCAGCTCACGGTCCACGGCGCCCTTACACCGCTGGATTAGTCTTCCTCGCACTTCCTTGAAGTACTGCAGTCCTTGTTAGTCACAATATACTCGTCAGGCTGTGTATATCCACTTAAGGAGGCTCTTAGACTTCGGAACTCGAGTGTTCAATTGGAGCACATCCGCTCTCAATGGAGTGCCAAGTATCTCTGAGCACCTGGCGCTCTGCAGGCGGCAGGCCAGGTCTCTCGATGACGTCACAGACCCAGGGGCGGGCTCTAATTGGTCAAGGAAGTCAAGGACCTCAGCCAGCCAATCACCGATCGGCAGGCGTCGTACACAAAATGGGTGATTTGCAGGCCAGAGGGCACCATTTTGTTGTACCCATGGTGCAACTTTTCTACTTCCCTGCAAATTTACAAATGCAAATTTCTCCCCAAATAAGCAATCATTCTGGAAGCCTCATACCTCAAAAGATTCCCTGCACCTCAGAGAACCTGCAAGTAAGCTGATATGACTCTTACAGCTGGCATATGGGAGAAACTGGAGAGGGCACCGTCACATACCTCTCCCCCCCCCCTTAACATAAGTCATATCGAATTAGCAGCATTTAAGAGGGCAACCTAAACTCTTGCTCCCTCCGTTCCTGAAGTGTCACTCCTCCAGTTGGTCACGTGGCTCGTACCACCTTGCCAGTCACTTGCCTCATTATATCTCCACCTCGCACAGGACCGGGTGGGATGGGTGTTCCCTGAACACCTATAAGAAATTCTCTTTCCATGTCTGCGAGTGTACTCCAACGACTCGTTACCACTGCAAGATTTAGTGCATGGCGCACCTCCACCGCATCGTGCACTCTGAGGTATCCTTGCACCTCTACTGCGTCCTACAGGTACTCCGTGTTTCCTCTCATGATCTCTTCGCCAATCTTCTCTCTTCTTGGTTCCTCTTCTCTCATAGGTGCTTTGTCTCCTCACAGCGGCACTTGTTACCTGTACTCCATCCAGCAGCTTCCTCTTTTCCACACCAGGCTTTTGCGATGGCCCAGTGCCCCTCTGGTTAGGCTGGCGCCTACCCTGGGTATACCTATTCCCTGCTTTCTTCCTATTACCTTTCCCATACCATTCGTTCCATCGTTCCCAACGAACATCTTCACTCCTCTATGAGATTCTCTTCCCTGTAGACGTCTTCTTCGGTTCATGGTTGGGCTCATCCACCTCCCTGTGGCTCACCTCACCACGGTGGTTAATCTTGCACGTATCATTATTCATCCGGCTGGCATAGGGTGCACTGCGTCGTGGCTCCTCCACTCTGCCCCTCACTGCCGTTCGTTCATCCACTGAGCTCACTTTATTTACATTCCTAGGTGAAGGGAGTGCAGCCTGCAGCCTCTTCACCGCCCCAGGCGTTTATACAGCTGCTCCTCGCCACTCCTCCACATGCATCACCAGGCTTAGACACAGGTCCTCGTCGGGGTCCTCCACAACCTCCGACGACCCCTCTGCACTCTCGCCCTCGCTGTTGTCGGCTCTGGGGACATTTTCGCTGGTGCGGACGACTTCCTCACTATCACCTGGGTCGACCGATACCTCACCTGGCAGGGTTGTACCGCTGCCTGAGACATAGGCACTCCTGGCCCAATCGGTTGTATCCTGCCTCCACCGAGGTCATTACCCAGCACCATCTGTACATGCTCTAGGGGTAACTTAGGGGCTACAGCTACGATAGCCTTCTCGACTCCGCAGTCGGCAATCAGCTGTACTTCGTGAAGTGGGAACCTGTATTCTTCGTCCACACTACGTATTCTCACCACTCCCACAGGTGAATCATTAAATTCCTTGGGGAGAATACTCCTGGTTACCATACTTATGTCAGCACCCGTATCTCGAAGAACGGCAACCTCCACTGGGTCTGACTTCACAAACTTTACGTTGGCCTCGAAAACGAAGGGGTTTTCACCCAACTTCATCTTCCAACCATTCACGTTGGGTCCACTATAATATGGGGTGTGAGCAAATACTCTCTCTTCTTCTAACATCGGTCCCATATTCCTCTGGTGCTCCTCACACTCGCGGGCATAATGTCCTCCCACACCACAGGTTGTAGCATCGGCCGCCTCCGGGCGACCACTCGCCAGTACCAACTGCAGACGTTCCCTGGGTCCTCCTTGGACTCCTCATCGTCGGTTCCGGGCAGCGGGTCTTGCTCCGAGCTAGGTCCACTGCTCACAGCTTGGGGCTTCACCCCACGTCTTTCGGGCTCTTGAACCGGGTCACTTCACTGGGTACACTACTCTTGGGAGAGT
>WNGS01169158.1:53632-64583 GCA_020271785.1 Procambarus virginalis
TGGTAACAAACTGCGTACTCTCAAACGTAGTGTGTCCCGTGGCCTTCCTCCTACCACCGTAATCGGCGGTGGGAAAATGCTTTAGCACGGCTGCGGGTTGGCCATACTCGCTTAACCACGGTCACTTAATGGAGCGCCGCCCTGCTCCTGTTGTCCGAATTGCGTTGTCCTCTTACGGTTATGCATATCCTTGTTGAATGTCCTGCCTCCAGGACGAGCGTGTGTCTTGCTTTCCGACCGTCCTCGCGGTCACTTGTTCCTCGATAGAATTCTAGGTGAATCGGATACTTTTGATATCGTTCGCCTTATGAGTTTGTTCGTATTGGCTTTATTAGTAATATTTAGCGCCCTCTGATTATTTCGCACTTTGATGGGCTACATAGCCTTCCCGGTTTGGTGCCTTCTTTGATAATATACATACATTATCGCCCTCTGGACCGAGGAAGCAAGTGATTTGTCCCTCCTGGAGGGACGGTGAAGCATACATTGCCAAACAGAAGGACATTATGCCACGCTTGAATGTTTTCCGGGCAGCATTAACCCTTTTCAGAAGATTACAGAGTTTGGCTGTTGGCATTTGGGCGGGCTGCTTTTGGGATGTGTGGTAATGTTCTAGCAGACGTCCATGATTGCTTGGGTGAGGTTTGCAGATGAGATTAGGTTATGGGAGTTCTCTTCCCTAACTGTCAATGGCAGCTGGCCATTGCTTCCCTTTGGAAGCTGGTGGGAACCACTGCATCTTACCTCGTTGAGGGTATGAAAGCGGATGACACCACCGTTGGAGTTTATGGCGGTGTTTTTGTTGCATACTCGACAAAAACCTCTTTTAGGAGTAGTTGTTGGCACCTCAAGGCTTGTGGAGTCCTGCCCGACCGCTGGGACCCCTTCCATTTCAACTCAGTTGGGAGAGTTAAACTGTGCATTGTTCTTTAGAGGGGGCAAACACACTGGGTCATGGCCAAGCAACTGCCAGCAACTGGGTGTGGAGGTGTCAACTGGGTGTGGAGGCATCAACTGGGTGTGGAGAAAGCAACTGGGTGTGGAGTCAGCAACTGGGTGTGGAGTCAGCAACTGGGTGTGGAGTCAGCAACTGGATGTGGAGTCAGCAACTGGGTGTGGAGTCAGCAACTGGGTGTGGAGCCAGCAACTGGGTGTGGAGCCAGCAACTGGGTGTGGAGCCAGCAACTGGGTGTGGAGCCAGCAACTGGGTGTGGAGCAAGCAACTGGGTGTGGAGCCAGCAACTGGGTGTGGAGCCAGCAACTGGGTGTGGAGTCAGCAACTGGGTGTGGAGCCAGCAACTGGGTGTGGAGCCAGCAACTGGGTGTGGAGTCAGCAACTGGGTGTGGAGCCAGCAACTGGGTGTGGAGGCATCAACTGGGTGTGGAGCCAGCAACTGGGTGTGGAGGCATCAACTGGGTGTGGAGCCAGCAACTGGGTGTGGAGGCCGCGGCTGGGTGTGGAGGCCGGTGGGGCGAGGGTCAGCTCAGGTAGTGAGGTGCGGGGGGGGGGGGATGGGGTCGGTTTGGGGGGGAGGCGTAGTATCGAGTGGGCTATATACATGACACACAATATACATTCATATATATGCAAACCAGGGTATATGTATGACACTGAGAATATGGGGTTGGCACTGTGTTATGTGTATGACACTATAAACTGGGGTTGACACTTTGTGGTGTGTATGGCACTGAGTATCGGAGTTGGCACTTTGAGATGTATATATCACTATGGCACTATATATACATGGTATGCACTTTGTATGTCGGGGCTGCAAAGGATACACTAAACAGACACAAATTGTTCACTATCATTCACTGAGCCCACGAGGGAGGTGGAGGGGTGGTGTGGTGGTGAGGGGAGTTTGAAATGCGGCCACTACCAGCCTCCTCCGCCTGACCGGTGAGCGGGTGTTCTTAGTGACGCCTTACTCTAAGGTTCACTTTCCCTCACGCGCCTCCCTCCGCCCCCGCCCTTCCCCCATCCCGCCCCGGCCGTTAAGGTGGTAGGCCTCCCTCACTGGCACTGTTGCTGGTGAGTTCAAGCTTGGCAAGCCGGAGAAAATTGTAAAATACCGTTGACTGGGATGATGGAGGGACTTCAAACGCTGAAGATGTCTTCTACTGATGTTAGCATATGTCCTGACCAACGCCTCACCTGCTTGGTCTCACTGTTTTGTGAGACCAAACTCACACCCCAGAAGTGACTCGAACCCATACTCCCAGGAGCAACGCAACTGGTATGTACAGGGAAGCCTTAAACCACTTGACCATCACGACCGGACATAAGGAAGTGATAGCCAAGGCTATATGAACCACTTCCCCGCCAGCACTCGGATGGTAATCTTGGGCATAGCATTTTATCAAATCACCTCATTTTTTGGGGCAACACGTGAGGAACACAAATGCAAACATACCAGTTGCGTTGCTCCTGGGAGTATGGGTTCGAGTCACTTCTGGGGTGAGAGTTTTCAGTTGTATCTAGCCCTGGGGACCATTCAGGCTTGTTTGCATTTGTGTTCCTCACGTGTTGCCCCAAAAAATGAGGTAATTTGATAAAATGCTATGCCCAAGATTACCATCCGAGTGCCGGCAGGGAAGTGGTTCATATGGCCTCGGCTATCACTTCCTTATGTTCGGGCGTGATGGTCAAGTGGTTTAAGGCGTCCCTGTACATACCAGTGTCGTTGCTCCTTGGAGTATGGGTTCGAGCCACTTCTGGGGTGTGAGTTGTCAGTTGTATCTAGTCCTGGGGACCATTCAGGCTTGTTTGCATTTGTGTTCCTCACGTGTTGCCCCAAAAAACGAAGTGATTTGATAAAATGCTATGCCCAAGATTACCATCCGAGCGCCGGTGGGGAAGTGGTTCATATAGCCTCGGCTATCACTTCCTTATGTCCGGTCGTGAAGGTCAAGTGGTTTAAGGCGTCCCTGTACATACCAGTTGCGTTGCTCCTGGGAGTATGGGTTCAAATCACTTCTGGGGTGTGAGTTTTCAGATATATGTATATATATATGTATATATATATATATATATATATATATATATATATATATATATATATATATATATATATATATATGTCGTACCAAGTAGCCAAAATGCACTTCTCAGCCTACTATGCAAGGCCCGATTTGCCTAATAAGCAATGTTTTCATGAATTAATGTTTTTTCGACTACCTAACTTACCTAACCTAACCTAACTTTTTCGGCTACCTAACCTAACGTAACATATAAAGATAGGTTAGGTAGGGTTGGTTAGGTTCGGTCATATATCTACGATAATTTTAACTCCAATAAAATAAAATTGACCTCATACATATTGAAATGGGTAGCTTTATCATTTCATAAGAAAAAAAATAGAGAAAATATATTAATTCAGGAAAACTTGGCTTATTAGGCAAATTGGGCCTTGCATAGTAGACTGAGAAGTGTGTTCTGGCTACTAGGTACGACATATATATATATATATATATATATATATATATATATATATATATATATATATATATATATACATACATATATATATATATATATATATATATATATATATATATATATATATATATATATATATATATATGTCGTACCTAGTAGCCAGAACTCACTTTTTGGCCTACTATGCAAGACCCGATTTGACTAATATGCCAAGTTTTCCTGAATTAATATATTTTCTCTAATTTTTTCTTATGAAATGATAAAGCTACTCATTTCATTATGTATGAGGTCAATTTTTTTTATTGGAGTTAAAATTAACGTAGATATATGACCGAACCTAACCAACCCTACCTAACCTAACCTAACGTATCTTTATAGGTTAGGTTAGGTTTGGTAGCCGAAAAAGTTAGGTTAGGTTAGGTTAGGTAGGTTAGGTAGTCGACAAACAGTTAATTCATGAAAACTTGGCTTATTAGGCAAATCGGGCCCTGCATAGTAGGCTGAGAAGTACGTTCTGGCTACTAGGTACGACATATATATATATATATATATATATATATATATATATATATATATATATATATATATATATATATATATATATATATATATATATAGTATATTTTGGTAGCAGTCTTTCCTGTAGACATATATTATTAAATATGACCGAAAAAGTGAGATTAATAATTCTAACACGAATTTTCTCGATTTTCCTTATGTTTCTTTTTACTGACGACGGTAATGAAAAATCAATTCTCCAAAATTCATTTTTATTTCTAGTCTGACGCGACACTTGAGCACGTTTCGTAAAACTTATTACATTTTCAAAGACTTTAGTTTATCCACACACAACTTATGACTGAACTTATGACTGAAACAACATTGGCTCTTATACCTACATTTGGGTGAGGTGATGTTATACAATACGGGGTACAGAATAGTGGGGTACAAAACAATGGGAATAGATAGAAGTTGGGTAAAGATAGAACTGCAGAAGGCCTATTGGCCCATATTTCTTGATGTTTCTATATTGGAGCGGAGTCTGGAAGTGGGTAGAATATAGTTGTGCGTTAATTGGCTGTTGATTGCTGGTGTTGACTTCTTGATGTGTAGTGCCTCGCAGATGTCAAGCCGCCTGCTGTCGCTGTATCTATCAATGATTTCTGTGTTGTTTGCTAAGATTTCTCTGGTGATGGTTTGGTTGTGGGAAGAGAATATATGTTCCTTAATGGAGCCCTGTTGCTTATGCATCGTTAAACGCCTGGAGAGAGATGTTGTTGTCTTGCCTATATACTGAGTTTTTTGGGGCTTACAGTCCCCAAGAGGACATTTGAAGGCATAGACGACGTTTGTCTCTTTTAGAGAGTTCTGCTCCGTGTCTGGAGAGTTTCTCATGAGTAGGCTGGCCGTTTTCTTGGTTTTATAGTAGATCGTTAGTTGTATCTTCTGATTTTTGTCTGTAGGGATAACATTTCTATTAACAATATCTTTCAGGACCCTTTCCTCCGTTTTATGAGCTATTGAAAACAAGTTCCTGTAAAATAGTCTAATAGGGGGTATAGGTGTTGTATTAGTTGTCTCTTCAGAGGTTGCATGGCGTTTCACTTTCCTTCATATGATGTCTTCAATGAAACCATTGGAGAAGCCGTTGTTGACTAGGACCTGCCTTACCCTACAGAGTTCTTCGTCGACTTGCTTCCATTCTGAGCTGTGGCTGAGAACACGGTCGACATAAGCATTAACAACACTCCTCTTTTACTTGTCTGGGCAGTCACTGTTGGCATTGACGCACATTCCTATGTTTGTTTCCTTAGTGTAGACTGCAGTGTGGAAACCTCTGTTCCTTTCCATGACTGTTACATCTAGAAAGGGCAGCTTCCCATCCTTCTCCATCTCGTAAGTGAGTCCGTTTGGACGCTGCAGGAGTCCATATGGTCGCTCCAGGAGTCCGTCTGGTCGCTCCAGGCGTGCCTTTGGACGCTCCAGGCGTACCTATGGACGCTCCAAGAGTCTGTAATGGTCGCTCCAGGAATCCGTATAGACGCTCCAGGAGTCGGTATGGACGCTCCAGGAGTCCATATGGACGCTCCAAGAGTCCATATGGACGCTCCAGGAGTCCATATGGACGCTCCAGGAGTCCATATGGACGCTCCAGGAGTCCATATGGACGCTCCAGGAGTCCATATGGACGCTCCAGGAGTCCATAAAGTGGAAGGGACTGACATGCCACCGGCTTCCTGTCCTCGTCGAGGCCTTGTCGAAGTGTTAGTGGCCTTAACGTATATTCAGGTAAATATGAGATCGTAATATTTATCTGTCTACCTCTTCAAATATGCTTGAAAAAAATTTAGAGCCAAGTATACGCCCGTAATCAACCATTTATAAAGCGCTGTAGTGTCCTTTATTAATTGTAATTGTATAAAACTGTGTAGTAATAGGCATAAAAGGGAACACTAGCTGCTATTCACTGAATAATTACAACAATACCAACGGCTTGGTTCGGTGTTGGGTTTAAGGACTATTCCATACAAGAGGATTATTTAGAATGTGAAACTGGTCATCCAGCAAGTATTAGTCAAGTCATGAGCCCGCGTACTTAATACACGACGAAACTACAACGTTGCTGCAACGTTAAAACAAATTTTAACACCTAGTAAGTTGTAACAACTTCCTAATATGTCATAAAAATGTTATAACAAGATGTAACAACATTCTAATAAGTCATAAAAACGTTTTAACAAGATGTAACAACTTTATTACAAGATGTAACTAGGGAAACATAGGGACCGTTACATTGTGTGTTTGCAGGGCAAGAATGATGTAAACTCTCTGTATATATATATATATATATATATATATATATATATATATATATATATATATATTATATATATCACTCAAAACTCACACCCCAGAAGTGACTCGAACCCATACTCCCAGGAGCAATGCAACTGGTATGTACAGGGACGCCTTAAACCACTTAACCATCACGACCGGACAAAAGGAAGTGATAGCCGAGGCTATATGAACCACTTCCCCGCCAGCACTCGGATGGTAATCTTGGGCATAGCATTTTATCAAATCACCTCATTTTCAGTTGTATCTAGTCCTGGGGACCATTCAGGCTTGTTTGTATTTGTGTTCCTCACGTGTTGCCCCAAAAAATGAGGTGATTTGATAAAATGCTATGCCCAAGATTACCATCTGAGTGCCGGCGGGGAAGTGGTTCATATAGCCTCGGCTATCACTTCCTTTTGTCTGGTCGTGATGGTTAAGTGGTTTAAGGCGTCCCTGTACATACCAGTTGTGTTGCTCCTGGGAGTATGGGTTCGAGTCACTTCTGGGGTGTGAGTTTTCAGTTGTATCTAGTCCTGGGGACCATTCAGGCTTGTTTGCATATATATATATATATATATATATATATATATATATATATATATATATATATACTTTTTATTTTCTTCTCCGAGGCTATGGGTCCCCACATTGGCATCAGAGGTGGTACCCTCACCAACTTTATATATATATATATATATATATATACACACATCGAGAACTGTATATACACTACTCGGCGGTAAATGTATTGCATAAACATTTACCTGAAATTTAATTGAATTTGAATCAGGTAATTTAAATTACCTGAAATCACCAATTAAATTGACTTCAAGCATACATCATTACTCATGCATGCTGATTATGTGCATATATTGAGGAAAATATTGTACGTGTATGCTAATAATATGCAAATATTGTACGTGTATGCTAATAATATGCAAATATTGTACGTGTATGCTAATAATATGCAAATATTGTACGTGTATGCTAATAATATGCAAATATTGTACGTGTATGCTAATAATATGCAAATATTGTACGTGTATGCTAATAATATGCAAATATTGTACGTGTATGCTAATAATATGCAAATATTGTACGTGTATGCTAATAATATGCAAATATTGTACGTGTATGCTAATAATATGCAAATACTAAATATGTGCATATAACGAGAATCAATAAGAGCGAATAAAACATCACCTTTTTTGCACTCTCGAACACCACGTCAGTGAGAAGAGGTGAGGACATCGTGCGCAGTGTGTAGTTACCTGGAAATTGAGTGTTTATATACTACTACTACTAATAATAATAATAAAAATAATAATCAGAGATTGTCTGGAGCGTGTGTGTGGGAATACTCAGCACCCAGGTTCGAACCCGCATCACGGCTCCTATGGATTTTCTAAATAATAATAATAATAATAATAATTCATTGTGTCGGAGGACAGGAAGCCAGAGAGTATTGATACACGTTAGATTATATCAAGGTCCCATATTATATATATGATATATCAAATATATCGTGAGATATATTTATATATAAGTGAGAGAAGTACGTATATGTGTGTGTTGGGGGCCAAAGAGAGAGAGAGATCTGTTAAAGTGCTGGATGGTATGAGACTCACCTTCCAGTGCCATGTCAACATTGAGGTAAGCCACAGCTCTGTCAGACAGCTGTTTAGCGAACTGTTGCGTCCACTCCGTTGAGCCCACCGCCATGTACTCCTCGGCGCCCCACCCGCAGAACACCAGGGACCGTCTGGGCCGCCAACCTGTGAGGTCATCAGTCATCAGTAGGGCTCATCTTCCCTGTGTAACAGTTTAGCTGCTTATAAAGAAGCTTGTACATCTTGCATTGAATGTATTGTACTGTATCATGGGTAATCTAGTTTCTGCAGTCAGTGTAATTTCTACCTGGAAAGCTGGGAAGGGTTCATCCCTAGGGATTAGCGGGGATTGCATGCAAGAGTGTCACATCCTTCCTCTCAGTAATTCATTAAATTAGAGAAATCCCTGTTACAATTCAATACAGTACTGTATTTAATAATCAACCTTGCTAAGGGACCTATGTAATTACATAATTTTGAGTAAAAGTCAACCACTCTTACTTGTATATTTTTTAGATATATACAAGAGTTGTTACATTCTTGTACAGCCACTAGTACGCGTAGCGTTTCGGGCAGGTCCCTGGAATACGATCCCTGCCGCGAAGAATCGTTTTTTCATCCAAGTACACATTTTACTGTTGCGTTAAACAGAGGCTACAGTTAAGGAATTGCGCCCAGTAAATCCTCCCCGGCCAGGATACGAACCCATGACATAGCGCTCGCGGAACGCCAGGCGAGTGTCTTACCACTACGCCACGGAGACTGCCAATCGCCACTGACTCATATAAGAATATGAGTCAGTCAGCATGATAACTAGTTTGTCCTGGTAGAGACGCTTGAGGCCTCTGCAGTGGTAAATTGCTATCTACCACCTGTTTAACAATTCATTTAAATTAGAGAAATTCATGTCATTATGCAATATTGTATTTAATAATTGATCTAGTTCAAGTACCTATGTAATTAACATCATTTTGAATAAGAATCCAGTCACTCAAAGTGACCAAGTGCATATGTTTAGCTTTGTTAATTATCTTTAAATTAGTTTGGCAACCAAGGTCAGCGTCACAGGTTTTGAGGACAGCTGAGATCTGTGTGATTTTGGACGGCAATAATTAGGGATCCACATTCTTAATTTATGTTGCGACTGACTGTTCCTTTTCCGAAGTCAATTACCGTAGTTACAGAAACTCTCAGGACTGGTGGTGGCAGTGTTTAAGGTCTCTTTAGTGAGTTTGTAGCTGATAGTATAGTATCCTTGTTTTGTGGCACCTTGGTGATGAACCACCAAGGTTACAAGGCATCACTGGACTGAGGTTACAGTAAGGAATAAACGGTGAACAAAAGAACCGTTAAATAATGACCAGTTAAAAACCAGCTAAGAGAGATTTAAGGCTGGTACCCATTATACCTGGTCCATGCTGGTACAACCTCTTACACACAACGTCACATTTCATCGTATACATTACCTAAGGTCTAAAACTATATCGTACTAGAAAATGGTAGCGACTTGTGAAGTTGACACACTGTCCCGTTTTCCGTTTTGGGTCCTCTGGTAGGTTAGGATAAGGGCACTTTAGTACGACAGTTTCTTGATGTTGGGAAACCTTAGGAGGACGGTATGGGTTGTGTGTATATCTGACCATTATACAACCTCTGTTAGCACAACTATTCACACACCCGATGACACATTGCAACTGAATGTGAAGAGAGAAAGAAGAAAGACAAAAGAAAGAGATAGAAAGAATCTTATCGCAAAATTTATGTTTCATATTAAACAAATTCAATTAAAACTAAACTAGAAGATTCTTTACTCTAGAAGATCTAAGTAAACTAGGGATAAAAGATGTGATAAAATGGTAATTAGAGTACATATTTTTCTAGCATTCAGCCTGTGACAAGCCATTTTAGAAGCACAGATGATGTGCTGATTCTTGGTTGGCGATGAATGGCTTATGCCCAACCACTTGGTCTGGACGGTAGAGCGACGGTCTCGCTTCATGCAGGTCGGCGTTCAATCCCCGACCGTCCAATTAGTTGGGCAGCATTCCTTTCCCCTGTCCCATCCCAAATCCTTATCCTGACCTTTTCCCAGTGCTATATAGTCACAATGGGTTGGTGCTTTCCCCTCATAGTTTCCATCCCGTGTCAAGTGTATTCTCAAGAACATCTAAATCATCTTGTTTCTCGCTGTATGGCACAAACAGCTTTGTTAAGACTCCGAGGTCCGCCTTAAGACCTGGGTATTATCTTGGCACACATACAAACTTAGGGTGTGGCCACGTCTGTGGTAGAATTGTAATATATTAAAAAAAAGCTTACTGGTCACCTAAACAAGTTCTTTAAGAATTATTTCAAGTATTTTCACCCCCACTGGCACTCCCAGAGGACTTCTTTAGATTATCGCCAATTCAAACACCGCATTAAAAAAAAAAAAGATTCGCCATGCTTGCCCATGACTAATGACTGAGCATCCCAAAAGGAGACTAGTCGAGGACTGGGCCGCGGGGACGCTAAGCCCCGAAATCATCTCAGATAACCTCAAGAAGCTCCATAGGATGCAACCCATAACAGCTGTCTGCATCATGAGCATTATTTGCTGCTAGTGAACAGAGGAATTAGGTGGTAGGAAACTTCACAAACATCTCTCTCTAATGTGGGAATCGAACCAAGAATGTTCGTTACCGGTTGCGCTGACAACTGGTCGTTATTGAGAAGTGTTTCGCTAACATGTGACCATAAGATTGAAATTGGAAAATAGGATTGATTCAGTCTTCACATTTTACACATTAACAAAAAAAAATCATCTTTTCTGTCATTTGCAACCACCATTTGTTTACTGGGAAAAGGCAGATGAAGATCAGCACGCAACACAGTTTACAAATACACAAATGTATAACATCGTGTTGAATGTCACTGACCCGTTTCGTTACATAGATGGACGAAGACCCGTGACAGTTCGAGCATGGCGGCCGTGCCGGAGTTGGGGTCCAGGCCACCGAAGAGCCAAGCATCCCAGTGGTTGCCGAGAATAACGTATCTGTCTAAAGCGAAGTATTTAAACGGA
>WNGS01169159.1:25098-35460 GCA_020271785.1 Procambarus virginalis
TCTCTCGAGCGTAGTCATCAAACCATCAAAGCACTCTTAAAAAAGTTTTGTAATGAGACCTCAAAGCATTGGGATAGGCAAAATGATCTCATCATGTGTATTTTCAGAAGTCTTCCCATCTTCCCAACGAGTCACTAAGGAGTATCTCCTTATGAGATCTCCTACGGACGTAAGTGCCGTACACCTCAAAAGGCTTTCAAGGATTCTCTCCGTGACGCCACCTTCAGTGAGCATCAGAATGTGCCCCAGTACCTTCAAAATCTCTGACACATTCTAGAGAGGGGCCATTCCTTTGCGCAAGCAACAACCTACAGAAAGCCAAGAGAGGTGAAGACTCGTTACGACCATCACTGTAAAGTAAGGAAATTTAAACCTGGAGACTTAGTGCTTGCCTATTTCCCTATCCCAGGTTCTCCTTTACAGAACAGGTTTCAGGACCCTACGTGTTAAGGAGTGCCGGAACAACTTCAACTACGTACTCGAGACACCCGATAGGCGGCGGAAGACCCAGCTGTGCCACTTCAATTTACTCAAGCCCTACCATGGGGGTTCCTCCCACTGTGTTAACCCATTTCACCTCATTATACAGGTCCATACAGCCACAGTGAGACCTCCCATGCTGCCTCCTTCCGAAAGCACTGGACACTGAGACAGCGCTTTCTAATTCGGAAATCCTTTCTGACCTTCCCAATCATTTTCAGGACGATAATAGATGCTTCACTCATCAAACTCCTCAGAGAACATCAGGAGTTGTTTCGAGATGATCCCCAAGAGTGTACTGTGAGTCGACACGACATCCAACTGCTGCCTGACACCCAGCCGGTTCGCCAGCCGTTCTACCGAATCAGCCCGAGCAAAACGGAAGCCATGCGGGCTGAGGTACAGTATCTCTTGGACCACGGACTGGCTTCCCCCTGTGAGTCCCCCTGGCCTCACCTTGCATCCTGGTACCCAACATCACGGCAAAATCCGTCTGTGCACGGATTATAGAAGTTGAACCAGGTCACAGTGAAGGACGCCTACCAATACCCAGGATAGACGACATATTGGACGCCATGGTATTGCCCGCTACCTGTCTCAGTAGACTTACTCAGGGCTACTACCAGGTGAGTTTAATCGGAGCGATCTAAGGTACTGTCCGCCTTTATAACCCCGTTCGGGCTTTTCAGGTACAATCTCCTTCCCTTTGGACTCTGCAATCGCCCAGCCACCTTTCAGAGAGCTGTCAATCGCATCATCCAGGGCTTGGACAACACCTTACGCCTAATTGGATGACATCGTGGTAGCGATCCAACACCTGGAGCGATGCACCTGCTCCAGCTACAACGATTGTTCTACAAGCTACTGAAAGCTGGCCTCACCATCAATCTGGCAAGTCCACCTTCGCGAAAAGGTAAAGTGCGGTACCTGGGCTGGTCATGTTATAGGGAGTGGCAGCCTGGCTCCGTTAAAAATTCACATTCAAGCAATCCAACAGTATCCACAGCCTACTACTCGAGGCGAGGAGGTTCTACCTGTCAGCTACACATAGCAAGTTGAAGCCCTCATCAGAAAAACTACAGTACTATAGAGAATGGAACTCCTCTCCATCGTCCTGAGCTTACAAGCACTTTGCACCATATCTGCACGGTGCTGTGTCCACTACCATCTATTCGGACCACAACCCTACTGAGATTCCTACATCAAGCCCAATTTAATACCAACGCCTGCTGCGATGGGCTTTATACCTCTGCAAGGCTTCAATTTAAAGATCCTAGCTACTATCAAGGGGCCTGATAACATCATCGCTGACGCCCTCCTCCAGAGTGCATGAGGTAGAGGCAGCTGCCACCCTCCCAACTCTACCTCCGTGAACGTGACTCAACCAGAACAGACAGGCTTCGGGGGAGAGTTGTGACGATAATCTCTTATCAGAGATTTAGCCTGCTATTTACTTACTTCATCACGTTCTCAACAATATGCAAGATACGTTTTTGTAGTGGCTTAACGTGATATATCAAGACAGCCACACGCCCTGCAACTCCCTCCTCCCCCCCTCTCACAGCACCTGCTGCACACTCTGGTCGACTTGCCACTGCTGCTCCCAGCAACTAGCGACTTGCGCCGTCTCTACGTTCTCATTGGCCGCCAACCAACACACCACTCCCGTTTCCACGCCAATCACTATCATCGCCAGTCATTGTTGGAGTCCCTTGCAGTTCTGCAGCCAGAATATCTCGTGCTCCTGCTGTGAACACCTTATTTGACCCACCTCGGGTGATCAAATAAAAGGTTTATAGCTAGTGCATATATTCCCAGCACATCTTTTAATTCTGTTAACGTACCAGTTCCCCCCTTTTCAATTTGTTTATACTTTTAATGTATTTTTTCTTTTACATTATTTTAAAATGCCAAGGTATCGTCTTCATTTTATTTTGTTTTCTAGATTAAGTAAAGTACTTTTTATATTATGTGTTTGCGTGTATCTTGCCTTACCACAGATTATCAGACAAGCAGTCACTCTTTTTTTTCCTTTTTTTTATAATAAATTAACATGTATGTGGCCAGCATTGACACCTGCTATTTGGGAAGACTGACCCGACCACCATTTCCAACACGTTACCGTCACAATATATATATATATTATAGTATGATATGAGTATATATAATATATATATATATATATATATATATATATATATATTATATATATATATATGGTCGTACCTAGTAGCCAGAACGCACTCTCAGCTACTAAGCAAGGCCCGATTTGCCTAATAGGCCAAGTTTTCAGAATAATTGTTTTTTCGACTACTCTACACCTAACCTAACCTAACCTAACCTAACTTTTTTAGGCTACCCTAACCCTAACCTATAAAAATAGGTTAGGTAGGTTAGGTAGGGTTGGTAGGTTCGGTCATATATCTACGTTAATTTTAACTCCAATCAAAAAAAAATTACCTCATTACATAATGAAATGGGTAGCTTTATCATTTTCATAAGAAAAAAAATTAGAGAAAATCTATTAATTCAGGAAAACTGGCGTTATTAGGCAATCTGGCCTTGCATAGTAGGCCAAAAAGTGAGTTCTGGCTACTAGGTTACGACATATAGATATATATATATATATATTATATATATATATATATATATATATATATATATATATATATATATATATATATATATATATATACATATATTTACACATATAATTATCATATATATACCATATATATCAGTATAGATATACACACAACACATTCATATATATATATATAGATTATATCTATATATATATATATATATATATATATGTGTGTGTGTGTGTGTTTGCGTGTGTGTGTGTGTGTGTGTGTGTGTGTGTGTGTGTGTGTGTGTGTGTGTGTGTGTGTGTGTGTGTGTGTGTGTGTGTGTGTGTGTGTGTGTGCGTATGTATATGTATGTATGTATAGGTATAAAGTATATGTGGAAGCTGATTAGAATTACATTTCACCTTTGTAAATGCATGTTAATAATACTATATAAAGAACACATCGACCACTTTATGTAGGACAGACGTAACTCTGTGTATCTATGTATTTATGTCTGTAGGTTAGTTTAGCATTTTAAATGCACTATAATCACCTTCTGTGGTTGGTTATTCAATAAATCCCTGAACTATATGTTTGACAGATCTCTGACCCTGTCCATGGAGGACAGAAGAAAATGTACATATGCTGGTTAGCATTTTAAATGAATGGCCATGTCTGTGGTAGAAAATAATAATAATGATAACAAATAAATAAAAACTGACCCTCGTTTTCCTGCTCCCCTCTCTCCCTCTATTTGTCTCACAATTCCTCTTTCTCTCCCTTTATTTCCTTCTTCTCCCTCTCCCCCCTCTCTCCCTATCTATGCTGACCGTCTCGGGTCTATTGGGCTCCCGTCAATGGACGAGGGTCACGAAGACGTAACATTCCTGTAAATTACAATTTTCCTATTATGACGAGTTCATATTAAGACTTAAGTTTGCGAGTCCGGTTGTAAAGAGGTTCCAATTATAACCCGTCGTCTTTTACAGTGAAGTTTCATTTACAGGGGATCCTGAAGCTTCATTTACTGGGAATCCTGAAGCTTCATTTACCGGGGACCATGAAGATTCATTTACTGGGGGATCCTGAAGCTTCATTTACCGGGGAGCCTGATGATTCATTTACTGGGGACCCTGAAGATTCATTTACTGGGGATCCTGAAACTTCATTTACAGTGGATCCTGAAGTTTCATTTACTGGGAATTCTGAAACTTCACTTATCAGGGGTCATGAAGTTTCAATTTCAGGGGATCTTGAAGCATCATTTATAGGGGATCCTGAAGCTTCATTTACAGGGGATCTTGAAGCATCATTTACAGTGGTAAATTGATGACACTTTTTTCAGTGGAAGTTGGTCCTTTTTTCATTGGGACCAGAACCTCTTATACAACAGGTTCAGATTACTTTGTAAATTAAAACCTAATCTTTCCTTCGTGGTCCCACACAATTAATCGGAATCTATGTAATCAACTTGGACCCACACAATCTACCGAAAACAACTCAAACATCTGGTTTCAAACAATTAACCGAGTTTTAGATCTTAACTGGCTGTATTTTTAATTTGAATATTCGTAGTTTTGGCAGAGTGCTACTTGAAGAGGGAAGGCTATAGGAAGAGGGAAGACGGGAGGCGATAGGTAGAGGGAAGGCGGGAGGCTATAGGTAGAGGGAAGGCGGGAGGCTATAGGAAGCAAGGTAAAGGGGAGACTAAAAACGGAATGCAAGGGGAAAAGGAAAACTATTTGTAGAAGGGAATCTATTGCATAAGTGTCTATGGGAAAGGAACTATTAGAAGGGAAATTAAGGTAAGAATTATGGGAAGTGGTGTTATAGAAAAGATAAACAAAGAGGAAGAAATAAGGAAGTCAGAAATAGAAGTAGTTAAATAAATAAACAAATAATTGAGTGTTTCATATCACGTATGTCAGACCAATATATAAATAATGATGCTCTAACATGCAGCCCATCGCTTGTTAATCACAAAGCTGAAGCAAGTCCAGATGTATATCACTATATTAATACCAGAACCGATAGGAATGAGTTGCAAGGTATAACTAAAAAAATTAAGCGTCAATAGAAGAGTCAGAGGAACCATGATTACCACATATAAAATATTGGTAGTGTGGAAGATTATTTAGATATTGTGGAAAAGGAAATGGAGAGACAGATGTGAATTTACGTTACCAAACGCTCTACACATCCAATAAATTGTTGTTGTTTAAGATTCGCAACCTGGAACAAAAAGTTCCAAGTAGCAAGGGCTATGGTGAGCCCGTAGTGGACTTTGATTACAGAAACGAGAAATAAGTTACATTTAGTGTACCAGCCAGGAGCTTAGGGCCTGTGCAAGAATATCCCTGCATTTAAAACAAGAAAAAAGATTGATTCAGAATTAGAATAAAGGTAGATCTGACAGGTTAGCACTCTGTATTGAAGTCAACTGAAGATTGATAATGTTTGCATGATGTAGGTTTAGACACGAATGAGAACACAGGACGCTAATTTTCAGAGCAAAATAAGATAAAACTTATAGTTGCCTAATTATTGTCACTTTGAGCTTCCTAACCATTTTTTATTCTAAAGACTTATAAATAAAATTAATTTAAGTAAATATATGCAAGGAAGAATTATATAGCTAATTTATTAAAATGTAATTACTTTTGTTAATTACAGAATAAATAAAATAAAGTAAGACACAAATACAAGTACATCATTTCATTAACATTTGAGGAATTAATTGCATTTAAACAACGAAAATGGAAATTTCAGACTTGCTAAAGTCAGCGTTTTAACATTGTAAAATTTGAAGGCTGAATGGCAGATCATTTTCCATACATGAGAGCTTCGTGAAGCTGACGAAGAGGTTAGCGGACGCTAAACAGACAAGATGAAGTGCCAGATTTAATCTGATTGTTGGTGATGCAGGAATTTCCATCCTTATTAAAATACTTTCTAAATACAATGAGACTCACCTCTATGTCGTCAGTAGAATAGGTATTTATAAATGTTACTTGAAGGCTTAAAAATAAAACACCTTAAAATCCAATGTTCCTCCCCTACAGATGCTCAAAAACTCTTGCATAAGGTATCAAAATCCTCAACACCAGCACTCCTCCCTATCTGATTAATCCAGTTGACGATTTTAATAATAATAATAATAATAATAATAATAATAATAATAATAATAATAATAATAATAATAATAATAATAATAAATAATAATAAATGTTCATTCAGGTAAGGTACATACATACAAGAAATTTTACATAAATTGGTCGATTTATAGATTGAGCTAGTACATACAATGCCTAAAGCCACTATTACGCAAAGCGTTTCGGGCAGGAAAAACATTAATGACTAAAACTTAATACTAATTGAGTATAAAGAATAAAATGTGTTGAGAACAAATAAAAATAAAGATAAAAAAGGGGGGAACAAGGCTGAAAAAGCAGCACAAATACAATTAGGTTGACAAACAGCGTTGTTTAAGAAAACAGAAATTGGTTGACAATAGAGGGGTAAGGTAGGTTACAGGGAATTTATTAGGTAACGCTTAGTTTTTATCTTAAACTGGTTGAGAGAGGTACAACATTTGACATAATTGGGAAGGTCATTCCACATTCTGGGTCCCTTGATTTGTAGAGCATTTCTAGTTTGATTAAGTCGTACTCTTGGAATATCAAAACTGTATTTATTTCTGGTGTGGTGCTCATGGGCTCTGTTACAACCTTTAATGAAGCTTTTGAGGTCAGAATTGGTATTACAGTTCAGCGTTTTATATATGTATAATACACATGAGAGAATGTGCAGTGACTTAATATCTAACATATTCAGAAATTTGAGTAGGGGTATCAAGTGATGTCTGGGGCCAGAGTTGGATATTTTCCTAATAGCAGCTTTGTGTTGAATAATTAGAGGACGTAAATGATTTTGGGCAGTTGAACCCCAAGCACAAATACCATAGTTGAGATATGGATAGATGAGGGAGTAATAGAGCGTAACCAGGGCAAGGCGGGGTACATAATATCTGATCTTAGAAAGAATGCCAACAGTTTTTGAAACTTTTTTTGATATATTTAGAATGTGTCCCTGGAAATTCAGCTTGTGGTCAATGAGAACGCCAAGGAATTTGCCATCTAATTTGTTACAAATTTGGGTATTGTTTATTCTGAGATTTATTTGATTAGAGGATTTATTGCCAAACAGAATATAGAAAGTTTTGTCAATGTTAAGGGTGAGTTTGTTGGCAGTTAGCCAAAGATGGACTTTATTTAGCTCAGTATTTACTGTGGCATTTAGAGCAAGGGGGTCAGGACTGGAGTAAATGAAGGTTGTGTCGTCAGCAAATAGAATTGGTTTGAGGTGTTGGGAGGCATTTGGAAGGTCATTAATGTAGATGAGAAAGAGGAGAGGGCCAAGTATGCTGCCCTGAGGAACACCAATGTTGATGGGTAGGGTGGGAGAAATTGAATTATTCACAGAAACATACTGGAGCCTGTCAGTAAGGTAAGATTTGAGGTATTGCAGGGAGTGTCCTCTGACTCCATAATGATGTAATTTAAGAAGAAGGTTTTGGTGGTTGACAGTGTCAAAAGCCTTACGCAGGTCCACAAATAACCCAACAGGGAACTCATTTTTATCAAGAGCTGCATGAATCAAGTTAATCATACTAATAAGTGCATCGTTAGTGCTTTTTTGGGTCTGAAGCCATATTGACAAGAGCTAAGTATATTGTGTTTGGCTAGATAAGAGTAAAGCTGCTTGTAGATTAGTTTTTCAAATATTTTGACAAGTTAGGCAGGATTGATATAGGTCTGTAGTTGTTAACATCTGTGAGATCACCACATTTGTGGACAGGGGTTACTCTCGCTTTTTTTAGAATATCTGGAAAGGTTTGGAGTTCAAGTGACTTGTTGAAGAGCAATGCAATAGCAGGGGCTAAAGATCTGGAGGTTTTTTGTAAATTAAAGTTGGTATCTCCTCAAGGGCACTAGACTTGTTTTTAAGGGAAAGGATTATCTCATTAACGTCAGTGGAATTAGTAGGCTTTAGGTACAGAGACTGTGGATAGTTACCTGTAAGATAGTCCTTAACATCAGTACTGGAAGATGGAATATCATTTGCAAGGGATGACCCAATGGAAGAGAAGAACCTATTGAACTCAATAGCAGAATCAGAGGCTGAAAGCTGACCATCGTTATTTGACAGGAGTGTTGGTTTGTTATTTAAAATCTTCTTAGATCCCAATATTTGTGAAATTGTGCTCCAAGTTTTTTTAATGTTGCTCTTTATTTGGGTAAATTTATCTTCGTAGTATTTAGTTTTGGCTCGTCTAATTATTTTAGATAGCAATAACGAGTAATTCTTTGAGAATTCTTTGGAGACGGTTCCTAACCTATACTTCTTCTCAAGGTCATGTTTTTTATTAATGGATTTAAGTATTCCCTTTGTAAGCCAAGGATTGTTAAGCCTTTTGGTTGTGACTTGTTTTGTAAGCATAGGACAGTGGGTGTTATAAAGGCTGAGAGTTTTTTGAAGAAAAGATTGCACTGCTAGGTTGATGTCCCCTATGTTACCTAACTCGGACTCCCAGTTGACATTATCAGCAGCAGTTATAAAATTGTCTATAGCAGTTTCATTGTGCAGCCTAAAGCTTAACTCCCTTGTCTCTAGAGGTGGTTTGTTAATGTTTGTTAAGAGAAATGTGGGGTAATGGTCTGTAGTGCTATCGGTGATTATACCTGAAGTAAGCGGAGAGGTTATGTTGGTCCAGATGTGATCTAGAGTCGTGGCAGTACTATCAGTGATTCTAGTAGGTCTAGTGATTAAGGGTATGAGGAAGCAGGAATTCATACAGTTGAGGAAGCTAACAGCAGTAGGGTGTTCAGGCTCGCAGAGGTCAATATTAAAGTCCCCTGCGATAATTAGATGGTTTTTGTTCAGTCTGTTATCTAGTATTAGATTTCTAAGGTTTGAGTTGAATTCGGACACATCAGTGTTAGGAATTCTATAGACTGCACCCACAGACAGGACAGACTCGACACCCTTGACTCTGAAACTGGCGAAGATATACTCCCCACAGCAGTCTCTAGTTCTAATTACTTTTAAGCATGTTAGTTCTTGGTGGTAGTAAAGAGCAGTACCACCACCTCTCTGAATTTGACGACAGTTGTGAATTGCCGAGTAGTTAGGCATGTTAAAGAGTTGAGTAGTATCCTCTTTCAACCACGTTTCAGTAAGTATAATAAAAGAGAATTTGTTGTCAATAGTTTCAATCAAGGCACTAACATCATCGAAGTGTTTACCTAGGGATCTAACATTCAAGTTGATTACAGAGATATTGTGATTATGTGTTAATACATTGTTTACATCATGTGCTGTAAAATATCTGCAATTTTGATCATTAAAGTGATGATTGTCATAGATAGTGGATAAGAGGTTTAGTTCTGGGTCTATACTTCTCTGCATAAAAAGGCTGGTTGTAGGAAAACAAGGCAAGAATGGCAATTACAAAATAGAATTTTGATATAAAAGGGAAAAAAATATATAAACAAGACTATACAAACAAACACAAAATGAACAAAAAAAAGAAAAATGAGGTAGACTGCTTACAAGTACTCTCAGGTACACTGTAAGTAATAATTTGCATTTTGAGACACAGGCAAAGCCAGGGGTACAATGGAGTAAGGGAGTATGGCGAGGCTAGGCAACCTAGGTAATAAATGAAACCAAAGAAAAAAGTTGAATAATAAACATAGGCAAATTTAAGCTAATGATTATTAACTATAAATAGTTTAGTTATGACTGTATAATTAATAAACCTATAGAAATATTAATGCACTCAATTAATTAAGTCCAGTGAATGACTAGTAAAGATTAAATTAAAAATTAATTTAAAAAGTGAAACAAGGAGACTTAGGATACCTAGCCCGCACTAGGTGACAAGGGGGTTAATTATGTTGATTCATTAAGAGTGATAATATGGTGAGACAAACCACATTGGGTGAGGAAAGTGTTGAGGTTCTCCTCATTAGCAATTGTAAACATTTTACCTCCTGAAGTCTTTCTCACTTTAATCAAGCCATCTCTAACGAAGCACTGATGAATTGCATCTGGGTTTTGATGACGGATTTGCCGCAGGCGGTAGAGGAGTTGCTGTCTTTTCCTAGTCAAGCACTCGTTGATGTATACTCCCTTCCGTTGGGATCCAGCTGTCCAGACAAGATAAGATTTCATGGACTGGGAAGTCAGCTTCAGGCGAACTTCCGCTGGTTTTATCCTGATGGATTCTTTTTGCCTACTCTGTAGA
>WNGS01169161.1:11910-22354 GCA_020271785.1 Procambarus virginalis
CGAGCAAGGCAAAGACTCAACCCAAACTGCTGCATAGGCACATCAGGAGGAAAACAACAGTGAAGGAACAGATAATGAAACTGAGGATAGGGGCAGAAAAATTCACTATAAACGACAAAGAAGTGTGTGAGGAACTCAATAAGAAATTCCAGGAGGTCTTCACTTCAGAGTAAGAAGTCCCAGAGATAAGAAAGGAAATATCAAACCTGACACCACTAGAGGAGTTTGTGATTACCAGTGGGGAGATGAGGAAGCATCTGCTAGATTTGGACGTGACAAAGGCTATAGGCCCAGATGGAATCTCACCATGGAGATTGCCTGGTCTTCAGAGATTTGGAGGCCTAGTCGAGAACCGGGCTACGGGGACGCTAAGCCCCGAAATCATCTCAAGATAATCGCATATCATCTCAAGAATATGGATTCTAAAGAAAGGAGCAGAAGCTCTGTGCCTGCCACTCTCCATGGTGTTCAACAAATCACTGGTAATAGGTGAACTGCCAAAAATTTGGAAGATGACCAATGTAGTCCCATTATACAAGAAGGAGGATAGTTAGGAGGCACTAAACTACAGACCAGTGTCCCTAATTTGCATTCCATGCAAGATGATGGAGAAGATTGTGTGAAAAAATCTAGTACTACATCTGGAGCAAAAGAACTTTGTAACACAACATCAGCATGGGTTCAGAGATGGTAAATCATGCCTAACAGGTTTAATTGAGTTCTATGACCAGGCCACAAAAATTAGGCAAAAGAGAGAAAGAGGGCTGGGCAGACTGCATATTTCTAGACTGCCAAAAAGCCTTTGACACAGTGCAACGTGAGATATTAGTGCACAAACTGGAGATGCAGACTGGAGTGAAAGGGAAGGTACTCCACTGGATAAGGGAGTACCTAAGCAACAATACACAGCGAGTCACTGCGAGGGGTGAGGACTGGGAGTGGCGAGGAGTCACCAGTAGAGTCCCACAGGGATCAGTCCTTGGACCTATACTTTTTCTGATATAAGTAAATGATCTCCCAGAAGGAATAGACTCTTTCCTCTCAATCTTTGTTGATGATGCAAAAATTATGAGGAGGATCAAAACAGAGGAAGATAGTGTGAGGCTACAAGATGACCTAGACAAACGGAAGGAATGGTCCAACAAATGGCTACAAAAGTTTAACCCAAGCAAATGTAAAGTAATGAAACTAGGAGGAGGAAATAGGAGGCCAGTCACTGGATACCGAATGGGAAATGAAATGAAATGAAGGAGTTGATATCACACCAACTTTATCTCCTGAAGCCCACATCTAAAGAATAACATCAGCAACCTATGCGAGGCTGGCTAACACCAGAATTGCTTTCAGAAACCTGTGTTAGGAATCTTTCAGAACCTTGTATATTACATATGTAAGGCCAATCCTGGAGTATGCAGCCCCAGCATGGAGCCCGTACCTTGTCAAGCACAAGACGAAGCTGGAAAAAGTTCTGAGGTATGCCACTAGGCTAGTCCCAGAACGAAGGGGAATGAGTTATGAGGAAAGGCTACGTGAACTGCACCTCACGTCGCTGGAAGACAGAAGAGCTTGGGGAGACATGATCACAACATACAAATTCTCAGAGGAATTGACAGGGTAGATAAAGATGGATTATTTAACACGGGTGGTACACGCACAAGGGGACACAGGTGGAAGCTAAGTATCCAAATGAGCCGCAGAGACATTAGAAAAAACTTTTTCAGTGTCAGAGTAGTTAGTAAATGGAATGCACTAGGAAGTGATGTGGTGGAGGCTGACTCCATACACAATTTCATATGTAGATATGACAGAGCCCAGTAGGCTCAGGAATCTGTACATCAGTTGATTGACGGTTGAGAGGCGGGATCAAAGAGCCAAAGCTCAACCCCCGCAAGCACAACTAGGTGAATACAACTAGGTGAGTACACATACACACACACACATTCACACACACACCCTCACACACACACACAAACATGATAAAACAAACATTAGGCTGGAAGTGAGAAAAGAATTGGCATCTTACCCGAAGTTGGTGCAAAACACAGTTGATCGGAGTAAGTCCCTGATAATTTTTGGCTGCAAAGAAAAGGAGATAACATCTAGGTCAGAAAGAGTTGTAGAAGAAGCAAAAGTAGTAGATAAAATTGTCGGCCTCGTGGAAGGTCTTACAACCTTAGAGACAACCATAGAGAATGTGTGCGACTACAGGAGAATAGGCAGATATGTAAAAGGGAAAGATCGACCTTTGAGGATCACCCTAAATGGTGCCAAACAGATGGAAGAAGTACTAAGGAATGCTATGAAAATTACAAAGTGATGAAGATGGGAAAGTGTGGTCGTTAAGACGAGATCTTTCAAAAGAAGATAGGGAGAGGCTGAAACTGAACCTCGCCGAGGCAAAACGTTTAAATGAGAGCAGGAATGAAGAAGAAATCAATTCTTTTTTCTACAAAGTGATAGGGGTAAGCAGACCAATAAAGTGGTACATAAAGGCAAACCAAGAAAATCATTAGAGAGAGGGGGAGTGAAAAATAAAAAGAGGGGGAACAAGTTCCTGAAGATTGCATACACCAACATAGATGGAGTAAGATCGAAGATACTGGAGTTTAGTGATGTAATACATCTACAGACACCAGACATTGTTGCACTCACGGAGACAAAACTTGAAGATGTTATTTTAAATGAGGTCATATTCCCAAGGGGCTACTCAATTTGGAGATGGGACAGAAGAATTAGCAAAAGGTGGTGGCGTTGCTGTGCTGGTGAAAGAACACCTAAAGGTGAAGGAAATAATGACTGCCAATCCACAAGAAGTTGACATAATAGCACTAGAGATCTGCCATAAGGATGATAAACTAATGATCATAAATTCATATAGTCCACTGCCAAGCAACACATGGTCAAAGGAGGAGCTAGATAGTAAACGAGAAGGTCTTATAACAATAATGAGAGAGATCATAGAGAGAGCGGATAACGATAGATCACGACTGTTGATAGTCGGTGACTTCAACTTGAAATCCATAGACTGGGAAGCATATGAAGCTAAAACAAAAGATTTTTGGACCTGTAAATTTGTAGACCTCATCCTGGAAACATTCTTTTATCAACATGTTAAACAAGCTACGAGGATGAGGGAAGGGGACGTTCCCTCCATGCTAGATTTGATATTTACCAGGAAAGAGGAAGAAATATTTGACATTCAGTACCTTCCTCCCTTGGGCAAAAGTGAGCATGTCTTTTTGAGAATAAAGTATGCAATGCGTTATAATCTTGTAGAAAATAAGAAGGTTGATGCAATTGAAAAACCTGACTTTAGGAGAGGACATTATGGCAACCTTAGAATTTTTTTTAATAAGTATAATTGGACAGACTTGTTGCTAGGCAAGGAAGTGAATGAGATGTCAAATTTTGTGAAATATATGATAAAGGTACAAAAAACTTTATACCAAAACAGAAATGCAGAACTAGGAAACAGGATTGGTTCAAAAGAAATTGCGAGAGGGCCAGAGACTAAAAGACAAAAATGGAATCAATACAGGAAGAGGCCAAACCCCCAAACATACCAGCGATACAAAGATGCGAGAAACAACTACACGGCAGTGAGGAGAGAGGCAGAAAGAAATTTTGAAAAAGGGATTGGAGACAAATGTAAAACACAACCAGGTCTATTCTATAAATTCATAAACAACAAATTGCAGGTAAAGGATAATATTCAGAGGTTGAAAATGGAAATAGATTCACGGAAAATGAAAAGGAAATGTGTGAAACATTAAACGAAAAGTTCCAAAGTGTGTTTGTACAAAATGAAATCTTCAGGGAACCAGACACAATAAGAATTCCAGAGAACAACATAGAGCACATAGAGGTGTCTAGAGACGAAGTGGAAAAAATGCTCAAGGAGCTAAGTAAGAACAAAGCAGTTGGTCCAGATGGAGTTTCACCATGGGTTCTGAGAGAATGTGCACCTGAGCTCAGCATTCCACTTCAACTGATTTTTCAGGCATCCCTGTGTACAGGAGTTGTAGCTGATGTGTGGAAAAAGGCTAACATAGTTCCAATCTACAAAAGTGGAAGCAGGGAAGACCCCCTTAATTATAGACCTGTATCATTGACAAGTGCAATAGTCAAAATATTGGAAAAAATAATTAAAACTAAATGGGTTAACACCTGGAGAGAAATATATAATATCAGACAGACAGTATGGTTTTCGATCTGGAAGATCCTGTGTATCGAATTTACTCAGTTTCTATGATCGAGCAACAGAGATATTACAGGAAAGAGATGGTTGGGTTGACTGCATCTATCTGGACCTAAAAAAGGCTTTCGACAGAGTTCCACATAAGAGGTTGTTCTGGAAACTGGAAATATTGGAGGGGTGACAGGTAAGCTTCTAACATGGATGAAAAATTTTCTGACATAGAAAAATGAGGGCAGTGATCAGAGGCAATGTATCGGACTGGAGAAATGTCACAAGTGGAGTACCACAGGGTTCAGTTCTTGCACCAGTGATGTTTATTGTCTACATAAATGATCTACCAGTTGGTATACAGAATTATATGAACATGTTTGCTGATGATGCTAAGATAATAGGAAGGATAAGAAACTTAGATGATTGTCATGCCCTTCAAGATGACCTGGACAAAATAAGTATATGGAGCACCACTTGGCAAATGGAATTTAATGTTAATAAATGCCATGTTATGGAATGTGGAATAGGAGAACATAGACCCCACACAACCTATATATTATGTGAGAAATCTTTAAAGAATTCTGATAAAGAAAGAGATCTAGGGGTGGTTCTAGATAGAAAACTATCACCTGAGGACCACATAAAGAATATTGTGCGAGGAGCCTATGCCACGCTTTCTAACTTCAGAATTGCTTTTAAATACATGGATGGCGATATACTAAAGAAATTGTTCACGACTTTTGTTAGGCCAAAGCTAGAATATGCAGCGGTTGTGTGGTGCCCATATCTTAAGAAGCACATCAACAAACTGGAAAAGGTGCAAAGACATGCTACTTAGTGGCTCCCAGAACTGAGAACTGAAAGGCAAGAGCTACGAGGAGAGGTTAGAGGCATTAAATATGCCAAAACTAGAAGACAGAAGAAAATGAGGTGATATGATCACTACATACAAAATAGGAACAGGAATTGATAAAATCGATAGGGAAGATTTCCTGAGACCTGGAACTTTAAGAACAAGAGGTCATGGATTTAAACAAGCTAAACACAGATGCCGAAGAAGTATAAGAAAATTCACTTTCGCAAACAGAGTGGTAGACGGTTGGAACAAGTTAGGTGAGAAGGTGGTGGAGGCCAAGACCGTCAGTAGTTTCAAAGCGTTATATGACAAAGAGTGCTGGGAAGACGGGACACTAGGAGCGTAGCTCTCATCCTGTAACTACACTTAGGTAAAAACACTTAGGTAAAACACACACCACCCAAACACACACACACACACACCACACACACACACCACACACACACACCACACACACACACACTCCCATGAACACACACACACACACTCCCATGAACACACACACACACTCCCATAAACACACACACATACACACCCATTAAACTCACACACTCACCCACTACACACACACACCCCCACACACACAGGTCAAGTAGGTTGGTAAGAAACAGACTAAAGTTGGTGGAGAGGAACAGGAAGACCCATACTCTGATATTATTGTTCATTCATGGAGGGAAATCAGAGAGGAAGTTTAGGACATGAAGGAAACTACAAGTGAACTGCAGATGGAACCAAGTACAGCACAGGAGGAGAAAAAACTGAAAACAGGCCCTCCTCAGACTCTGGCCCAGGTAACAGGGAATGTAACAATAGCAGGAACCTCTGCAATGGCGGCCAGCTTTGCTGAAATACTGAAGAGCCCAGATGCCATGTCCACAGTCAAGGAAGTTGTAATGAAAGCAGTAACCTCACAAGAGGAAGCTAGATTCACAAGCCAGATAATGGAAAGGAAAAGAGCTGAAGTAGGGGTAAGTGTTAGGGAACAAGATGGGACCACATGGGAAGAAAGGAGGACTAAGGACAAAGCTGTAATGTCAGGGTAACTAAAGGAGATAGGAATGGAAGGGGTTCAATGAGACATAGTTTTTAGTTTTCAATAATAGTTTTTCCAGATTGGCCAGTGTAGCAAAACTAGGAAAGTGAGCATCAAGGTAATGTACTTAAACATCGATGGGATTTCCAATAAAGCAATTTAAATGGCAGAAAGGGAACAGGAAGTAAATCCAGACGTAATAGGACTCACAGAAACAAAATTGTGAGGAGTCATAACAAACGTTAGATGCATCAGAGTCATAACAGATGCTGTGTTTCCAAAGGACTACTATATAGTAAGGAAAGAAAGGGAAGGGAGAGGAGGTGGAAGAGTGGCCTTGGTGATTAGGAAAGACTGGAGCTTAGATGAGATGGAAATTCTGGGCTGTGATGGATTCGGAGATTGCATAACAGAAACTATGACAATGGGTGGGCCTAAGATAATAGGCAGTCATTAACAATCCTTCATTAAATGACAGAAGACCCAGACAAGAGTTTAATAGGAACAACATGACAATCAATAATATAATAGAGGGAGCAGCTTCAGTTGCCTGCAGGAATGGCTTCAGACTCTTAATCATGGGCGATTTCAACCATGGAAAGATAGACTTGGAGAAAGGAGACCCGCATGGAAATGCAGATACATGGAGAGCTAAACTCTTGGAAGTGGCAACAAGGAACTTTCTGAGCCAACATGTCAGGGAACCCACAAGAATGAGAGGCAATGACGAACTAGACTCGACCTGATATTCACATTGAATGAGTCAGAAATACGAAAAGACAAATTTGAAGCCCCCATAGCAATGATTGACGACGGTGTATTGACATTTGAGTATCTGATGGAGGTAGAGATAACCTATCCACGGATGGTATCGGAAGGGAAAAGACTGAATTACCGAAGACGAAAATATGATGAGAGGTGAACTTCCTAAGGGAAATACCATGGGAAACAGAACTCACAGAGTAGAATGTACAGGATATGATGGACTATGTCACCCAGAAATGCCAGGAAGCTGCAGATAGATTTATCCCGGTCCAAAATGAGAATAGCGAAACGTAACGGAAGAATCCATGGTTCAACCAGGAATGTAAGGTTGCGAAGAATTTGAGTAAAATAACATGGAGAAACTACAGGAATAACAGAACGACAGTGAGCAGGAAGAGATATCAGAGGGGCAAGAAATTTGTAACTCAGAATGAGCAAAGAAGCAGAGAGACAATATGAAAATGATGTAGCGAGTAAAGCTAAGACTCAACCAAAACTGCACCACAGCCATATCAGGAGGAAAACAGCGGTGAAGGAACAAGTGATGAAACTGAGAAAACGGGAGAATAGATACACAGAGAATAACAAGGAGGTGTGTGAAGAGCTCAACAAGAGATTCCAAAGGGAATCCAAAAATCCCTCCAAATCAAATCCAAAAAAAAAGGAGAAGCACTTGCGCTAAATGAGGAGGCAAACAATGCAACCTTGGAAGATTTTGACCTCACCAGTGATGAGGTCAAATGGAATCTGTTGGAGCTGAATGTGACAAAGGCTGAGTGTGCCACTTTCTATGGTGTATAACAGGTCACTGGAAACAGGAGATCTACCAGAAAGTTGGAAGACAGCTGAAGTAGTCTCTATATACAAATAGGGTGACAGGCAAGAGGCACTGAACTACAGGCCGATTTCCCTAACTTGTATACCATGCACATTGATGGTGAAGATTGTGAGGATAAGGCTCATAGAGCATCTGGAGGGAAATAGCTATTTAACTAACTACCAGCATGGGTTCAGAGATGGTAAATCGTGCCTCACAGGCTTAATGGAATTCTATGACCAAGAAAATTAGGCAAGAAAAAGAAGTGTGGGCACACACTGCATTTTCTTGGGCTGTCAGAAAGCTTTTGACACAGTACCAAATAAAAGGCAGTTATGAAAGTTGGAGCAACTTTTAGCAGTAAAAGGTAAGGGGTTCCAGTGGGTAAGGGAGCATCTAAGCAACAGGAAACAGCGAGTAACTGTGAGGGGGGGGGGACATCAGAGTGGCAAGATGTTACCAGCAGAGTCCCACTGGGCTCAGTACTTGGACCCATCCTGTTTTTAATATATGTAAACGATCTTCCAGCATATGCTAGACTGGCCAACATATGCTAGACGATCAGCGGCATATGCTAGACTGGCCAACATAAGAATTGCCTTTAGAAACTTATGTCAGGAATCGTTCAGGACCTTGTGTACCCCTCATATCAGACCAATCCTGGAATATGCAGTTGCAGCTTGGAATCAATACCTCGTTAAACACAAGACAATGTTAGAGAAGATTCAGTGGTATGCCACCAGACTCATCCCGGAAATGAGAGGTATGAGCTATGAGGAAAGGCTAAAGGACCTGAAACTCACATCCCTGGAAGACAGAAGAGTAAGGGAAGACATGATAACC
The DNA here is from genome assembly GCA_020271785.1 of Procambarus virginalis. Classification (NCBI taxonomy): domain Eukaryota; kingdom Metazoa; phylum Arthropoda; class Malacostraca; order Decapoda; family Cambaridae; genus Procambarus; species Procambarus virginalis. The sequence continues at coordinate 20,414 of WNGS01169161.1, forward strand.
ACCTACAAAATTCTCAGGGGAATTGACAAGGTGAACAAAGCCAAACTCTTTAGCACGGGTGGAACACGAACAAAGGGACATAGGTGGAAACTTAGTACCCAGATGAGCCACAGAGATAATAGATTTGTTTTCAGTGTCAGAGTAGTTAACAAATAGAATGCATTAAGCAGCGATGTAGTGAAGGCTGACTCCATACACAGTTTCAAATGTAGATATGATAGAGCCCGGTAGGCTCAGGAATCTGTTCATCAGTTGATTGACGGTTGAAAGACGGGACCAAAGAGCCAGAGCTCAACACCCACAAGCCCAATTAGGTAAGTACAACTATGTGAGAACACAGTCAAACAGAGACACAGTCACACAGACACACGTAACAGAACACCAGAGAGCAGGGAGAGATACCAGAGGGCCAGAAATGAGTCCCTCAGAGTGAGGAGGGAAGCAGAGAGACAGTTTGAAAATGAAATAGCGAGTAAAGCCAAGACCCAACCAAAGCTGCTTCACAGACACATCAGGAGGAAAACAGCAGTGAAGGAACAAGTGATGAAATTGAAAAAGGGGAGAACAGATACACAGAGAATGACAATGAGGTGTGTGAAGAACTCAAGAAGAGATTCCAGGAGGTCTTCACAATAGAACAAGGAGAAGCCCCTGCACTAAATGAGGAGGAGGCAAACCAAGCAACCTTGGAGGAATTTGACCTCACCAGTGATGAGGTCAAAAGGTGTCTGTTGGAGCTGGATGTGACAAAGGCTGTTGGGCCTGACAGAATCTCACCATGGATACTAAAGGAAGGCACAGAAGCACTAAGTGTGCCACTCTCTATGGTGTATAACAGGTCACTGGAAACAGTAGACCTACCAGAAAGTTGGAAGACAACTAACGTAGTCCCAATATACAAGAAGGGTGACAGGCAAGACGCACTGAACTGCAGGCCAGTTTCCCTAACTTGTATACTATGCAAGGTGATGGAGAGGATCGTGAGGAAAAGGCTTGTAAAGCATCTGGAGGGAAATAACTTTGTAATGCACCACCAACAAGGGTTCAGAGATGGTAAATCGTGCCTCGCAGGTTTACTAGAATTCTATGACCAGGCAACAAAGATTAGGCAAGAAAGGGAAGGGTAAGCTGACTGTATTTTCCTGGACTGCCAGAAAGTCTTTAGGACAGGGGAATAGCTTCAACTGTGTAATTATTACCATGGCACTGGGGGGGGGGGGGGGGGGGGGGCCATGAAAAGTCCGTTGACATAGTACCCAATAGAAATGGCTGCTTAAAAAAATTGGAGCAACAGGCAGGAGTAAAAAGGGAAGGTGCTCCAGTGGATTAAGGGAGTACTTAAGTCAACAGGAAACAGCGAGTAACGGGTGAAGGGTGGAGACTTCAGATGGGCGAGATTGTCATCAGCGGAGTCCCACAGGGCTCCAGTACTTGGACCCATTCTGTTTCTAATATATAGACGATCTTCTAATAAACGATCCTTCCGGAGGGGTATGAGCACTGCAGTCCTCTCAGAATGTTTGCGACGAGGAGTGCAAAAATGTATGAGAAGAATACAAGAACGGAAGAAAGAGTAGACAGAGACAACAAGGATGACCTAGAAACAAACTGGGAGGAATGTCTAGGAAATGGATGCTAAAGTATCAACTCAGGATAGTGTAAAGTAATGTAATGTAAGGCGAAAGGGGAGCAAGGCGGCTGAACACAAGGTACCCTGGGAGGTGCAAATCCGGCAGATAGACATATAGAGAGAAATCTGGGGGTTGATATCACACCGAACCTGTCCCCAGAAGCCCACATCAAAAGATATCAACAGCGGATAGCTAGACTGGCCAACATAAAAACTGCCTTTAGAAACTTTGTAAGGAACTTTCAGACACCTGTAACACCTTATGTCAGACCAATCTTAGAATATGTAGCGCCAGTGCGATCGTTGTGGGA
>WNGS01169161.1:28902-42942 GCA_020271785.1 Procambarus virginalis
CTCTGTCCTTGTTGTACTTTCCAAGCCTGAAAACCTTTTCAACAGTTTGTTCAGCTCCCTCCATCCTTACCTCTTTAAGGATCTCTTTAACCATGTTTTTGTCCTTGTCTCTCTGCTCCTTTGGTCTGGTCCCGTGTGTGTGTGTGTGTGTGTGTGTGTGGACTCACCTAATTGAGCTTGCGGGGGTTGAGCTCTGGCTCTTTGGTCCCGCCTCTCAACTGTAAATCAACTGATGTACAGATTCCTGAGCCTACTGGCTCTATCATATCTACATTTGAAACTACAAACGAAATCACAGTAACGTTATGCATCAAATGAACAAATCCACAAGGGCCGTGACGAGGATTCGAACCTGCGCCCGGGAGCATCCCAGACGCTGCCTTAAACGACTGAGCTACGACATGGTAAAAGAGTTGTAACCGAAGTTCTACTGAACTTACTGGATCTCGCAGCCTCTCCGAGACACAAAATAGAGATAGAAAGTCAAATAGAGAGAAAGATCTGGGGGTTGATATCACACCGAACCTGTCCCCAGAAGCCACATCAAAAGAATATCATCAGCGGCATATGCTAGACTGGCCAACATAAAAACTGCCTTTAGAAACTTGTGTAAGGAATCTTTCAGAACCCTGTATACCACTTATGTAAGACCAATCCTGGAGTATGCAGCTCCAGCCTGGAGTCCATACCTAGTTAAACACAAGACAAAGTTAGAGAAGATTCAGCGGTATGCCACAAGGCTCGTCCCGGAACTTAGAGGATTGAGCTACGAGGAAAGGCTAAAGGAGCTGAGCCTCAGATCCCTGGAAAACAGAAGAGTAAGGGGAGACATGATAACCACCTACAGAATTCTCAGGGGAATTGACAGGGTGGACAAAGGCAAACTCTTCAGCACGGGTGGACACGAACAAGGGGACACAGGTGGAAACTTAGTACCCAGATGAGCCACAGAGACGTAAGAAAGAATTTTTTCAGTGTCAGAGTAGTTAATAAATGGAATGCACTAGGAAGTGATGTGGTGGAGGCTGACTCCATACACAGTTTCAAATGTAGATATGATAGAGCCCCGTAGGCTCAGGAATCTGTACACCAGTTGATTGACAGTTGAGAGGCGGGACCAAAGAGCCAAAGCTCAACCCCCGCAAGCACAATTAGATGAGTACAATTAGGTGAGTACAAACCAGGGTTTTACACAACTCCCCACATGCACTAGAGCTATGTCAATAGGCCGTTCTCCCTCTTCGCCCTTACGTCATTACACAATATGCTGCTGCATATTGTGGTTTCAACTCTTTTATCATGTCGTAGCTCAGTCGATTAAGGCAGCGTCTTGGATGCTCCCGGATGCAGGTTCGAATCCTCGTCACGGCCCTTGTAGATTTGTACATTTGAAACTGTGTATGGAGTCAGCCTCCACCACATCACTGCCTAATGCATTCCATCTGTTAACTACTCTGACACTGAAAAGTTCTTTCTAACGTCCCTGTGGCTCATGTGGGTACTGAGTTTCCACCTGTGTCCCCTTGTTCATGTATCACCCGTGTTAAACAGTTTATCTTTATCTAACCTGTCAATTCCTATGAGAATTTTGTAGGTAGTGATCATGTCTCCCCTTACTCTTCTGTCTTCTAGTATCGTGAGGTGCATTTCTCGCAGCCTTTCTTCGTAACTCATGCCTCTTAGTTCTGGGACTAGTCTAGTGGCATTTCTCTGAACTTTTCCAGCTTCGCCTTGTGCTTGACAAGGCACAGGCTCCATGCTGGGACCTTTTGATTTTGATTCTTTTGATGTGGGCTTCAGAAGAAAGGGTTGGCGTGATATCAACTCCTAGATCCAAGGTGTGTGTGTGTGAATTCTTGCGCATGATGGAGTGGATTGGGATGGACTAGCATAGGAAGGGAGGAGATGGAGGGAATGGCACGTGTGGGAAGGGAGGAAGGAGTTGTGGGAGGAAAGTATATGTGGACAGATAGGAAAGAGGTGGAGTAATAGAATGTGTGTGTAGGGAGGCAGGAGGAGAAGGAAGAGGATGGGTGAATGTGGGGGAAGGAGGGTGGTTGTGTAGTAGACCCGGGCACCGCCGGGTACCCCATGTAGTAGTGTTATAAGCCCCTAGAACCGCCTTCTGGCTGACGCATTACATTTCAAGACAATATTTTTTTTTTACTGTAAGTGTATCAGACACATTAGAATGATGCAAATTGTTAGTTTCAGGAGATAAGTAGATTTATACACATGTTGAATGCAACATATATTTACATGAGCATACATCGAGTAAGAGTCAGATCTCACAAGTGCCGACAAATGTTTCTAAACATATGCTGCTGAGCGCTCACAGGAGCTGACTATTTTTTCTGAACTTATATGCTAAACAGATTTCACTAGAGCCGCCAAATATTACTGAACATTTTTTTCAGTCATAATTTATTAGAAGTGATTAATATTACTCCTCATCTTTAAGTGCTTTACTTAGAACTCTTTAGTAAAATAAATATACAGAAGCATTAATCTGGGTTAATAGCCGACATCTTTATTTTTATTTTGTATTTTGACGAGCAGGGAAGAAAAGTTCACCGGAGAAGATGAGGAGGCCAGCTGCCCAGCCCAGGGCCAGGATGGTGAAGACTGCCTGTAGGTGCTGCAAGGTGAGGGAGACCACACCCAGGCCGCTCCCCTCCTCACCGCTCACAGTCTTCCCTAACTCTACCCTCGACTGTAACACAACAAATTGTCATATATAAGGTTAAGGATTATAATATATATATTTGCTGTTTTACATTCACTGTAGGTAATTTACTATTAAGAATTACCAATTAATATGAGAAATGAAAACTGCAAAAACCATATTGGCCATTGCGTGCAAATCAAAATGATTCCCAACAAAACCTGTTGGGAATCAGGTTGTTGATAAAGACCTGAAAGTTGGGAAAGACCAAAACCGGTTAGGAAAGCGTACGTAATCTAGCTAAAGCTAGGTTAAGGATGCTTGCCAGGAGCTAAAGCTAGGTTAAGTATGCTTGCCATTAGCAAAAGCTAGGTTAAGTATGCTTGCCATTAGCAAAAGCTAGGTTAAGTATGCTTGCCATTAGCAAAAGCTAGGTTAAATATGCTTGCCTGGAACTAAGGCTAGGTTAAGTATGCTTGCCTGGAACTAAGGCTAGGTTAAGTATGCTTGCCAGGAACTAAGGCTAGGTTAAGTATGCTTGCCAGGAACTAAGGCTAGGTTAAATATGCTTGCCAGGAACTAAGGCTAGGTTAAGTATGCTTGCCAGGAACTAAGGCTAGGTTAAGTATGCTTGCCAGGAACTAAGGCTAGGTTAAGTATGCTTGCCAGGAACTAAGGCTGGGTTAAGTATGCTTGCCAGGAACTAAGGCTAGGTTAAGTATGCTTGCCTGGAACTAAGGCTAGGTTAAGTATGCTTGCCTGGAACTAAGGCTAGGTTAAGTATGCTTGTCTGGAACTAAGGCTAGGTTAAGTATGCTTGTCTGGAACTAAGGCTAGGTTAAGTATGCTTGCCAGGAACTAAGGCTAGGTTAAGTATGCTTGCCTGGAACTAAGGCTAGGTTAAGTATGCTTGCCAGGAACTAAGGCTAGGTTAAGTATGCTTGCCTGGAACTAAGGCTAGGTTAAGTATGCTTGCCAGGAACTAAGGCTAGGTTAAGTATGCTTGCCTGGAACTAAGGCTAGGTTAAGTATGCTTGCCTGGAACTAAATACTTGTTCATTACTCTTACTGAAGGTAAAGGTGACACTACTGGCAGCTTTTCATAGGAAATGAAAATAGGAAAGAGTAAATAGGAAATTTACACGGAGAGAAATACCCAACTTCACCGTGTACAGTCGAGGAAAAGTATTCCTTTAAACTAGGCCTGGTTGAGGACAGGGCCGCGGCAACACTGAGCCCCGAAATCAACACAAGGTAAGGTAACCTCTCAGTTTCGTGGAAGGAGCAGAATGGGAACGTCGCGTTTGTTGTTGTGATAGTATTGGGTTAGATTATGAATGAATAGACGCTTTGTCACGACGAGTCTCATTGGTCAAAACACCTCACACCGGTGTATATAATTCACACTGATATCGAAAGGAAAATAGTGTAGAGCAGTTAATAAAAATTAATATATGTAGATTATTGAAAAAGGGAGATGGCTCTACTTTTGTACTTACGAGTTTATTGACCTTTTATGTAAATTATATAACACAGGATACTTTTACGTATTGGAATTTGGCTTTTAAGGCAGAGATGACGTGACGTCACATACAAAACGCTTCCTCGACTGTCATTGGCTGTCAATCATGGACACAGTTTAGTTCACTTATTATGCACCCCATACCCATGCTTGTCATACATTTTGACACCAATTACTGCTGACACATAATTACTATCGTTAATCATACAAAGAAATATGGGTTTTGTAGCGTCTCTTAGAAAATGTGACCTCTTGCCACGTCACTTGATTTCTCTTTATCCATAAAACCTATATTAAATTATTCTTAAAGCCACCAGTCTGCAGACCAGAATAGATAAAAAAGTATTCTCCAAGACTTATGGATGTAGTTTAATCACAAATAAAAACAAGGTCTCTTTCCCATTGTCTATAAAATACAGAGACAGAACCGTTTCCTGAGAACGCTTCGCTGAAGCGGGAGGGAGTAACGCCATTAATTGGTAACAAGCCTTGCCTGCGAGCACGCTCGTACAAGCTCCTGGAATACTTCTCGCGAATCATGATGTTTAGGACTACAGAATCTCCTACTATCAACACGGCTTTGCTAGTCATAAAGGAAGTGTTCAGTGCCCGATTGGCCTATTATATCTTATCATTTGTGGCCATTAATGTAGATTAGGGTTGGCCGGTTATGGACATGGCAAGCCATCCAGAACGGGCAAGCTTAAATTATTTAGATATAATCTCTTGCCCCTGATATACCCGTCAAATATTGGTTGCAGTTAATTCCGTTGTGACTATTTGACAGGTGAAATTGAAGAGGAAGGAGACATTAGAAGCAACTTACCTGGTGCAACAAGAGGCACGTTATGACGCCATTAGACTGATCCACAAGAAGAATCAGTTCATGCGACGTGAATGTGTCTATTGCTCATTAACCAGGCAACCATCTTCATAACAGCTAAGCTGCAATATTTATGTTACTAACCCAGTTTGCCATAGTAGAATAACTTACTTGTGAACTTTATATAAATCGATTAAATTCGATTTGGTATAATATAATTAAACTCCCCAGACTGGAAGTAAGCTACTTGTGGCAAAATTAAAATCATACAGTCCGCTATCGTATGAAATAAATTAATATAGAAATAAATTATAAAACATTTATTAAGTAAATTAATAATAATAATTAAACAAATAATATCCCACGAGTCAGTTTACCCCACAATCTTGTGGGTGGTAGTGGAAAGGGTTACAGTGGCACAAAATGGCCTCAGGGACTGAACCCCACAATTCATTTAACTAAGCAAGTTACAATCTTGATGAAGTAGTTACAAAGTTTAATGCACATCGTCACATCAACAATGGGATCGAGACAGACCACAAGTAGTTTCTAAATTAATCAACTGACATATTTGGAGAGCTAGTGTCACAGTTGATATACGTCACCCACAGTAACGTTACTAACGTTACTGTGGAGGTTACTAACTCAAGTAGTAACACCCACAGTTACTACCTACAGTTAGCAAGTGGGGAATATCTGGCTAAAATTTGTGGTAACAGATAATTTTGAATCAAATATTTACACATCTCTGGAACATTGGTTATATAATTGTCTCTAAATTCACCTATCTTTTCGCACTCCATCACTTAGTGACGGAGGGTGTGCGAATAATTTTGTTGACACAGTTTACATTTGGTCAGGTCTACATCGGCAGTTAATGAGAATTCCCCAAAAACGAGCCGAGCAATAGTAACATCTAGAAGACATTTTGATTATATTTGATAATCCATAGTTGTATGGTTCTTCTTGCATGACAGTATGATGATATATGGTATTACTGGTATCGACTTCACTTTGCCTTAGTTTTTTTTCGATATAACTGGTCTGCAAACATTTACATTTTAGATTATTGTTGAGATACTTTAGATGACTAATGATATCAAGAACTAATTACACAGCCATATCAAAAATAGATAAGAGAATCAGAAAGTATTGTAATTAATCACAATTTAATAATAATATAACGGCTGGAAGACAGTGAAATAAAAAGGGATTAGGTGACGTAATTTATTCCTGAGAAAAATATTATTAAATTAATTTGGTAATTAAATAATTATATAATATAATTTACCAAATACTTACATGAGACAGAGAGAGAAACAGTAACACAGAGACACAGGCACACAGACACACAGGCACAAAGACACCCAGACACACAGCCACACAAGCTGGAGATGCAGGCAGGAGTGAAAGGGAAGGTACTCCATTGGATAAAAAAGGAGTACCGAAGCAACAGGAGACAACGAGTCAATGTGAGGGGTGAGATCTCAGATTGGCGTGACGTTACAAGTGGAGTCCCGCAGGGGTCAGTCCATGGACCTATACTGTTTCTGATATATGTAAATGATCTCCCAGAGGGTATAGACTCATTTTTCTCAATGTTTGCTGATGATGCAAAAATTATGAGGAGGATTGAAACAGAGGATGAAAGTAGGAGGCTACAAGATGACCTAGACAGACTGAATGAATTGTCCATCAAATGGCTGTTAAAGGCCAGACACAGGATACAGAATAGGAGATGAAGTACTTAATGAAACGGACAGAGAGAAAGATCTAGGAGTTGATATCACACCAAACCTGTCTCCTGAAGCCCACATAAAAAGAATTACGTCTGCGGCATATGCGAGGCTGGCTAACATCAGAACTGCCTTCAGGAACCTGTGTAAGAAATCATTCAGAATCTTGTATACCACATATGTAAGACCAAACCTTACATATGCATGGAGTATGCGGCCCCAGCATGGAGCCTGTACCTTGTCAAGCACAGGACGAAGCTAGAAAAAGTTCAAAGGTATGCCACTAGACTAGTCCCAGAACTAAGAGGCATGAGTTACGAGGAAAGGCTGCGGGAAATGCATCTTACGACACTGGAAGACAGAAGAGTAAGGGGAAACATGATCGCTACCTGCAAAATTCTCAGGGGAATCAACCGGGTAGACAAGGATAAACTATTCAACACTGGTGGTACGCGAACAAGGGGACACAGGTGGAAACTGAGTACCCACATGAGTCACAGGGACGTTAGAAAGAACTTTTTCAGTGTCAGAGTAGTTAAAAGATGGAATGCATTAGGCAGTGATGTGGTGGAGGCTGACTCCATACACAGTTTCAAATGCAGATATGACAGAGCTCAGTAGGCTCAGGAATCTGTACACCAGTTGATTGACAGTTGAGTTGAGAGCGGGACCAAAGAGCCAAAGCTCAACCCCCGCAAGCACAAATAGGTGAGTACAAGTAGGTGAGTACCCAGACACAGGCCGCAGTGGTAGGGAGACACACGTGTTAGTGGCATCCGCGAAGAAACGTCAAATTGTCGGAACATTGAAGGAGTACAGAGGCTTGATCATAGTATTTGGCCTCTAGCAGTGTGTAGCAAGCAGGATGCAACGTACCATAGGGAAAACGCAAGCGATAGAGCGATGAAACCAAACTGGAGGCAGTAGCAACACCGGGGCATATACAGCATGGGACTGACGCCGTCAGCGTGGTGCGACCCGCAGTAGAACGTGCCTGGTTGTGCTTGTGGGTGGTGATGGTAAGTGCCTCTCTCTGAAGTCTTCAACAGTGTGCAAGGTTTATATAATATCATATANAAGTTTCTAGAATTAATGACGATTGCTTTCTTACGCAACACATTAAGGAAACAACACGGGAAAATAATATTTTAGATTTGTGTTAACTAACAGGGGAAACACAAATAATGACATCGAAATAGGGAGTGAGCTAGGAACAGTGATCACAAAGAAATCAGATTTAGCATAGAATGGAATAGACCTGTAGAGAAAATTCTGTTAAAGTGCCAGATTTTCGAAAAGCTGATTTAATAGCCTAAGAATTTTTTGGGTCAAATTGATTGGAAAGTCTTGGGTATGGGGTGTGGGCCGGTCTTGGAGCGAGACATGAACCCAGCGATAGATGATGTAAATGGGGATTTCGATGTGGATTCAATATAACTTATTTAAGAATATTCTAAACAAAGCACAGGAACGTAGTATACCACACAATTGAATAGATCGATACTAATGACCCAAAGTGGATAACAAAGAATTTGAAGAACCTTATAGGTAAAAAGAGAGCTTGGTACAAAAGGATTAAAAATGGGGAGGTCACTTTAGAACAGGAATTCGTACAACTGTTAGAAATGTTAAAAAAGATAAGGAAAGCAAAAAGAAACTATGAAGTTCGTATAGCAGGGAAGCAAAGACAATCCTAAATTGGTTTTTTCAGTTATATCGAACTAAGACTAGGAAAGGATAGGTCCATTAAAAAGAGACAGGTCAAATAACAGATAGTGATGAAGAGATGAGTAGTATTTTTAACAAATATTTTGTATCTGTATTTACTAAAGAGGAACTTAACAATATGCCTTCAGCCGAACAAGTCTATGTGGGTGGGGACGAGGACAGGTTGACGAGTTTAGCAGTTACCAGGGAGGATGTTCTTAAACAAATAGTAAAACTCAAACCAAACAAATCCCAGGGCCGGATGAAGTGTTTGCCAGGGTGCTGAAAAAATGCAAAGAGGAGCTTTGTGACCCACTATCAATCATATTTAATAAATCAATAGAGTCAGGCCGAGTGCCAGAGTTTTGGAAAGTTGCTAATGTGATACCAGTTTTTAAGAAAGGAGATAGATCACTTGCGTCTAACTATCGACCAATTAGCCTAACGTCTATTGTGGGAAAGTTACTTGAATCTATAATAGCAAATAAAATTTGTCTTCATCTTGAAAAACATAAATTAATAATTGAGTCGCAACATGGTTTTATAAATGGCCGTTCATGTTTAACAAATTTGTTATCTTTTTATTCTAGCATAGTTGAGGCAGTTGATAGTGGTAAGGATTGTGATGTTGTGTACCTTGACTTTAGCAAAGCTTTTGATACAGTGCCACATGAAAGACTGATTAAAAAGATAGAGGTTCATGGTATTGGGGGTGCTATATTAAGCTGGATTAGGGCATGGCTATACCAAAGGAAACAGAGAGTTAGTATAAATGGAGTCAAGTCAGAGTGGGAAAATGTTGTAAGTGGAGTGCCTCAAGGCTCTGTCTTGGGACCTCTGTTGTTTATAATATATATAAATGATTTAGATTCAGGTTTGAGTAGCAACATTTGCAAATTTGCTGATGATACGAAAATCGGTAGGGAAATTAATTCGGAGGAGGACTCACTATCACTTCAAGTTGATCTAGATAGGGTATTGAAATGGTCAAAGGATTGGCAGATGCAGTTTAATGCTGATAAATGTAAAGTTCTGAGGCTAGGTAACGATGATAGAGTTACAAGATACGAGCTAGATGGTGTTGAGATTGCGAAGTCGGATTGCAAAGGGATCTGGGAGTTATGATTAGTAAGAATTTAAAACAAAAGGATCAATGCATGAATGTTCGTAATAAGGCTAATCGGACACTCGGATTTATTAATCGCAGCGTTAGTAACAAGACACCTGGTGTGGTTCTCAAGCTATATCTTGCTCTAGTTAGGCCCCATTTAGATTATGCAGTTCAGTTTTGGTCGCCATATTATAGAATGGATATAAATTCACTTGAACGTGTCCAGCGTAGGATGACTAAGTTAATTCCCCAAATTAGAAATCTTTCATATGAAGAAAGATTAACTAAGCATAAGTTGCATTCACTGGAAAGACGAAGAGTTAGGGGTGACATGATAAAGGTTTACAAGTGGATGAATGGACATAACAAAGGGGATATTAATAGGGTATTAAAAGTATCAACACAAGACAGAACACGAAACAATGGGTATAAATTAGATAAGTTTAGATTTAGGAAAGACTTGGGTAAATACTGGTTCAGTAACAGGGTTGTTGATTTGTGGAACCAATTGCCGCGTAACATTGTGGAGTTGGGGTCCCTCGATTGTTTCAAGCATGGGTTGGACATGTATATGAGCGGGATTGGGTGGTTATAAATAGGAGCTGCCTCGTATGGGCCAATAGGCCTTCTGCAGTTGCCTTTGTTCTTATGTTCTTATGTTCTAGTAACAATGAATTAATTCTTTCCAGCAAGTTTAGGTTTCCCATAATCTAATAAATTAACATTAAAAATTAAGTTGCCGTACTTAGTTTCACCTCTAGAGGGTTATAGTATTGTAACTTACCAGGTATAAACCGAACAGCTTCCTCTGCTCACAGAAAAATTTAAGTTGCTGTGCTTCGTTACGTCTTAAGAGGCCTATAGTACTGTAACTTAACATGATTTACACTGCAGACTATACTGCTCATGATGAGTCACCATAACATGACTGCTAATAAAATTCTTTAGACTATGTGCTCTGTTAATTCTCTAGAGGAGTATAGCATCGTAGCCTAATAATTATGAATCGAGCCTATTATTGCTAACCATGATCATTTGAGCCCATTATTGCTCACTATGATAACTCGAGTCCATTATTGCTCACCATGATCATTCGAGCCCATTATTGCTCACTATGATAACTCGAGTCCATTATTGCTCACCATGATCATTCGAGCCCATTATTCCCCACTATGATAACTCGAGCCCATTATTGTGCACCAAGATCACTCGAGCCCATTATTGCTCACCATGATCATTCGAGCTCATTATTGCTCATCATGATCATTCGAGCAAACATTACTGCTCACCATTAACTTCGTTAAGCTACGTGCTTCGTTAAGTCTCAAGAGGATTATAGCATCGTAGCCTACTACAAATAAACCGAGTAGGCCCTACTACTCATAAATAATTCTGTTAAGCTATGTGCTTCGTTAAGTCTCTAGAGGGCTATAGCACTCTAGCCTAAGAAGGGGAGCCGGTCGGCCGAGCGGACAGCACATTGGACTGTGATCCTGTGGTCACGGGTTCGATCCCAGGCGCCGGCGACGAACAATGGGCAGAGTTTCTTTCACCCTATGCCCCTGTTACCTAGCAGTAAATAGGTACCTAGGTGTTAATCAGCTGTCACGGGCTGCTTCCTGGGGATGGAGGCCTGGTCGAGGACCGGGCCGTAGGGACACTAAAACCCGGAAATCATCTCAAGATAACCCATTCACAACGAGCAGCTTAACTGCTCACAATTTATCTAAGGTGACACTACCAAAGAAATAGTGTCTTAGAAATAGTGAAAAAGTTCTTACAATTAGCATAGCTCTCTACATATGTAGGTTTAGGGAAATTAAACCCTCTACTTAGGTAGATATTAGGGAAATTAATTAGAGTCAATAGAGTATCAGCTGAGTCTGTACTTACAAATAAATATAGTTGACTATTAATAGAGACTGATCTAAATGAAATTATTATTCCTCATTTAAAGTTGAGGATGAATTAATGAGTCTTCAGTGACAAGCTTATGAGCTGTAATTCAATTAACTACAAGTCATAATGAATAAATTATTAATATAATTAATCTCACTATCGACTAAGAGTCTTCCTTGATTTTAATGAATGAAAATACTTAGTTCTCAAATATTAAATGAAATTTAGCTAGGTTAGAAACTTAGTTATACTATTAGTTTATAATGACTACAGCACCACAGTGCACATTTACACCCAATTTAATTCTGCATCAGTGCAGACAATTCCTCATTTGAGTTTGAGGTGATCATGATGCTTCAGTGATGAGTTAGTGTCCATTAACTCAATAGTTACAAGTCACAGTGACCCTAGACAGTGACCTCACTATAGATTCGAATACTCCTTGATCATGAATGATACAATGATTAATACTTTACGTTCTTTAATTAATGTATAACTATGTAAAACTTATACAGTATTTTCATTCTGCATAAATGCAGGTGATAGTCATTTGATCTTAGATGATCTAATAATTCATATTTTTAACTTTTAATTGATGTTACCATAATGACTTAGTTGCATATCTGTTTCACAGACACATGACATCAATTATGCAGATACTAACGTACTAACTTACTAACATGTAAATAATGAATATAACTCTGTTTCTAACATCTGTTTCACAGACACATGACATCCATTATGTAAATACTAACGTACTAACTTACTAACATGTAAGTAATGAATATAACTTCATGGAGGAGCAATAGGTAGGACAGTACTGAATCATGAACTGCGACATGTAATTTCTCGCCCCCGGAGTTATGTTGGAAATTTCCAACACTTAATTACTAACGTTCAGTACTTAAAGACTCTTCTTGTACTATTTAATATAACCTGCTAACTCTACTAACCAGTAGTTTAGTAATATGGTGTTCATTTAATTAAGGAGTAATAACGTCTCATTTTCCCTAGAAATTATGACTGTATTGTGTCAGTCCACACAGAGGAGAAAATATTTACATATACGTGAATCGAATTAAATTCACTTTACTTCAACATTCTTTAATAAGAATTATTGGCTGATAATAGATTTATAGTCGATTAACCAATGTATTATTATCTGTTGGAAATATTTTATACAGTTAAGAACAGCTGTTCCAGTTAATACATGTAGAATTGAATTTGTATTCCTCACATTCTCGCCCATTTTGACGCCGTTTCATTTAAATTATTCGCATAGCAAGAATTTATTTGTAGTCATGTAAGACAAATTATTCTGGTATAATTTATGATAAACTTTGTCTCCATTGTCTCGGAAAGTTGAACAAATTATAGAAATTATTTACTGCGTTCCAACACTACATGCTAGTGCGCATGCACGAGCAAGATGAGAGACTTGGAGAAAGAGACGCCATTAATAACAGGGGTGTCCTAAAGCCGGTCAATTCACTGCCTCGTATTTACATCATCAATGCCTCTACGGACGTCAGGAAGACGTGACAGCTTCATCTTCTTACAGACATTGCCTCCGGCAAGGCAAAGTTTTTAGTATTTATATAATTGTGGCCTCAATATATATTAGATAGGACACCTTGTCTGTAGGTGTGTGTACATCAAAATACACATGTAAGTATTATTAATTTAGCATAACCACACTTAATTTATGAATATGTGTGGAATCATTTATGTTTACATAGAAATTACATGTGACTCGCCTTTCAGCTGGAGTTTTATGGGCAAGAATGACGATTATCTGGCTCTCGATCATGTATTCCTGGAGTAGCCTGCTTAACAAGTTTCGTGATGTATTCGCTGGACGCAGCTTCTATCTTCTCAAACAGCTAAGCTGTTAATGTGTTCGTGTAGTTAGTACCATTCATTATTTTTTTATGATTTTATTGAATGATTGAATATTTCATATTCCTGCATATGACCTATACATATCCACCCCCCCAAAGTTGTGGAGGGATACAGCTCTATATCTTTTCTTAATCACTTATTATGATTTAATAGATTTTAGTTGATTTAACATAAATAAGATCCATAGGTACTGCTCTCTATAATTTCTTCTTAAAGAATGGTCCTTCGAATTATTATTATTATTATATTCTAGAGCAAGATTCCCCACAAGGGTGTCTGGGGTGGAGGGCCTAGGTGGAGGGACCCGGAAGGTCTGGGGGTGAGAAGGGACTGGGAGGATCAGGAAAGGGGAACCTAGGAGGGCCTAAGGTGGTGTAGCCGAGAGGTATCTGTGATTTGGGGTCAATCCATGTCTTTTCTTCTTTCCCAACAGCCCTGTTCCCACATCCCATGCCATCCCCTGTTTCTTCAGCCCATGCCCTCCCCAGTACCCCTCTTCCAAAGCTCTCCTTCCTCACCCCCCCCCCCCCCTCCCTCACCTCATGTTTCCCTCTCTCCCCAACCCCTGCCCTTCTGGCCCCCCTATCACAGGCTTCCCTGCATTCTCCAACCAATGACCTCCATCCCCCCCCCCTAACAACATGCCCCTCCTGCTCCCCCAATCCCAAGCCTTAT
>WNGS01169161.1:53735-66578 GCA_020271785.1 Procambarus virginalis
GTGTGCCGGAAGGGCCACGGTAACGACGGAGCACCTGAAAAAGTAGATCTGGCTAGCAATCCTGGAGGATGAGTCAGAGGCCAGCCAAGTCATTGTGTACCCTACCTGTGTGGTGACCAGGTCAGAGATTACCGACGAGGGAGACACTGGAGGAGACGTAACAGTATCAACTCCACTGAAGGGGGAGAATGAAGTGGAGATAGAAGGGCTGTTTGATGAGGGTCCATCTCGAGAGGATCATGGCGACGTCAGAGGTGAAGATGGCCCTGCCAGAAAGATAAAGTGTATGCCGGGTGAACATGACTATGCCCAAAAAGTTGAATCTAAGGAACAGATCAAAGAGGCAAAAGGGGGAAACTTGTCTTAAGTCCCCAATACATTATTTTATGGAGTACGATGTACTAATGAGGAAATGGCAGCCTGATAATGCTAGCGCAAACCAAATATGGAGAGAGAAACACCAGGTTCCTAGAAACACCTAGAGATTTTAGGGTTGTAGTGATGGAACTAACCCACTCTTTAGATATAGCAGGACACCTTGGGAGTCAAGAAGACCCCGATGAAGGTGCGAGAACACTTTTATTGGCGCTATTATGGGAAGATGTGAAAAATATTGTTGGAAATGTTTGTCTTGTCAACGTGCGGTTAAACCGGAACCAGATATGCATAAAGCATCTTCGGAACCCATCGTGGCTCTTGTCAATCTGTTAGAAGGATCGTGAAGGGTTTTGAGAGTGACGTTGATCCTGCCTGCGAATGGATCGAAGCAGAAGTTTCAGACTGTGGAACCGTTGTGAGAGATTCACAATGACGTCCCAACTCGAGGTTGAGCCGGAGTTGGAAGCAAGTCAGTTTCTAGAAGTCAGACTGATCTAGTTGGAGGAAATAGAGAGAGGTCTGAAGAAAGACCGTCTCAGCCCACACAGGTGGATGAAGTAACCCTGGTGGTGGAGTTGAAAATCCAGCTGGAGGAGGTGAGTGAAGAGGATGAAGGAAAGAGTCCTTGTCCTGAGCTCCCAGCTTGTGCTAACATGGAGAGTGAATGTAAGTAAGAAGAGAAGATAGAGGTGGAGCCTCTAGGATTGTGCATGAAGCGCATAGCTGGAGATACTGAAGGAAGTAGAACCGAGCTAAATACATGGCTAAGGAGAACCAGGAAGTGGAGGTAACTGTGCTGAACAGAAGTGAAGAAGAATGTGGACTGACTGGAGATGAGAGTAGAGTGACAAGTTGTCCACAGAACGAAGTGTGGGGAAGATGAAGTTGAGTGGTGAGATGTCAGATGTTGTTACATTTCATGGAAGCGTGGAGGAGAGACAATGAAGGAGAGTGATGCCCGAGAAGAAGCAGTGAGAAGAGATACTACGTGCGAGGAGATGCTTGACTAGCACTCTAAGAGAGGAAGAGCAACTATACGGTTGTTACTTGAGGAAACCTGAGGGAACGAGAAAGAGTTGCACACTGCGGTACAGCCTTTACTATCAGCTCCAGCATCACCTTCGACTCGCACAAATCATTTCTGAGGATCACATGTATCCCTAGAACAGGTATGTTAGAACACATCCAACATCGCCTCTGCCAACAAATAATCAGACTTCAGTCTGACAGCACATATGGGCATGTTACTCCCTGACAATAACTCATGCACCTTTATTTGGTGATTGTCAGTTAAAAGACTTTTGTCAAAGTTCAAGCTCTGATTCGTCCCTGTGTCTCTAAGGATTTTCACTTCGTTCTCGGATGGTCTCCAAAACTTATCCAACCTTTGCTGATGAACGGATTCTACCTCTCGTTCATGTACTCCTTTTGCGGTTCGTGCCTCATTAAACTCACACATGAGTTCCTGGTGTCACACATTGCAAGGATCACCACTTTCTTGTCATGTCTGCAATCTCTCATTACTTGCCCTTATTTATTGCTATTGTAATACCTTATCTGGGAGATATTCTTTCTCCATCCTGTGTTATTTTGCCCCGCTGAGTTCCTCATTTGATTCTGTCCACTTGTCATGTCAGCGCTCCTCAGCGCAGGCGCACCACCTGCACTAGGATGCGTCTGGCTGGTTTCCCAACGTTTTGCACTCAATTTATCTCTGGCTTTCCCTGAAGCGGGACGGTGAAACTTCTTAATAGGGATTAGATTAAGGCTCATCTGCTTTCTCATTTGTCCATTAAAAATGCTCTCACTACATGATCTACTGCTTTTGCTAAAGTTTCGCCGAGAATCACTCCTATCCTACTCTCTCTTAGCTTCTGTAGGTTTGTGTGATCATGGTCTCACCTAGTTGTGCTTGCGGTGGTTGAGCTTTGGCTCTTAGGTCCCACCTCTCAACCGTCAATCAACTGGTGTATAGATTCCTGAGCCTACGGGCTCTCATATCAACAGTTGAAACTGTGTATGGAGTCAGCCTCCCCACATCACTTCCTAGTGCTTTCCATTTACTAACTACTCTTACACTAAAAGTTCTTTCTAATGTTTCTGTGGCTCATTTGGGAACTCAGCTCCTGCCTGTGTCCCCTTGTGCATGTACCACCCGTGTTACATAATCCATCCTGTCTACTCTGTCAATTCCCCTGAGAATATTGTATGTGGTGATCATGTCCCCCGAGCTCTTCTGTCTTCCAGCGACGTGAGGTGCAGTTCCCTCAACTTTTTCGTAACTCAGGACTCTTTGTTCTGGGACTAGCAGTGGTATACCCTACATCTCCTGCATTGCTCAGAGACAAATTTTAGTGCTGTTAACACCCTAGGACTGGTGCCGACAACCAACCTCACTCCTTTATGATAATTGACTGGGAAAAAATGTCTACATCACATTAACTCAACTTCCTTTTAAGTGCAATCTACCTTTTTCTGATATTCCTCTTTATCTGTACCCCACCATTCAAGTATCATAACACCTGTCACCAAAAGATAATGAAAATCTTGCTCTTTTCAAACCTGTCACACTCGAAACAATTGCCTCTTCCATCGAAAATTTAAGATCTAACCTGTGTCTACACCGAAGGCTCAGTCCAATCTTCCACTGGACGGACTGCAGCAGCATGTAGGTTTTATAGAAATAATATTTGCACAAGACTGTCAGTGTCAGGTTAAACAACTGGCTGACCTTTACACAAGCAGAACTAGCTGCATTACAACTTGAAGATTGCTGGTAATAAAGCAATTACCAGTCTCTGTGGTGTTGTGGTAAGACACTCACCTGGCGTTCCACGAGCGCTTTGTCATGGGTTCGCATCCTGGCTGGGGAGGATTTACTGGGCGCAAATCCTTAGCTGTAGCCTCTGTTTAACTCAACAGTAAAATGGGTACTTGGTTGTAAAAACGATTCTTCGTCGGAATTGTATTCCAGGGACCTGCTCGAAACGCTACACGTACTCGTAGCTGTACAAGAATGTAACACTCTTGTATATATCACAAAAAACTAGCTAGCAGAACATTAAAAAACATTGGAGGAGGAATAATATTTTATGATTCAAAGTCTCCTCTTCAAGCAATCGAAAACTTCTCCTGGAAGATCGACAGCAAGAACTGCGAACTACCAATTATAAATGACCTAATTGGTGCATAGAGTAAAGGGTCTCGAATCTCCTTTGTATGGATACCTTCACACATAAATATAACTCGTCATAATGTGACAGACATTGCAGCCAAATTAGCGTGCAACAAAGATGAAGTTGAATTAGATCTAGGTGTCCCCATCTCTACTGTCAAAACTATATTGGTCCAAACAATCACGTTTGATAGGAAAGAAATTACTGACTCCCAACGACCGGAAAGCACTAGTATAAAAAGCAATGATTTGCTCAGATCTGAAACCTATATCTATGGGCAGCACAAAACGTTCATCAGACTGTGCGACACAGTGGTTGCCAGGATCAGGTTGGGTTACCGTTACCTGTGGCAACGGTAACAGGTGTCGGATCTCCCAATCCTAAGCACTCCAGATGCACACTCTGTTAGCAGGAACTGCGGCATGATCTCCTACATCACCAAATTCCCAGTTATTAGACCTTTCAGAACAGTTGGCATGAGGTACCTGGAGCTTTGCAATTACTTTATTCACTCTCGAATTCTTGAAGATATCCTTACAGTGTACCCAAAATTTGCCAGTGCAGGCTACTGAACATGACAACCACCCTGTATGACTAACCATCCTGCGAGATGGAGACTTTTATTATCACTGCTGCCTTATTCATGCTTGTGCTCATGGTATCCTCATAACGAACCCAGAGTCTGTCAGTGCAGACTACTTATCACATGCCTCTGTATGACTAACCATCCTGTGTGATGGGGATTTTTTAGCATCACATAGCTAGCTTTTTGACACACTGTACTCCCCTTCATAGGGTAGGGTAGCTGCTGTCACGGGGGGTGGGCTGGGGCTCCGCTAGTGGCTCAGGAGACAGTACTCAGTCTCTCCGATCACGTGACTCCCCAGAGTCACTTGGTCCCACAGAAGAGGACCAGTAATACCCACCACCGCAGGTCTTCGCTCCCACCACTGTGGGGCCACTGATTCACCCTGGGAGCCCTTCAGTCAACCACGGGGAAACTGCTATTATAAATTCCGGCCTACACCGGCGGAGGAGTGAAGGAAGACCCAGGCTTATCTTTTAACAATGTCTTACCATGAGTCTTGCCTGCCAGACAAAAAGTTGCAGGAATTCCTTCCCCGCCTACCTTCTCTATCTCAATTTTAACAAAGTCGCCAGCTGGGTTGAGAACTCTGCACACCAGCAGTGTAGTTCAGTGGGTGTATTCTATACTGCTTGTTGTCAAAGTGAGTCTCCTCCTACAGCTTTGTCACTGGACTGACAGCCCAAGGTACACTTCTATAAAACTCTGTGTTGCTTTACCACTCTCCATCCACTATGTCGCTTGTTGCGAAAGTGTTGCTACTCCTACAGATCTGATACTGGATGGATAGCCTAGGGTACACTTTTATATAAATCTGTGCTGCTTTACCACTTTCCAGCCACTATATTGCTTGTTGCCACCATTTCGGCATTAATACTGGACGGATGGCCTAGAGAACACTTTTATATAAGTCTGTGCTGCTTTACTACTCTCCAGTAACTATGAACTTCTGTAGAAAACATAATGTTCACTAGGTTGGACTATGATATCTCTTGTGTATGCTTATAGAGATCATTATGGAGGCACACTTAAACACAATGGTAAAATATGTGATATTTACTGACATAAGCTACATGATCACATATACAATTAATATTAATAAAGGGATGGAAATAAAGAATAAACAATCTGGAGATCGGCAGCAACTCTTCTTTCACGACCTTGCAACAACTCCTTCAGCTGGGCAGATTTTTAAAGGGGGTTTCACACCCTCTCACAACGTCGGCCACCTCCTCTCCAACTGTCACAAACGTCCACACACACACACAGTCGTCTTCAACAGTCCTGGACACAAGCTGCCCTGCAGCCTATCCTACTACTAATGTATCAATGTTACACTGTAACATACATAGGTAAATATCGTGGCCTATGTTGCCTACTCAACAAAGGGAAATGGGGAGGGAAATTGATCTACCTTCACATTCCTGGCTCACGACGCCTGTTCCTCGATGGTGTGAGGTTCTCACGCTTCCTGAGTCGGTCTTTGCCGATCCAGGAACGTTCCACAAGTCCTCAGTTGTCGTGAAGCCTTCGCGTCATCGCCAAACCACTCCCAGAGTTTCAGATATCCCAATCCTATCTCATCCAGTAGGCACTGAGCTAATCATTGTATATACACACTCGTTCTTTCCACAAGGCGTTGTTCCTTGTCCTAGGATCGGTGTCGTCCCTCCAAAGCTTTCAGTGGGTTTGACCCGGTCACAGCAGGCCTGCTCGCCACACCATCCAGACCCTCGAGCGTCAGACGACGTCCACTAGCGTCGTCGCCGACCGATTCTTCAAGTTTTGGCACGTCTCTGTTCAATAAACTTGGTTTCTTCTTGCTTCCCAGAAGCACAGAGTCTCCATTAACAACGGTTGGCTGCGATGTCTAGCTTTAATCCATTGAGTAAAGCTTGCAAAGCCTCAAATCCTCGAGAGCTGATCGAGGCTCATCCTCTCGCCTCCACAGTCAGTTCAACTCTGACGTTACCTCAGCCGGCGCCGCCAGGGGCACTCGGTGACGTCACGGCGGGCTCTGATTGGTCGCCCGTGACCTAAGTCAACCAATCCGCAGTCGGCTGGCGTCGCCCACAAACTTGCGGATCTGCAGGTAGGGGGTACCACTTTGTTTGTATCAGGGCGCCACTTCCCCCTTACCTACAAACATATAAATGTAAATTTTTCCCTCATCAGGCGGCCTATCTGGTCGCCACATATATCAACAGACTCCCTGCATCTCAGAGAATCAGTAGGTCTAGTAGATATAACTCTTAATGATGGATCTGGGGAGAAATTGGAAGGGGCTCCATAACTCTGCACAAATGCAGATGTACCTAATGTATTAATAAAAAAAATACCTTTGAACTTTTTCCACTTTCGTCTTGTGCTTTACAAGGTACGGGCTCCATGCTGGGGCTGCATACTCCAGGATTGGCCTTATATACATACGTGGTATAAAAGGTTCTGAAAGAGTCCTTTCACAGGTTCCTGAAGGCAGTTCTGATGTTAGCCTGCCTCGCATAAGCCACCAATCTTATTCTTTTGATATGGGCTTCAGGAGACAGGTTTGGTGTGATATCAACTCACAGATCTTTCTCTCTGTCCATTTCGCGAAGGACTTCATCTCCCATTCTGTATCTAGTGTCTGACCTCCTATTTCCTCCCAATAGTTTCATTACCTTACATTTATTTGGATTGAACTTTAGTAGCCATTTGTTGGACCATTCATTTTGTTTGTTTAGGTCATCTTGTAGCCCCATACTATCTTCCTCCGTTTTGATCCGCCTCAATTTTTGCATCATCTGCAAACATTGGGAGGAACGAGTCTATTCCCTCTGGGAGATCATTTACATATATCAGGATCCCTGAGGTACTCCACTGGTAATGCCTCAACACTCCAAGACCTTACCCCTTCCCAGTGACTTGCTGTCTTCTGTTGTTTAAGTACTCCCTCACCCAGTGGAGTTTCTTCCCTCTCACTCCTGCCTTCATCTCCAGTTTATGCACCAGTCTCTTATGTGGTACTGTGTCAAAGGTTTTCTGGCATTCCAGAAATATGCAGTCTGCCAAGCCCTCTCTTTCTTGCCAGATTTTTGTTGCCTGGTCTTGTGAGGCATGATCTGCCATCCCTGAACTCATGCTGATGTTTTGATACAAAGTTCTTCTGCTCCAGATATTCCATTAGTTTTTTTTCGCACAAACTTCTCCATCACTTTGCATGGTATGCAAGTTAATGACATTGGCCTGTAGGTCAGTGTCTTCTGTCTATCACCCTTATTGAATATCGGGACTACATTAGCCATCTTCCAAGTTTTCTGCAGTTCCCCTGTTACCAGTGATTTGATATTCACCATGGTGAGTGGCTGACACATAGCTACTGATCCTTCCTTCCTTCTGTATCCAAGGTGAGACTCCATCCAAGCCTTTGTCACTTCCAACTCAAGCAGGTGCTTCCTCACCTCTCCACTGATAATCACAAACTCATCTAGTGGTTACACACAGAAATCACACTAACATGACGTATCAAATGAACAAATCCACAAGGGCTGTGACGAGGATTCGAACCTGCGTCCGGGAGCATCCCAGACAATTAAGACTTAATCGACATCCCAGTCGATTAAGGCAGTGTATGGGATGCTCCCGGACTCAGGTTCGAATCATCGTCACGGCCCTTGTGGATTTGTTCATCATCTAGTGGTGTTGGATTAGATCTCCCCTCTCCTATCTCTGGGACTTCCCCTTGCACTACTGTGAAGAACTCTGGAAATTTCTTATTGAGTTCCACGCACACCTCCATGTCGTTTGTTGTGAATTCGTCTACCCCTATCCTCAGTTTCATTACCTGTTCCTTAATTGGTGTTTTTCTCCTCATGTAGCTGTGCAGCAATTTAGGTTGTCTGCCTTTCTGGCTATGTCATTTTCATATTGTCTTTCTGCCTCTTTTCTCACCCTGACATATTCATTCCTGGAGCTGTGGTATCTATCTCTGCTCACTTGTGTCCTATTATTTCTGTAGTTTCTCTATGCCCTTTTACTTATTTGCTTTGCTAGCTTACATCTATGATTAAACCATGGGTTTCTTGTCCGTATTTCATTTCTTTCCTTTTGGAGTGGGATGAACTTGTCTGCTGCCTTCTTACACTTCATTGTGGGATTTAGTCCATCATGCCTAGCGCCGTTTTCTTCTGAGCTCTGTTTCCCAAGATATATCTGTTAGGAATTTTCTTATCTCCTCATAGTTTCCCTTTCGAAATGCAAGCCTTTTGCTTTCTGGGCCCTTCCTTAAGTATATTAACCCTTCTTTGACCAGATACTGAAACATCAGTACGCTGTGATCGCTCATTCCCACTGGGGCTTCAAAACCGATTTCTCTTATGTCAAAGTCGTTCACAACGAAGACTAGGTAGAGTCTAACTGGTTCATTGTTGCCTCTCATTCTTGTGGGTTCCCTGACACGCTGATTTAAGAAGTTCCTTGTCGCCAGCAAGCTTTCCAGCAGTTTCGCTCTCCACGTTTCCTCCCCTCTGCGTGGTTCCTTGTTTTCCAAGTCTATCTTTCCATGATTGAACTCCCCCATGATGTGCAGATGGTATCTATTTTTCCAGGCAGCAGTGGCTGCTACCACAATTATAGTGTTGACTGCTATGATGTTTCTGTCATACTCTTGCCTGGGTCTTCTGTTATTTGCTGGTGGGTCACTGCTACTATTACTCTAGTAATAATCACTGCTACTATTACTCTCAGTCCTCTCATTGTAACTATGCCTGTACTGTAGTCTCCGAACCCCTTGCAGCCTAGGATATCCATCTCCTTGAAACTCAAGACCTCGAAGCTCTTTCTCCTTATTACAGTGTAATCCTGGGGAAACACCGCAATCATTATTATTCCTAAGAGTTTTGTTTCTGTGATTCCAATTACATCAGGGTTCCCTTCTTGTGCTCATTCCTGAAGTTCACTTGCCCTGCTTGTAATCCCATCTATGTTCGAGTACATTACCTTAAAACTGACTCTCTTCATTCCATCCTCATTTTCTGTTGGTTCCACTGGGGTAGGGGGAAGAAGGGAGTTGGAAATTTCCAACACTTAATTACTAAAATTCAGTACTTTAAGAAACTCTTCTTGTACTATGTAATATAACCTGCTAACTCTACTAACCAGTAGTTTAGTAATATGGTGTTCATTTAATTAAGGTGTAATAACGTTTCATTTTCCCTAGAAATTATTACTGGGTATTGTGTCAGTCCACACAGTTAGAGGGAAAGTATTTACATATACGTGAATCGAATTAAATTCACTTTACTTTAGCATTCTTTAATAAGAATTATTGGATGATAATAGATTTATAGTCGATTAACCAATATGTTATTATTTGCTGGAAATATTTTATACAGTTAAGAACAGCTGTTCCAGTGAATACATGTAGAATTGAATTTGTACTCTTAACATTCTTGCCCATTTGAACGCCGTTTGATTTAAATTATTCGCGTAGCGAGAACTTATTTGTTGTTTTGTAAGGCAAATTAATCTCCTATAATTTATGAGAAACTTTGTCTCCATTATCTCGGAAAGTTGGACAAATTATAAAAATTATTTACTGCAATCAAACACTACGTGCCAGTGCTCGAGCAAGATGAGAGAGACTTGGAAAAGAGACGCCATTAATAACAGAAGTGTCTCGAAGCCGGTCAATTCAAAGCCTCGTATTTGCCTCTACAGACGTCAGGAAGGCGTGACAACTTCATCTTTTTACAGACACTGCATCTAGCAAGGCAGAGTTTTTAGTATTTATATAATTGTGGCCTCAATATATGTATTAGATAGGACACCTTGTCGTTAGGACATTGTTGGAAAACCAGACACCATTTAATAATATTACATACAATAGGCAGATAATATTGCTGCTGTTGTATACACAAGTTAACCCATAGAAAATGTAGCTTGTACTGTTATTTTCCATCAATAGAAAACGGGATATCATTGCCACATAGTACTATAAATTCACCCGCTATTCTGTGGGAATTATTCTTAAATGCAGTAGTCTTTGGACTTATAACATCATAAAAACATCTCATTTGAGTTAACTTAATTATCAGTACCAGAATAGAGTAAATGTGACCCATCTACCACATATGACACCTGGACAAATGAGCCAGAGCGTCAGGGGTGGTGAGGGAGGTCAGCCATTGTTGGTGAAAAAGACCGAGTTGTGGAAGCAAATTCCGCTCCTATAATTCTCTTGGACGAAGTGTTATGGAGATCAAATTAGTGCTTCTACCATCATCAACAAGCTGTCAACAACCACAAGGGAAGTGTCTTTCCAAACTCTTATCTAAGGCATTATTAGCCAGTAAAGCTAGATATGCTTATTAATTCTGTTTAGGATGCGAGAATGAACGACTCACCACAGGTAATTAAGCCTGCTCCTTATCTATAATATACAGTGTTTTCTCTGATATAGCTGTCATATATTCTTCCGGCTTTACAGCTAGCGCCCTTTGACAGAAACAAGAAGAGGAAGCAAGAATTATCTTGGTACATCAGTTACTTGGGGTATTGGAAGCTAGCCTCTCACGAGGATAATTTGGTGTCACATCCTAATTATACCTGGTGGACTAGGCCTACCATACAATAAGATAAGGCACCTTAAATATTATTTACTATATATGATGTGTTTAATACTGTAGTTTGATTGGCTATATATATATATATATATATATATATATATATAATATATATATATATGATATATATATATATATATATTATATATATATATATATATAAATATATATATACAGCTGTATATATATATATATATATATATATATATATATATATATAAATTTAATATAAACTCCCTAATGTGTAAGGATCGATTTGTGAGAATAATTGCTGAAATAACAGTCCACTTAACATCATACCAATTGCTATTGAAATATATAAATTAAATACATATAAATCTCACAGGTCGGTTACCACAGACGTGCGTACATCAAAATACTCATGTAAGTGTTATTAATTAGCGTGCCCACTCTTAATTATGAAATATATGTGGAATCATATATTTTTTAGATAGAATTACATGCGACTCGCCTTTCAGCTTGAGTTCTATGGGCAAGAATGACGATTATCTTCCGGCTCGATTATGTGTTCATAGGTAGCCTGCTCTAACAAGTTGCCGTGATGTATTTGCTGGACGCATGCTTCTATCGTCTTAAACGTCTAAGCTGTTTATGTGTTCTTGTATTTAGAACCATTTATTATTCTAATAATTATATTGAATTTTCATATACCTGCATATTATTTATATACAAATTACACCCCCCCCAAAAAAAAAAAATTTGTGGGGGGATATAGCTCTATATCTTTCTTAATCTACAGTTCACTTATTTTGATTAATAGATTTCAGTTGCTTTACATAATGAGATCCATAGATACTGGTTCTCTATAATTTCTTCTTAAAGACTGGTCCTTCGATTTATTATTATTATATTATTCTAGAGCAAGATTTCCCCACATTCTTTTTGGTCGACTTCGAACCGGATAGACAAGAATTAATGTTGAATTTTAACTACAGGTTCTTAGGAACAGTATAAATTCATAAATATTTTATGGTCCATTATATGAAGTTAAATTACTGGTCTATATAATCTATTATAACTCAACTAACCATTTACTAACCCTAATTATAGTATACTCCTATTAGGTAGTATTGTCAGTTACTAGGCTATATTTCATTATTATTTACGGCCGTCAGTAGACCACCGCACTCACATATTATAGCCTAAACCCATTATTTCGCATATTAATTTACCAGATTAAAGCCATTTTCTACGTCTGGCATTAATGGGCTATAGAGTCCTAAACCTCACACAGAGCTGACGATAGCGAGATCTCCAGAGCAATTGCTCACAATTAATAACCTTGTGTTAATATCCGTATTAAATTGGTCATCATTTAACCATTATTTTCTTGGTGGTAACACCACCTATATTCCTTTTGCCACACTATTTCGTGAAAATTGTCACGGGAGTCTAGAGCATATGTGGCCAGTAAATTAATTAATATATTGATCTTCACAGAAGATTGTGCCAGAGAGCCAACATTAATAATAAATTTCTTATACACGTATTTCTATAAGTGTAATATTTATATATAATATTATATATATATATATATATATATAATATATATATATATATATGTGTGTGTGGTGTGTGTGAGAAAGCTGCATAAACGCGCAAGCCATATATCACTAAGAACTCTTTGACCCGGCCAGATTCGAACCCATGCCGTCCAGGATCACCCCTAAACGTACACGGTACCGTGACACCGCACCAATGATCGTCTATAAGGAGTGGTCAGTCTTGGCGCTTATTAACTAAGCTCCCTGACTGACCAACCCCCGACGACACTCATGGTTCCATTTGGGTATAGTTTTTCATCAAATTCTGGCGCATGCACGGGCCGCACTGAGTCTATCATGTGTGAGAAAGCTGCATAAACGCGCAAGCCATATATCACTAAGAACTCTTTGACCCGGCTAGGATTCGAACCCATGCCGTCCAGGATCACCCCTAAACGTACACAGTACCGTGACCCCGCACCAATGATCGTCTATAAGGATGGTCAGCCAAGACTGACCATTTAATGTTGTGAAAACCTAAACAGGGTGAAATATATTATTTTACACAAATTGTGTACTTATATTTTATCATATAT
>WNGS01169161.1:75553-89761 GCA_020271785.1 Procambarus virginalis
CTAAACGAATTTTGCTTGTAGGAGATTCCCAGGTGACGTATTTAGACAGGACGTTTTGTGCCAGAGATAGGTGGAACAGGTTAAGGGTTTGCTATCCGGGAGCTGGAATTGGAGATATTGTTGACAACATGAAAGATATTATGACGGGAAATGGGAACAAACCCATTATTTGTATTAGTGCAGGGGGTAATGATGTTGGACGAGTTAGGAGTGAGGAACTGATAAAGAAATTTAACAAAGCCATAGAATTAGTTAGGAGCAAAGGAGGAATCCCGATCATATGTGGCATTCTTCCAAGAAAGAGCGTTAGGAATGAATGGTTGTCGAGGGCACTTGGTGTCAATTGCCGGCTGGAAAGATATTGCAAATCAAATGCAATATCTTTCATAGACAACTGGCAAAACTTCCATGGGAGAAATGAAATGTATGCTCGTGATGGGGTGCATCTATCAAGGGCTGGGGTTGCTGCTGTTGCGAACTCGATGGAACCAATGGTTAGAGGCATTTGTTTGAGTTTAAACTGTTAGTTGATAGTGGTATGGGAATTGATAGGGAGGAAGGAGGTAATAAAAGTATGTGTTTGTTGGAGAAACAAATTGGCAAAATGATCAGGGAAAGAGAAGGGCCTCAAAATAACAATTCACTTAGGGTATATTACGCTAACAATAGAAGTCTAGAAACAAAATAAACGAGTTAAATGCTCTTGTCTGAACAGAAAAAATAGATATTATTGCACTTACCGAAACGTGGATGAATGTAAAAAAGAGAGAACTATTAGCTGAATATCAAATAAATGGATTTAAACTATTTCACACAGGTAGATATATTAGACGAGGAGGGGGAGTAGCCATATATGTAAGGGACAATTTGAAATGTAGTCTCAAAGAGGGAATCAAAACTGAGCCACACATAGAAACTATTTGGATAGAATTAAACTAAAAAGCCAATAATATTATAATAGGAGTTATATATAGGCCACCAAATTTAGACAGAATGGAAGAAAAACATCTATGGGATGAAATATCTAGAGTATCTAGATCTAACAGTATTTATGTCATGGGTGACTTTAATTTTAGTGGAATAAACTGGGTGAACAAAACAGGGAATAATGAAGCAGAAGATTTTCTAGAATTAATTGACGATTGCTTTTTTACGCAACATATTAAGAAAGCAACGCGGGGAAACAATATTTTAGATTTAGTGTTAACTAACAGGGAAACACAAATTTAGGACATCGAAATAGGGAGTGAGCTAGGGAACAGTGATCATAAAGAAATCAGATTTAGCATATAATGGAATAGATCTGTAGGAGAAAATTCTGTCAAAGTGCTTGATTTTCGAAAAGCTGATTTCAATAGCCTAGGAAATTTTTTGGGTCAAATAGATTGGAATGTCTTGGGGATGGGGTATGGGCTAGATGTCAACCCAGCGACAGGTGACGGAAAAGGGGATTTCGATGTGGATTCAAAACTATAACCTATTTAAAAATATTCTAAGCAAAGCCCAGGAACGTAGTATACCATATAAATTGAATAGATCGAATACTAATGATCCAAAGTGGCTAACAAAGGATCTGAGGAACCTTATAGGTAAAAAGAGAGCGTGGTACAAAAGGATTAAGAATGGGGAAGTTAGTTTAGAACAGGAATTCGTACAACTAGTTACAAATGTTAAAAAAGAGATATGGAAAGCAAAAAGAAACTACGAAGTTCGCATAGCAGGGCAAGTGAAGAGAAGGGAGGTAGGAATTGCCTAAGCTACTCTATCCCATTGAGATGTATTTCTTTCTTATCTCAATAAACATACTTGAACTTGAACTTGAACGAAGAAAAATCCTAAAGGGTTTTTTCAGTTATATCGAAATAAGACTAGGGAAAGGATAGGTCCATTAAAAACTGAGACAGGTCAAATAACGGATACTGACGAGGAGATGAGTAGTATTTTTAATAAATATTTTATATCTGTATTTACTAAAGAGGAACTTAACAATATGCCTTCAGCCGAACAAATATATGTGGGTGAGGACGAGGACAGGTTGACTAGTTTAGCAGTTACCAGGGAGGATGTAATTAAACAAATAGTAAAACTAAAACCAAACAAATCCCCAGGGCCGGATGAAGTGTTTGCCAGAGTGCTTAAAGAATGCAAAGAGAAGCTTTCCGAGCCACTGTCTACCATATTTAATAAATCAATAGAGTTAGGCAGAGTGCCATTGTCATGGAAGGTAGCTAATGTGGTACCAATTTTTAAGAAAGGAGATAGATCACTTGCATCAAACTTTCGGCCAATTAGCCCAACGTCTATTGTGGGAAAGTTACTTGAATCGATAATTGCAAATACAATTCGTCTTCATCTTGAAAAACATAAATTAATAAATGAGTTGCAACATGGTTTTACAAATGGCCGTTCATGTTTAACAAATTTGCTATCTTTTTATTCCAGCATAGTTGAGGCAGTTGATAGTGGTAAGGATTGTGATGTTGTGTACCTTGACTGTAGCAAAGCTTTTGATACAGTGCCACATGAAAGACTGATTAAAAAAATAGAGGCTCATGGTATTGGGGGTGCTATATTAAGTTGGATTAGGGCATGGCTATTCCAAAGGAATCAGAGAGTTAATATAAATGGGGTTAAGTCAGAGTGGGATAATGTTGTTAGTGGAGTGCCTCAAGGCTCTGTCCTGGGACCTCTGTTGTTTATAATATATATAAATGATTTAGATTCAGGTTTGAGTAGCAACATCTGCAAATTTGCAGATGATACAAAAATCGGTAGGGAAATTAACACGGAAGAAGACTCACTATCACTTCAAGTTGAACTAAATAGGGTTTTGAAATGGTCAAAAGATTGGCAGATGCAGTTTAATGCTGATAAATGTAAAGTTCTGAGGCTAGGTAATGATGATAGAGTTACAAGATACGAGCTAGATGGTGTTGAGATTGCGAAGTCTAGTTGGAATCAATCTAGTTGGAACTCTGAGAGCAGAGATGGATTCCCTACGCGAGGAGGTACGACAGCTGAAACATCGGGAAGAAACGAAGGAGGAGACCAATATTAACAAGACCTCGTCGTGGAAAGTCGTTAAGGAAAGGGGTCTTAAGAAGACCTTGACAAGGCCGCCTACAGACGCCCTAAAGGCGGCATATTCACTTGCTGTGTTGGAGGACGAGTGCTGTGGTGAGCCTGCAGTTCACTCGGAACGGAAATCAGCGAGGAGCAGCGGAGCGCGGGCCCCTCAGGGTCCTCAGAATGTTAAGGAGGCACCGAAGCGAATTTTGGTTGTGGGAGATTCCCAGGTGAGGTATTTAGACAGAACGTTTTGTGCCAGAGATAGGGGGAACAGATTAAGAGTTTGCTATCCGAGAGCTGGAATTGGTGATATTGTTGGAAACATGAATGATATTATGAAGGAAAATGGGAACAAACCCATTATTTGTATTAGTGTAGGCGGTAATGATGTTGGTTGAGTTAGGAGTGAGAAACTAATACAGAGATTCAGGACAGCCATTGAATTAGTTAGGAGCAAGGGAGGAATCCCGATCATATGTGGCATTCTTCCAAGAAAGGGAGTGGGAAATGAATGAATGTCGAGGGCACTTGGTGTCAATTGCCGGCTGGAAAGATATTGCAAATCAAATGCAATATCTTTCATAGACAACTGGGAATACTTCTATGGAAGAAATGAAATGTATGCTCGTGATGGGGTGCATCTATCGAGATCTGGGGTTGTTGCTGTTGCGAACTCGTTGGAACCAGTGGTTAGAGGTGTTTGTTTGAGTTTAAACTGTTAGTAGATAGTGGTATGGGAATTGATTTGGAGAAAAAAGTTAATAAAAGTAAGTGTTTGTGGGAGAAAGGAATTGGCAAAATGATCAGGGATAGAGAAGGGCCTCAATATAACAATTCACTTAGGGTATATTGCACTAACAGTAGAAGTCTAAGAAATAAAATTAACGAATTAAATGCTCTGTCTGTACAGAAAAAAAAGATATTATTGCACTTTGTTACCACCCTCAAGACTAAATAAGGTTCTTCTCCCAGCAGTGTACATAAAATAATTAGTATAGGCCTTTCTAATAATAGTCTAGGGGAATAAGATAAAACACTGCCTAAAATGGGGAACAATATATTTATGCTAAGGGGGACAAACATAACAATTAAATGGTACGTAAATATAGCCAGAAATATTTATCAGCATGCAAATTAAAATAAAATACTTCTCGAGCAATGAGCAATATCAATAGCACTTAAAAACCATAAATGGGAGAATACAATATCATCTGACCAGGAAATAAAAACTTTGAATGACTAAATATACAAATCAAGGACTTAACTTAATACATGTCTTCCCTCGAACACAGCCACCACGCTACTAACCCACGCGTCTGTCCACAGGCCAAGCGTCTACTAACAAAACAACTAACTATCCACATAACATTGTGGAATTACTAATAATAAATGGTAATACTAAATAACAAGATTTTATTAATCAAAAGAGTACACCATTACATTAATTTATACAATAGCATTTACAGACAAATAAATAGGAGTTATAAATCAAGGTTAAATCATAAACACTCGCTTGACAATACTTTCCCACGCTACTCACATATCCAACCTGATCAACCCCCACAGAGAAACACATGAGAATTGTAACACGAAAGCCTCATACAAATAATATGCAACTCAAGCACACTAATACATGCTATAATATATATCATATATCATACAAAATCTCACATTATACAACTGGATGCTATGATGATTAAAGAATAAGACAATACAGTAATACAATAATTAAGAGTAATGAGAGGATCTTAACAAGATTCGTAACACACTTACCGAAACGTGGATGAATGTAGAAAAGAGAGAACTATTAGCTGAATATCAAATAAATGGATTTAAACTATTTCACACAGATAGATATATTAGACGAGGAGGGGGAATAGCCATATATGTTAGGGACAATTTGAAATGTAGTCTCAAAGAGGGAATCAAAACTGAGCCACACATAGAAACTATTTGGATAGAATTAAACGAAAAAGCCAATAATATTATAATAGGAGTTATATATAGGCCACCAAATTTAGATAAAATGGAAGCAAAGCATCTATGGGATGAAATATCTAGAGCATCTAGATCTAACAGTATTTATGTCATGGGTGACTTTAATTTTAGTGGAATAAACTGGTTGAACAAAACAGGGAATAGTGAAGAAGAAGATTTTTAGAATTAATTGACGATTGCTTTCTTACGCAACACATTAAGGAACCAACACGGGAAAATAATATTTTAGATTTAGTGTTAACTAACAGGGAAACACAAATTAATGACATCGAAATAGTGAGTGAGCTAGGGAACAGTGATCACAAAGAAATCAGATTTAGCATAGAATGGAATAGACCTGTAGGAGAAAATTCTGTTAAAGTGCCAGATTTTCGAAAAGCTACTACTCATCTCTTCATCACTATCTGTTATTTGACCTGTCTCGGTTTTAATGGACCTATCCTTTCCTTAGTCTTAGTTCGATATAACTGAAAAAAACTTTAGGATTTGTCTTTGCTTGCCCTGCTATACGAACTTCATAGTTTCTTTTTGCTTTCCTTATCTCTTTTTTAACATTTCTAACCAGTTGTACGAATTCCTGTTCTAAAGTGACCTCCCATTTTTAATCCTTTTTGTACCAAGCTCTCTTTTTACCTATAAGGTTCTTCAAATTCTTTGTTATCCACTTTGGGTCATTAGTAATCGATCTATTCAATTTGTGTGGTATACTACTTCACTTGAAGTTGATCTAAATAGGGTTTTAAAATGGTCAAAAGACTGGCAGATTCAGTTTAATGCTAATAAATGTAAAGTTTTGAGGCTAGGTAATGATGATAGAGTTACAAGATACGAGCTAGACGGTATTGAGATTGCGAAGTCGGATTGAGAAAGGGATCTGGGAGTTATGATTAGTAAGAATTTAAAACAAAAGGATCAATGCATGAATGTTCGTAATAAGGCAAATAGGACACTGGGATTTATTAATCGAAGCGTTAGTAACAAGACACCTGGTGTGGTTCTTCAGCTATATCTTGCTCTGGTTAGGCCCTACTTAGATTATGCAGTTCAGTTTTGGTCGCTGTATTATAGAATGGATATAAATTCACTTGAACGTGTCCAGCGTAGGATGACAAATTTAATTCCCCAAATTAGAAATCTTTCATATGAAGAAAGATTAACAAAGCTTAGATTGCATTCACTGGAAAGGCGAAGAGTTAGGGGTGACATGATAGAAGTTTACAAGTGGATGAATGGACATAACAAAGGGGATATTAATAGGGTATTAAAAGTATCAACATAAGACAGAACACGAAACAATGGGTATAAATTGAATAAATTTAGATTTAGGAAAGACTTGGGTAAATACTGGTTCGGTAACAGAGTTGTTGATTTGTGGAACCAATTACCGCGTAACATGCTGAAGGTGGGGTCCCTCGATTGTTTCAAGCATGGATTGGACATGTATATGAGTGGGATTAGCTGCCTCGTATGGGCCAATAGGCCTTCTGCAGTTAACTCTGTTCTTATGTTCTTATGTTCTAGGTTGCTAACAAAAATTGCAAAAGAATGCATATGCAGTGACCAATTTTGAACTTCATCATCCAACAAAATGCTCAACCAGACAAACTAGATACCTTCCATGCCGGAACGGTACAGTATGAGGAGGATGTTCAAGAATGTCTGGATAAATTAAATCAATTTTTAGAATAATTAAATATAATCTCTTTCTCTCAAAATGCTCTAAATGCAAGTGGAGTTAATATATCTGACCCATTCAATGATGTTAGTCTACCAGCCATTGATTTATCTCAATTTCATGGCAGAGATGACATGTCATTGACCATCTGATTCCAAGCGATGACGACTACGATACTTCCATACAATTGTTACAAGTTAACTATAGTAACAAAGAGATTGCTATAGATAATCTCTACTATAAACTAAGAGCAATACCTACACCTGAAGCTATTCAAGACATTAGACTCCAAGTGGGGTCTCTAGTCAAAGCTCTTGCTGCTAAGGCTGATGTGCCTAGAGCAGAATGGGTATTGAAATTAGAGATTCAGAGAAAATTCCCCAAAGAGATCTTAGAATCCATCAGCTCTCGTTATCGAACAGACATCCTCCTCCTGGATTATATCTCTGATGGGTTGAGGATGACAGTGAATCGAATGCAGCACGATCATTAAACCATCTCAAGGTAACTTCAAGGTTAACCCTATATATTTTTTTTTGGGGGGGGGGGATATTTTTCCTTGACTTCATTTCAACACATATTGACCTACAACTTTCACATATTCGAGTACGAATGCCAAGCAATTTTGATTAAACTCTACAAGAAAATTAATTAATGACTACTAATTAATGATTTCCACATAATCAAAATAAACTCACCTAAAAGTCATCCACAGAAAAATCAGTGTAACCAAAGGGTACCTCCAGTTCACTCATTAAACCCAAACCAACCACCTCTCCAAGGTGGAAACAAGACAATGTGAGCACCTATGCAGTGGCTCCCTCCAAATCTACAGTTATAGTGATACCCAAGGCAGTGACTCCCAAACGTGCTGTACGCTGGAGGATGTGCTTATTCTGTAATGAAAAACATTTCATATACCGCTGCACTAATTATCCTGATCGTGCTGCAAGGGTCTAGCGACTCAAGGAGTAGCACAAATGCACAAGGTGCCTTCAATCACAAGCACCTGTGAGACCCAAGTACGCACCTTCAACAGGTGTAACAAATGCCAGGACCCTTCAGCACTGTGTGGGGACATAAACCTAAGGGCGCCACCACCTAAGGAGGAGGAAGAAATAACTTTCTCCACCGTGCAGTACTGTAAAGTGGCCCGGTGACGGAGGAGATTTTTCTAAATATGAAATATAGTGAAAAATTCTAAATAAATCAACAATTATTTGTCATCAGTGTCGTGAAAATTTTATCCCAATATGTTAGGAAATGATTTTTTTACGATTAACAAAAATGCATGTGCGACGGACGGCAACCAGTTTTGATAATATCGATAACACCTCCTATTTACTGACAATCAGGGATAAAGAGAAACAAGCACCTGTCCAATGCACAAAGAAGAAAACTAGTAGTAAGGAGGGTCCAAGAAGATAATATGCAGCTGGTGCCACCTGGAGAACCAGATTTCACACATAATAATGAGTTAATATGTTATTATGCTGTATTTTATTATACATTTATATAAATACATTGCCTAATGTTAATATTTCTTAAGTCCCTTTGTCAGATAAATTGACCAACTTTTTTTTCCTTTGTTTCTAAACAGATTATGTTGTGACTCCTACATCGTGGAGAATGCATATCTGGCACTAAGCATGTGAAGTTGGAACGAAATTGGTCGACATGTAAATCAGCCACATGTGGCAGAAGTAAAGACTTTTAATTGTTTTTGGCCGATTTATTTACAGAATTTCAAACTCTATTTTCTATGTCTATTTAGGTCGTATTGATGAATGAGTACCAGATGAGGGCCTATTCACTTATATTTGGGCAATAAAGTTACTGCAATATAAATATGTTTGTTACTGATCAACCAGGCTTTGACTCATACGTCAGATTGCGAGCAGCTGCGTCCAACAGCCTGGTTGACCAGTCCAGCAACGAGGAGGCCTGGTCGAGGATCGACCCGCGGGGATGCTAAGCCCCAAAACCATCTCATAGTAACCTCAAGGTTAACCCTATATTTTTTTTTGTGGGGGGATAATTTTCCTTGACTTCATTTCAACATATACTGACCTACAACTTTCACATATTCGAGTACGAATGCCAAGCAATTTTGATTAAGCTCTACAAGAAAATTAATTAATGACTACTACCATATTCATTGTCGATAACTTCAACTTCAATTATCTCTAAAATAGGAATTTCAACTTTGTGACAAATTAAAAAAATTCAGTTTCTGACAGATTTTCACAATTTTAACATAATATGTGCGGTCATAGTTCTAAGGTTCCCTTGTTGACGTTTAGTCATAAAGTCATAACATTTGGAGTTATAATTTTTTGCATATATATTTTGCTCATATTTGGATGGCCACATTGAAAAAAATGTTTTACAGTAAACTATACTCTCCAACAATATTTTTCAACATGGAACCAGGACTTTATACGCCATTCAGAGACCCTAATGAATAAATAACAGTTTTCTCTTTCTTTCTTTTACCTTTTTTCTGTTCATGACATGAAGTTGATCCATTAGGAAAAGTTGGAGCAATTACCATGAAGATATTACTCACAAAAATTTGTTGTGTTTGAGGAAGTTTCGGTGCACTGTCACCGGGGCCCCTTAAAACTCACTATCAAAAACAAAAGGACCCAGGTCAACACCTGCAGGTTTTTTGACCAAAGGTCCCAAAAAACTTTTGTCACACTGAAGGTGGCAGATGACTTAAAATTAAAACCTGTTAATCAGGCAAAACTAAATATATCAGAATTCCTGACAAACACAGGACCTCAAGACTGCAACGTGGTCCAGCCAATAATACATTTAGGCAGTTATGCCTGACTTGTACAGGCCATAGTAATCGACAAAATCCCATCTTACCCATATGCTCATGGTCTAGGGACAAAAGCCAAATTCTTACATGGAAAGGGAATCAAATTGGCTGACAACAAAATAACGTCTGAGTACCTCACCAATATTTTAATACCTGTAGGTGCAGACTATTACTACAAATTCATCTCAGGAAACACAAAGCAGCTGGGAATGAACCTATCATTGTCTGTGGGAGGCAAATTGCTCACTGGCACAGTACTGAGTCTGAGGAAGCCCACATCTAGACAACAAAAGGTCAACCTAGTGATGGTTGCATGACTTGGTGGAGAACAGTCACTACCTAAGGTTCAAAGACATGTCTCAGGATGAGCTTGATCTCCCTGTACATAAATTATGAAATCTGGCCACCTTAGGCATAGTCCCCTAACAATCTAGTCCAGACGATGCCTGGGCATATATACAATAACTGGATTCAGCTGTCTACAGTGGCAATCAATACTGGATCAGACTAACTTGGAAGCTGAATCATCCTCAGCTCCCAGTAATTGTTTCATGGAACAAAACCAATTAAGGTCTCAGGTGTTGTGCTTGAATAGAGAACCTGAGAACCTGAAATTGTACCATGACATAATACAAAAGCAACTCGATAACAAATTCATGGAAGTTGTAAACCAAGATGACCTTAACCACTGTGCTGCGCCGCGAGTTTATTGTCGAATTCCCCCAGTGCGCATGAAATAAAGTGGTCCCAAAACATTATTTTTTCTTCATAAAATGATAAATTCCCTTCCCTGAACATATCTATGTAAAAATATATACCAAATTCCATTTACTTTGGCTGTGGGGACGTGGACAAGGTGCACTGAGACGTCATCAGGGCCTGGTCGCCCGAGGGTGAATCGCCCAGACACGGTCGCAGGCCATTGAAACACCGGGTGTTGCCACAAATATTTTTCCAATTATTTGTTCTATGTATTTCCAATGCGGTTTTATTTGTTTTTTATCGTATATGATGCATATTTGTGTCCTTTACAATATGTGTACAGCAAATGTTCATAATGTTTCATGGAACTGTGATACATGTGTCAGTAATGTGTCCACAATAAATGTTTATTGTTGCAATATTACTTGTTAAAAATTCAATAAAATTACAATATACACAGTTTCACACACTATTTACACGGTAACACACTCAGTACTTCGGAAGTGAGTAATAATCAACGAAGTAGTCCATGGTGCACAGCGCGACTTCGCTCTTGTTGCACCGGGTACAGAAAAATTTTTGCTTCCTCTTTCTTCATTCTGTGTGCTTGCAAATAACACACACACGTACACCCTTGGCTTTAGTACTTGTAGGTTGTATGTAGCCAAGCTTGTAAAGCATAAGGTAGTATTGAAAAGATTATAGGAAAAGATCAATTTGTAAGGCAGTCTTGAAAAGATGACTTTGTATGGTCCCACACAGGAAGAGATTCAGCTTGCCTCAAAGAATGTCGTCAGTCAGAAAGAGATTCAGCTAGCCTCAAAGAGTGTCCATCAGTCAGGAAGAGATTCAGATATTCTTGAAAATATGTGTGGAAAACACCACCAAGGAAGCCTCTAATACTGTTCATCTATGCTACTTGTATCAGATGCATCATCATTGAATGCAGAAAACGATTCATATATGTATCATCTAAATAAATTGGATATAGCATAGGATTGCAAGTGTGATGCTGAGCTACAACTGGATACGCTCGCTGTATCGTCCTCATAGGTGCTGTATCACTTGCATCCGACTTATGTGTTAGATCCTTATTGTGCCTAGCTTCACCAATATTCTGACCCTTATG
Source organism: Procambarus virginalis (assembly GCA_020271785.1). NCBI lineage: Eukaryota > Metazoa > Arthropoda > Malacostraca > Decapoda > Cambaridae > Procambarus > Procambarus virginalis. The sequence goes on from WNGS01169161.1 coordinate 86,957, forward strand.
TTCTTCATACAATAAGGTTTGAATTTCACCAACAGATCATTATCTTTCAACACCGTGTCAGACGGGTGTTTGGGAGCCAGTGACTTGTGTGCTACCCATGGTTGTTCACTCAGTACTAACCCCAGCCAGCAGCCCTAGGGCATTCTGGGAATTTTTTCCAAGATGGCTGCCTCTCACTGAAGGTCCTAAGAGTCCATTTCGTACACAACCAACCTAGCACACATTTAGAATGGGTACGGAAAAATAAAAAAGAGTTTTCTTGGTTGGCGCAGTTTCCCGCTGACCAAGAATACTTGGTTGGCGCAGTTTAGGAGGAACAGTAGTTGCCTCAACATGCAGTACTGAAGAACTCAGTTACTACACCACTGTGGATAATACTTGACTGCAGTGATAAGGCCAAACAGAATAGTGTCTCGTTGAACAACTGCATTCAAATTAGCCTAACACAAAGGCTGTATGTTGCTGTTAAAGTTCCACATAAGAATTTATACATACATGGCAATATAAGTAATGCATTCCATATGGTAGGCCTGCAAGAAGAGGACCTACATTATACAAAGTTCCTACGGATAAAGGATCCCAGTGATCAACAGGACCCTGTAAACTATCTTTCTCAGGTATCACCCATTTTTACCCAGGGAGCCAAAACCCAGCTTAACAAGGAGCTGCCGATAAAATACAAAAAACTACTACTACTAACAACACCAACAGAACACACACTGGAGAGTCACCTGGTAATGAACTTAAAGATGGAGAAGGGGCTCAACGTCATACTGTTTGGGGATTCGACTCAGAACTAGCATATTGTCATGAGTACACACCCCACTGAGCCACTATGACTTACCCACTCTCTCTGACCTCCTTTTAGTTCCCCTTTTCGTTTTTTGAACGTTGTCATCAGGGTTGCAATTATTTGTCTCTCTTTCCTCTTAAAAATTCTCCAGGACAAGGGCAAACACGGTTGTCTAACTGACAAACATTTATTACAAACATCTTAGAATAAAAAAAAATAGCATGGTATCCAAAGGTAATCGTCCGAAAAACTAGCATCTAGCATCACGCTTGTATAATCTCAGTGCACCAACAAATTGCCTCAGTTAGGCTGCTGCTTGATCCTCTCCAGCAACCTACTGTGCACCAGTCACCTCTCAGTCTGGGCTAGGCTTCGTACATGTAATTTAACATAATCAAAAAATATTAACCCTCTCACCTTGAATTGCGTCAGGCATACTACATGAATCTATGGACCTCTCAAACATATAAAGGTGTCCACACAACCCTCTGTATCACGTCTGGAAGATCAGCCACTCTCGTTACGCAACAAGTCTCCACTATGGTGTTTGATCTTCCTAGGGATCGCTACTGGGACCATTCATCAGTGGATCCTCAAGTAGGTCCTCTTGCAGCTTCTATGTTGCAGCTACATCCACTTACGACGAATCGCGTCCAGAATGTGCCACTGCTACATCAACTCTGGACACCTCACGTTCCTCATACAGGAACGTTCTCCATACATGAACGTCCACCATACGAGAACTTCCACCATACACTAACCTCTAATTCCATTACCTCAAAAATAATAACATATCTGCCATCAAAATATAAATAATATTTACAAGTAAATTCCCCTCTGCAAACTCCAACATCCGACGTGCCGGTCTGTACCATAGGTGTACTCCTCTACATGGGTGAGTCCAAATAGAAATTCTACGTCTGCCGGGGGTGGGGGGGGCCTCTCCGCCTCAGTCATCCATTGACCCTGGGCACATGATCATGCTGCAACAAGCAATAAACGACAGTATATCGGGTTCTTACCACAAAATGATGACATGACGACGACTGTCCACGACGCCCAAATATGGCGCTCCGCCAGATCGCCCACAAATTTCTCTTGGACTGCTACTAAGCGACTCCTTCGAGTCTTGACATGAATGTGAGGGGTCACAGAACAGGGCCAATCAGGAACACCTGCCGAAATGATCCTACTGAAGGATTCACGCACAGTGGACCCTCAGAGCACAACAATCCAACTGGCTTCAGGTCGCCCCTTTCGTTGCAAATATACAAGAAATACGTCACAAATCTTTCTCCAACAGCTTCCTCACATATTACTTGCATAGCTTCTCACAAATTCTTCACAATAAGCCACAAATATCCTTCTTCTTCCAGAGCAACGACGTTCGTTCTTCTCTTCCGACCCTCACAACTCAAGTGACATCTTAAGACCTCTGCCCACATAACGTCACATACTGTCGAAATCTCACCAATTTCCTTAAAGATGCATACCTTCTCCTCAGTCACATTTATGCATTATCCGATGCATACCTTTTCCTCAGGCACGTTTAATGACGTTTGCTTGGCTTAATTCCTTTACTTGACCCCTTTATCTGATTAGGTGGGGAATAACTCTCATAGTGGAACGGACCTACATTTCGAGGCTACATGGAGGTTCATAACACTCCCCCTCCCTATATTTTTGCTCGTGACAAAGCGTCAGTCACTTCATCGTGCCTCAGTCACCAACAGGCTACATATCACCCATCCGGTCTGGCACACTCACGATATCTCCTTCGTCCACTTACCTTCGTCGTGCACCATAGTACACTATCGTCTGGTCCTCCTCTGTCGTCCTCATACTTCATCTGGCGTCTCCACTGACGATCCCATCTTTCATCTCCACATTAATCTGTAACTTCTTTCTCTTTAACTTTCGTCGAACCTTCCAGTCTCTTCCCCTCCTCCATGCATGCAATATTATCTTTCTTTCTCTGGTTCCGTTCTACTGCGTAACTCTATTTCTTCCCC
>WNGS01169162.1:0-30637 GCA_020271785.1 Procambarus virginalis
GTTCTTGGTGTGTCACCAGCTCTAGTGGACTGTCACCAGTGTTCTTGGTGTGTCACCAGCTCTAGTGGACTGTCACCAGTGCTCTTGGTGTGTCACCAGCTCTAGTGGACTGTCACCAGCTCTAGTGGACTGTCACCAGTGTTCTTGGTGTGTCACCAGCTCTAGTGGACTGTCACCAGTGTTCTTGGTGTGTCACCAGCTCTAGTGGACTGTCACCAGTGTTCTTGGTGTGTCACCAGCTCTAGTGGACTGTCACCAGTGTTCTTGGTGTGTCACCAGCTCTAGTGGACTGTCACCAGTGTTCTTGGTGTGTCACCAGCTCTAGTGGACTGTCACCAGTGTTCTTGGTGTGTCACCAGCTCTAGTGGACTGTCACCAGTGTTCTTGGTGTGTCACCAGCTCTAGTGGACTGTCACCAGTGTTCTTGTGTGTCACCAGCTCTAGTGAACTGTCACCAGCTCTAGGGGTGTCACCAGCTCTAGTGGACTGTCCCNACCTGCAGTATATGGCCGGTTTCAAGTTTAGTCGACTAAGACTTTTTCCTCGATAGTACCCATGTAGAAGTTTGCAAACAGGACGCCTAGGGGAGACCCCATGGCGACCCCATCTACTTGCTTATACATGTGCCCATTCGGGCTCAAGAAGGGTGCCTCCTTAGTACAAGCTTGGAGTAGTTTCCTCAGGATATTTTCTGGCATGTCAAGGGGAGTACAGGCCGGGTCTCGATACACTCGGTCCACTATCATCCCGATTGTTTCATCCACAGGTACGTTGGTGAACAGTGATTCTACGTCCAACGAAGCTCTTATCCCTGTAGCCCGTGTTCCCCGCAGTAAGTCAACAAATTCCTTCGGGGATTTCAGGCTGTAGTGTATCGAGTGTATCGAGATACACGGTGAAATAAATAATAAAGGTGAAAAGGTATTGTCTTATCACCTGACCCAGTGCGGGTATATAATCAAACCACATTGTAACATTTCCTCACTTGAGAATGAACCATGGAGGTTCGAAACGTTGTGCAAATTGTTTAAATAAGTGTAATACATTCTATAGTAATCCACATCTTTTCTTCACCCAGAAATTACGAAAATGAGTTTTGGAGAACTCCTATTTCAGCTAAGCCCTGATGCTAAGAAAATAGTTAGAGGGATAGAAGCCCTAAATCAGAAGATAGTAAATACAGAATATGCGGTCGTATTCAATGAGACATGTTTAAAAGAAAACCTGCTGCCAGTATACACCAATATATATATATATATATATATATATATATATATATATATATATATATATATTATATATATATATATATATATATATATATATATATATATATATATATATATATATATATATATATATATATATATATATATATATATATATATATTTATATATATATATATGTCGTACCTAGTAGCCAGAACGCACTTGTCAGCCTACTATGCAAGGCCCGATTTGCCTAATAGGCCAAGTTTTCATGAATTAATTGTTTTTCGACTACCTAACCTACCTAACCTAACCTAACCTAACTTTTTCGGCTACCTAATTTAACCTAACCTATAAAGATAGGTTAGGTTAGGTTAGGTAGGGTTGGTTAGGTTCGGTCATATATCTACGTTAATTTTAACTCCAATGAAAAAAAATTGACCTCATACATAATGAAATGGGTAGCTTTATCTTTTCATAAGAAAAAAATTAGAGAAAATATATTAATTCAGGAAAACTTGGCTTATTAGGCAAATCGGGGCTTGCATAGTAGGCCAAAAAGTGAGTTCTGGCTACTAGGTACGACATATATATATATATATATATATGATGTCCAACTTGCCCAACCACACAAGAGAAGTTATACAACTTTAGAACACTTTCCCACCAGGAAACTCGAACCCTAGTCAGCACAGAAGCCTTCCAACAACTGGCATAACAGGTACGCCTTAACCCACTGCACCACACTCAGACCCTTAAAAGAGATGGTAATTTCGGGGTATTTCAACACCTCAAAGACTACCACCTCCCAAGGGCAACTAGTGCAAGTGAGGGGTCAATTTTACGTTTTTTCATCAAGTCCCTGTTAATATGGGAAGACACTGTGTCTATGCTTGATGCCCAACTTGCCTAAACACGCAAGAGAAGTTATACAACTTTAGAACACTTTCCCACCAGGAGACTCGAACCCTAGCCAGCACAGAAGCCTTCCAGCAAATGGCATAACAGGTACGCCTTAACCCATTGCACTACACTCAGACCCTTAAAAGAGATGGTAATTTCGGGGTATTTCAACACCTCAAAGACTACCACACAAAAGACTCAAAGACAGTCCAACTTGACTCACTCCGTGAGTCAAGTTGGACATTGCTAATTACTCGGAAGATGTTGTTTGACTTCATTGAGTTGTTTTGGTTGCTTGACTGTCTGTGTTGACAGAGTGTTATTAACGTAGTTTACTTGTTTTGATTCGGCTGTCCTGGAGACAGGTTAATGTAATTGGATTTACTAAGTAACGTAAATATGCTGTATCATGTTTATTGAAATTTATTAGTCATCTGTCTGTCATTGTGTTATAACGTAATTGATTGTTTGATTTCCGTCCTGAGAGACGAACCTTAACGTAATTAAGTGATAAGTGAGTGTTTCACGGAAGACTGTCTCTGTGACAGGTCTGCCTGTTGTTGTTTTATTATTGTTGTCAATATTGTTTGCCACAGTCATGACGAGGTGCTACTTGCGTCTGAGGTGAGTCCAACCTGAGCTGCCGTGGAGTGAGGACGTGTCGCCTGACCGCTCCGGTAGTTTGGGGTGGTTGCTGTTTTTGCCAGCAGGGGGTGTGGATGTCTCTATGCTCCCTGCTGTTCCTGGTGGTGTGGACGTGGCGCTATTGCGATGGGCGGCCATCTTCCACCTGTCGAGAGGGTAAACTCCATAGGCTTGGAGTTTACTGGGTTACCCATGCGGGTTACCCTCTCGTGGTAAGGATATGTTGTTGAAGATGATGGGTTTGTGGAAGAATAAGTTGTTGAGAATGAATTTGAATGAGCTGGAGAATGTATATGATGGTGGATGAATGGGTTGGTGAGTGGTTAGATTGTTGAATTGATGGGTCTGCGAATTGACGGAAATTATGTAATTAGAGCTGATGATACAATACGGACACTAACTGTCACTAGTGTTCTTGGTGTGTCACCAGCTTCAGTGGGCTGTCACCAGTGTTCTTGGTGTGTCACCAGCTCTAGTGGACTGTCGCCAGTGTTCTTGGTGTGTCACCAGCTCCAGTGGACTGTCACCAGTGTTCATGGTGTGTCACCACCTCTAGTGGACTGTCAACAGTGTTCATGGTGTGTCACCAGCTCCAGTGGGCGGTCACCAGTGTTTTTGGTGTGTGACCAGCTCCAGTGGGCGGTCACCAGTGTTCTTGGTGTGTCACCAGCTCTAGTGGACTGTCACCAGTGTTCTTTGTGTGTCACCAGCTCTAGTGGACTGTCACCAGTGTTTTTGGTGTGTGACCAGCTCCAGTGGGCGGTCACCAGTGTTCTTAGTGTGTCACCAGTTCTAGTGGACTGTCACCAGTGTTTTTGGTGTGTCACCAGCTCTAGTGGACTGTCACCGGTGTTCTTGGTGTGTCACCAGCTCTAGTGGGCGGTCACCAGTGTTCTTAGTGTGTCACCAGATCTAGTGGACTGTCACCGGTGTTCTTGGTGTGTCACCAGCTCTAGTGGGCGGCCACCAGTGTTTTTAATGTGTCACCAGCTCTAGTGGACTGTCACCAGTGTTCTTGGTGTGTCACCAGCTCCAGTGGGCGGTCACCAGTGTTCTTGGTGTGTCACCAGCTCTAGTGGACTGTCACCAGTGTTCTTGGTGTGTCACCAGCTCTAGTGGGCTGTCACCAGCTCTAGTGGGCTGTCACCAGTGTTCCTGGTGTGTCACCAGCTCTAGTGGACTGTCACCAGTGTTTTTGGTGTGTCACCAGTTCAGTGGAATGTCACCAGCTCTAGTGGACTGTCACCAGCTCTAGTTGACTGTCACCAGTGTTCTTGGTGTGTCACCAGCTCTAGTGGACTGTCACCAGTGTTCTTAGTGTGACACCAGCTCCAGTGGACTGTCACCAGCTCTAATGAACTGTCACCAGCTCTAGTGGACTGTCATCAGTGTTCTTGGAGTGTCACCAGCTCTAGTGGACTGTCACCAGTGTTCTTGGTGTGTCACCAGCTCAAGTGGACTGTCACCAGTGTTCTTGGTGTGTCACCAGCTCTAGTGGACTGTCACCAGCTCTAATGGACTGTCACCAGTGTTCTTGGTGTGTCACCAAACCTAGTGGACAGTCACCAGCTCTAGTGGACTGTCACCAGTGTTCTTGGAGTGTCACCAGCTCTAGTGGACTGTCACCAGTGGTCATGGTGTGTCACCAGCTCTAGTGGACTGTCACCATTTCTAGTGGACTGTCACCAGCTCAAGTGGACTGTCACCAGTGGTCATGGTGTGTCACCAGCTCTAGTGGACTGTCACCAGCTCTAGTGGACTGTCACCAGTGTTCTTGGTGTGTCACCAGCTCTAGTGGGCTGTCACCAGTGTTCTTGGTTTGTCACCAGCTCTAGTGGACTGTCACCAACTCTTGTGGACTGTCACCAGCTCTACTGGACTGTCACCAGCTCTACTGGACTGTCACCAGCTCTAGTGGACTGTCACCAGTGGACTGTCACTCTACTGGACTGTCACCAGATCTAGTGGACTGTCACCAGCTCTAGTGGGCGGTCACCAGTGTTTTTGGTGTGTCACCAGCTCTAGTGGACTGTCACCAGCTCTAGTGGACTGTCGCCAGCTCTACTGGACTGTCACCAGCTCTAGTGGACTGTCACCAGTGTTCTTGGTGTGTCACCAGCTCTAGTGGACTGTCACCAGCTCTAGTGGACTGTCACCAGCTCTAGTGGACTGTCTTGGTGTGTCACCAGGTCTAGTGGACTGTCACCAGCTCTAGTGGAGTGGCACCAGTGTTCTTGGTGTGCCACCAGCTCTAGTGGACTGTCACAAGTGTTCTTAGTGTGTCACCAGCTATAGTGGACTGTCACCAGTGTTCTTGGTGTGTCACCAGCTCCAGTGGACTGTCACCAGTGTTTATGGTGTGTCACCAGCTCTAGTGGACTGTCACCAGTGTTCTTGGTGTGTCACCAGCTCTAGTGGACTGCCACCAGTGTTCTTGGTGTGTCACCAGCTCTAGTGGGCTGTCACCAGTGTTCTTGGTGTGTCACCCGCTCTAGTGGACTGTCACCAGTGTTCTTGGTGTGTCACCAGCTCTAGTGGACTGTCACCAGCTCTAGTGGACTGTCACCAGTGTTCTTGGAGTGTCACCAGCTCTAGTGGACTGTCACCAGATCTAGTGGGCTGTCACCAGTCTTCTTGGTGTGTCACCAGCTCTAGTGGACTATCACCAGTGTTCATGGTGTGTCACTAGCTCTAGTGGACTGTCAACAGTGTTCTTGATGTCTAACCAGCTCTAGTGGGCTGTCACCAGTGTTCTTGGTGTGTCACCAGCTCTACTGGACTGTCACCAGTGTTCTTGGTGTGTCACCAGCTCTAGTGGACTGTCACCAGCTCTAGTGGACTGTCACCAGTGTTCTTGGAGTGTCACCAGCTCTAGTGGACTGCCACCAGTGTTCATGGTGTGTCACCAGCTCTAGTGGGCTGTCACCAGTGTTCTTGGTGTGTCACCACTCTAGTGGACTGTCACCAGCTCTAGTGGACTGTCACCAGTGTTCTTGGTGTGTCACCAGCTCTAGTGGACTGTCACAAGTGTTCTTAGTGTGTCACCAGCTCTAGTGGACTGTCACCAGTGTTCTTGGTGTGTCACCAGCTCTAGTGGGCTGGTACCAGTGTTCTAGGAGTGTCACCAGCTCTAGTGGACTGTCACCAGTGTTCTTGGAGTGTCACCAGCTCTAGTGGACTGTCACCAGTGTTCTTGGAGTGTCACCAATCTAGTGGACTGCCACCAGTGTTCATGATGTGTCACCAGCTCTAGTGCACTGTCACCAGTGTTCTTGGTGTGTCACCAGCTCTAGTGGACTGTCACCAGTGTTCTTGGTGTGTCACTAGCTCTAGTGGACTGTCACCAGCTCTAGTTGACTGTCACCAGTGTTCTTGGTGTGTCACCAGCTCTAGTGGACTGTCACCAGTGTTCTTGGTGTGTCACCAGCTCTAGTGGACTGTCACCAGTGTTCTTGGTGTGTCACCAGCTCTAGTGGACTGTCACCAGTGTTCTTGGTGTGTCACCAGCTCTAGTGGACTGTCACCAGTGTTCTTGGAGTGTCACCAGCTCTAGTGGACTGCCAACAGTGTTCATGGTGTGTCACAAGCTCTAGTGGACTGTCACCAGTGTTCTTGGTGTGTCTCCAGCTCTAGTGGACTGTCACCAGTGTTCTTGGTGTGTCACCAGATCTTGTGGACTGTCACCAGCTCTAGTGGACTGTCACCAGTGTTCTTGGTGTGTCACCAGCTCTAGTGGACTGTCACCAGCTCTAATGACTGTCACCAGTGTTCTTGGCGTGTCACCAGCTCTACTGGATTGTCACCAGTGTTCTTGGTGTGTCACCAGTGTTCTTGGTGTGTCACCAGCTCTAGTGGACTGTCACCAGTGTTCTTGGCGTGTCACCAGCTCTAGTGGACTGCCACCAGTGTTCATGGTGTGTCACCAGCTCTAGTGGACTGTCACCAGTGTTCTTGGTGTGTCACCAGCTCTAGTGGACTGTCACCAGCTCTAGTGGACTGTCACCAGTGTTTTTGTGTGTCACCAGCTCTAGTGGACTGTCACAAGTCTTCTTAGTGTGTCACCAGCTCTAGTGGACTGTCACCAGTGTTCTTGGTGTGTCACCAGCTGTAGTGGACTGGCACCAGTGTTCTTGGTGTGTCACCAGCTCTAGTGGTCTGTCACCAGTGTTCTTGGTGTGTCACCAGGTCTAGTGGACTGTCACCAGTATTCTTGGTGTGTCACCAGCTCTAGTGGACTGTCACCAGTGTTCTTGGTGTGTCACCAGCTCTAGTGGACTGTCACCAGCTCTAGTGGTCTGTCACCAGTGTTCTTGGTGTGTCACAGCTCTAGTGGACTGTCATCAGCTCTAGTGGACTGTCACCAGTGTTCTTGGTGTGTCACCAGCTCTAGTGGACTGTCACCAGTGTTCTTGGTGTGTCACCAGATCTTGTGGACTGTCACCAGCTCTAGTGGGCGGTCACCAGTGTTCATGGTGTGTCACCAGCTCTAGTGGACTGTCACCAGCTCTAATGGACTGTCACCAGTGTTCTTGGAGTGTCACCAGCTCTAGTGGACTGTCACCAGTGGTCTTGGAGTGTCACCACCTCTAGTGGACAGTCACCAGCTCTAGTGGGCGGTTACCAGTGTTTTTGGTGATTCACCAGCTCTAGTGGACTGTCACCAGCTCTAGTGGACTGTCACCAGCTCTACTAGACTGTCACCAGCTCTAGTGGACTGTCACCAGTGTTCTTGGTGTGTCACCAGCTCTAGTGGACTGTCACTAGCTCTAGTGGACTGTCACCAGTGTTCTTGGAGTGTCACCACCTCTAGTGGACTGTCACCAGCTCTAGTGGGCGTCACCAGTGTTTTTGGTGATTCACCAGCTCTAGTGGACTGTCACCAGCTCTAGTGGACTGTCACCAGCTCTACTAGACTGTCACCAGCTCTAGTGGACTGTCACCAGTGTTCTTGGTGTGTCACCAGCTCTAGTGGACTGTCACCAGCTCTAGTGGACTGTCACCAGTGTTCTTGGAGTGTCACCAACTCTAGTGGACTGTCACCAGTGTTCTTGGAGTGTCACCAGCTCTACTGGACTGTCACCAGATCTAGTGGACTGTCACCAGCTCTTGTGGGCGGTCACCAGTGTTTTTGGTGTGTCACCAGCTCTAGTGGACTGTCACCAGCTCTACTGGACTGTCACCAGCTCTACTGGACTGTCACCAGTGTTCTTGGTGTGTAACCAGCTCAAGTGGACTGTCACCAGCTCTAGTGGACTGTCACCAGCTCTAGTGGACTGTCACCAGCTCTAGTGGACTGTCACCAGTGTTCTTGGTGTGTCACCAGGTCTAGTGGACTGTCACCAGCTCTAGTGGACTGGCACCAGTATTCTTGGTGTGTCACCAGATCTAGTGGACTGTCACAAGTGCTCTTAGTGTGTCACCAGCTCTAGTGGACTGTCACCAGTGTTCTTGGTGTGTCACCAGCTCTAGTGGACTATCACCAGTGTTCATGGTGTGTCACCAGCTCTAGTGGACTGTCAACAGTGTTCTTGGTGTGTCACCAGTGTTCTTGGAGTGTCACCAGCTCTAGTGGACTATCACCAGTGTTCATGGTGTGTCACCAGCTCTAGTGGACTGTCAACAGTGTTCTTGGTGTGTCACCAGCTCTAGTGGGCGGTCACCAGTGTTCTTGGTGTGTCACCAGCTCTAGTGGACTGTCACCAGTGTTCTTGGTGGTTTCACCAGCTCTACTGGATTGTCACCAGTGTTCTTGGTGTGTCACCAGCGCTAGTGGACTGTCACCATCTCTAGTGGACTGTCACCAGTGTTCTTGGTGTGTCACCAGCTCTAGTGGACTGCCACCAGTGTTCATAGTGTGTCAACAGCTCTAGTAGACTGTCACCAGTGTTCTTGGTGTGTCACCAGCTCTAGTGAACTGTCACCAGCTCTAGTGGACTGTCCCAAGTGTTCTTGGTGTGTCACCAGCTCTTGTGGACTGTCACCAGCTCTAGTGGACTGTCACCAGTGTTCTTGGTGTGTCACCAGCTCTAGTGGACTGTCACAAGTGTTCTTAGTGTGTCACCAGCTCTAGTGGACTGTCACCCGTGTTCTTGGTGTGTCACAAGTTCTAGTGGACTGGCACCAGTGTTCTTGGAGTGTCACCAGCTCTAGTGGACTGTCACCAGTGTTCTTGGAGTGTCACCAGCTCGAACGGACTGTCATCAGTGTTCTTGGAGTGTCACCAGATCTAGTGGACTGCCACCAGTGTTCATGGTGTGTCACCAGCTCTAGTGGACTGTCACCAGTGTTCTTGGTGTGTCACCAGGTCTAGTGGACTGTCACCAGCTCTAGTGGACTGTCACCAGTGTTCTTGGTGTGTCACCAGCTCTAGTGGACTGTCACCAGTGTTCTTAGTGTGTCACCACCTCTAGTGGACTGCCACCAGTGTTCATGGTGTGTCACAAGCTCTAGTGGCCTGTCACAAGTGTTCTTGGTGTGTCACCAGCTCTAGTGGACTGTCACCAGCTCTAGTGGACTGTCACCAGTATTCTTAATGTGTCACCAGCTCTAGTGGATTGTCACCAGTGTTCTTGGTGTGTCACCAGATCTTGTGGACTGTCACCAGCTCTAGTGGACTGTCACCAGTGTTCTTGGTGTGTCACCAGCTCAAGTGGACTGTCACCAGCTCTAATGGACTGTCACCAGTGTTCTTGGAGTGTCACCAGCTCTAGTGGACTGTCACCAGTGTTCTTGGAGTGTCACCAGCTCTAGTGGACTGTCACCAGCTCTAGTGGGCGGTCACCAGTGTTTTTGGTGTGTCACCAGCTCTAGTGGACTGTCACCAGCTCTAGTGGACTGACACCAGTTCTACTGGACTGTCACCAGCTCTAGTGGTCTGTCACCAGTGTTCTTGGTGTGTCACCAGCTCTAGTGGACTGTCACCAGCTCTAGTGGACTGTCACCAGTGTTCTTGGTGTGTCACCAGCTCTAGTGGACTGTCACCAGATGTAGTGGACTGTCACCAGCTCTAGTGGGCGGTCACCAGTGTTTTTGGTGTGTCACCAACTCTAGTGGACTGTCACCAGCTCTAGTGGACTGTCACCAGCTCTACTGGACTGTCACCAGCTCTACTGGACTGTCACCAGTGTTCTTGGAGTGTCACCAGCTCTAGTGTACTGTCACCAGTGTTCTTGGAGTGTCACCAGCTCTACTGGACTGTCACCAGATCTAGTGGACTGTCACCAGCTCTAGTGGGCGGTCACCAGTGTTTTTGGTGTGTCACCAGCTCTAGTTGACTGTCACCAGCTCTACTGGACTGTCACCAGCTCTACTGGACTGTCACCAATGTTCTTGGTGTGTCACCAGCTCTAGTGGACTGTCACCAGCTCTAGTGGACTGTCACCAGTGGTCTTGGAGTGTCACCACCTCTAGTGGACAGTCACCAGCTCTAGTGGGCGGTTACCAGTGTTTTTGGTGATTCACCAGCTCTAGTGGACTGTCACCAGCTCTAGTGGACTGTCACCAGCTCTACTAGACTGTCACCTGCTCTAGTGGATTGTCACCAGTGTTCTTGGTGTGTCACCAGCTCTAGTGGACTGTCACTAGCTCTAGTGGACTGTCACCAGTGTTCTTGGAGTGTCACCACCTCTAGTGGACTGTCACCAGCTCTAGTGGGCGGTCACCAGTGTTTTGGTGATTCACCAGCTCTAGTGGACTGTCACCAGCTCTAGTGGACTGTCACCAGCTCTACTAGACTGTCACCAGCTCTAGTGGACTGTCACCAGTGTTCTTGGTGTGTCACCAGCTCTAGTGGACTGTCACCAGCTCTAGTGGACTGTCACCAGTGTTCTTGGAGTGTCACCAACTCTAGTGGACTGTCACCAGTGTTCTTGGAGTGTCACCAGCTCTTCTGGACTGTCACCAGATCTAGTGGACTGTCACCAGCTCTTGTGGGCGGTCACCAGTGTTTTTGGTGTGTCACCAGCTCTAGTGGACTGTCACCAGCTCTACTGGACTGTCACCAGCTCTACTGGACTGTCACCAGTGTTCTTGGGTGTAACCAGCTCAAGTGGACTGTCACCAGCTCTAGTGGACTGTCACCAGCTCTAGTGGACTGTCACCAGCTCTAGTGGACTGTCACCAGTGTTCTTGGTGTGTCACCAGGTCTAGTGGACTGTCACCAGCTCTAGTGGACTGGCACCAGTATTCTTGGTGTGTCACCAGATCTAGTGGACTGTCACAAGTGCTCTTAGTGTGTCACCAGCTCTAGTGGACTGTCACCAGTGTTCTTGGTGTGTCACCAGCTCTAGTGGACTATCACCAGTGTTCATGGTGTGTCACCAGCTCTAGTGGACTGTCAACAGTGTTCTTGGTGTGTCACCAGTGTTCTTGGAGTGTCACCAGCTCTAGTGGACTATCACCAGTGTTCATGGTGTGTCACCAGCTCTAGTGGACTGTCAACAGTGTTCTTGGTGTGTCACCAGCTCTAGTGGCGGTCACCAGTGTTCTTGGTGTGTCACCAGCTCTAGTGGACTGTCACCAGTGTTCTTGGTGGTTTCACCAGCTCTACTGGATTGTCACCAGTGTTCTTGGTGTGTCACCAGCGCTAGTGGACTGTCACCATCTCTAGTGGACTGTCACCAGTGTTCTTGGTGTGTCACCAGCTCTAGTGGACTGCCACCAGTGTTCATAGTGTGTCAACAGCTCTAGTAGACTGTCACCAGTGTTCTTGGTGTGTCACCAGCTCTAGTGAACTGTCACCAGCTCTAGTGGACTGTCCCAGTGTTCTTGGTGTGTCACCAGCTCTTGTGGACTGTCACCAGCTCTAGTGGACTGTCACCAGTGTTCTTGGTGTGTCACCAGCTCTAGTGGACTGTCACAAGTGTTCTTAGTGTGTCACCAGCTCTAGTGGACTGTCACCCGTGTTCTTGGTGTGTCACAAGTTCTAGTGGACTGGCACCAGTGTTCTTGGAGTGTCACCAGCTCTAGTGGATTGTCACCAGTGTTCTTGGAGTGTCACCAGCTCGAACGGACTGTCACCAGTGTTCTTGGAGTGTCACCAGATCTAGTGGACTGCCACCAGTGTTCATGGTGTGTCACCAGCTCTAGTGGACTGTCACCAGTGTTCTTGGTGTGTCACCAGCTCTAGTGGACTGTCACCAGCTCTAGTGGACTGTCACCAGTGTTCTTGGTGTGTCACCAGCTCTAGCGGACTGTCACCAGTGTTCTTAGTGTGTCACCACCTCTAGTGGACTGCCACCAGTGTTCATGGTGTGTCACAAGCTCTAGTGGCCTGTCACCAGTGTTCTTGGTGTGTCACCAGCTCTAGTGGACTGTCACCAGCTCTAGTGGACTGTCACCGTATTCTTAATGTGTCACCAGCTCTAGTGGATTGTCACCAGTGTTCTTGGTGTGTCACCAGATCTTGTGGACTGTCACCAGCTCTAGTGGACTGTCACCAGTGTTCTTGGTGTGTCACCAGCTCTAGTGGACTGTCACCAGCTCTATGGACTGTCACCAGTGTTCTTGGAGTGTCACCAGCTCTAGTGGACTGTCACCAGCTCTAGTGGACTGTCACCAGCTCTAGTGGACTGTCACCAGCTCTACTGGACTGTCACCAGCTCTAGTGGACTGTCACCAGTGTTCTTGGTGTGTCACCAGCTCTAGTGGACTGTCACCAGATCTACTGGACTGTCACCAGCTCTACTGGACTGTCACCAGTGTTCTTTGGTGTGTCACCAGCTCTAGTGGACTGTCACAAGAGTTCTTAGTGTGGTCACCAGCTCTAGTGGACTGTCACCCGTGTTCTTGGTGTGTCACAAGCTCTAGTGGACTGGCACCAGTGTTCTTGGAGTGTCACCAGCTCTAGTGGACTGTCACCAGCTCTACTGGACTGTCACCAGCTCTATGGACTGTCACCAGTGTTCTGGTGTGTCACCAGATCTAGTGGACTGTCACCAGCTCTAGTGGACTGTCACCAGCTCTAGTGGACTGTCACCAGCTCTAGTGGACTGTCACCAGTGTTCTTGGTGTGTCACCAGGTCTAGTGGACTGTCACCAGCTCTAGTGGACTGGCACCAGTATTCTTGGTGTGTCACCAGATCTAGTGGACTGTCACAAGTGCTCTTAGTGTGTCACCAGCTCTAGTGGACTGTCACCAGTGTTCTTGGTGTGTCACCAGCTCTAGTGGACTGTCACCAGTGTTCTTGGTGTGTCACCAGCTCTAGTGGACTGTCAACAGTGTTCTTGGTGTGTCACCAGCTCTAGTGGACTGTCAACAGTGTTCTTGGTGTGTCACCAGTGTTCTTGGAGTGTCACCAGCTCTAGTGGACTATCACCAGTGTTCATGGTGTGTCACCAGCTCTAGTGGACTGTCAACAGTGTTCTTGGTGTGTCACCAGCTCTAGTGGGCGGTCACCAGTGTTCTTGGTGTGTC
The DNA here is from genome assembly GCA_020271785.1 of Procambarus virginalis. Lineage (NCBI taxonomy): Eukaryota > Metazoa > Arthropoda > Malacostraca > Decapoda > Cambaridae > Procambarus > Procambarus virginalis. The sequence continues at coordinate 13,172 of WNGS01169162.1, forward strand.
ACCAGCTCTAGTGGACTGTCACCAGTGTTCTTGGTGGTTTCACCAGCTCTACTGGATTGTCACCAGTGTTCTTGGTGTGTCACCAGCTCTAGTGGACTGTCACCATCTCTAGTGGACTGTCACCAGTGTTCTTGGTGTGTCACCAGCTCTAGTGGACTGCCACCAGTGTTCATAGTGTGTCAACAGCTCTAGTAGACTGTCACCAGTGTTCTTGGTGTGTCACCAGCTCTAGTGAACTGTCACCAGCTCTAGTGGACTGTCCCCAGTCTTCTTGGTGTGTCACCAGCTCTTGTGGACTGTCACCAGCTCTAGTGGACTGTCACCAGTGTTCTTGGTGTGTCACCAGCTCTAGTGGACTGTCACAAGTGTTCTTAGTGTGTCACCAGCTCTAGTGGACTGTCACCCGTGTTCTTGGTGTGTCACAAGCTCTAGTGGACTGGCACCAGTGTTCTTGGAGTGTCACCAGCTCTAGTGGATTGTCACCAGTGTTCTTGGAGTGTCACCAGCTCGAACGGACTGTCACCAGTGTTCTTGGAGTGTCACCAGATCTAGTGGACTGCCACCAGTGTTCATGGTGTGTCACCAGCTCTAGTGGACTGTCACCAGTGTTCTTGGTGTGTCACCAGCTCTAGTGGACTGTCACCAGCTCTAGTGGACTGTCACCAGTGTTCTTGGTGTGTCACCAGCTCTAGTGGACTGTCACCAGTGTTCTTAGTGTGTCACCAACTCTAGTGGACTGCCACCAGTGTTCATGGTGTGTCACAAGCTCTAGTGGCCTGTCACCAGTGTTCTTGGTGTGTCACCAGCTCTAGTGGACTGTCACCAGCTCTAGTGGACTGTCACCAGTATTCTTAATGTGTCACCAGCTCTAGTGGATTGTCACCAGTGTTCTTGGTGTGTCACCAGATCTTGTGGACTGTCACCAGCTCTAGTGGACTGTCACCAGTGTTCTTGGTGTGTCACCAGCTCTAGTGGACTGTCACCAGCTCTAATGGACTGTCACCAGTGTTCTTGGAGTGTCACCAGCTCTAGTGGACTGTCACCAGTGTTCTTGGAGTGTCACCAGCTCTAGTGGACTGTCACCAGCTCTAGTGGGCGGTCACCAGTGTTTTTGGTGTGTCACCAGCTCTAGTGGACTGTCACCAGCTCTAGTGGACTGTCACCAGTTCTACTGGACTGTCACCAGCTCTAGTGGTCTGTCACCAGTGTTTTTGGTGTGTCACCAGCTCTAGTGGACTGTCACCAGTGTTCTTGGTGTGTCACCAGCTCTAGTGGACTGTCACCAGCTCTACTGGACTGTCACCAGCTCTACTGGACTGTCACCAGTGTTCTTGGAGTGTCACCAGCTCACCAGCTCTAGTGGACTGTCACCAGTGTTCTTGGAGTGTCACCAGCTCTACTGGACTGTCACCAGAACTAGTGGACTGTCACCAGCTCTAGTGGGCGGTCACCAGTGTTTTTGGTGTGTCACCAGCTCTAGTTGACTGTCACCAGCTCTACTGGACTGTCACCAGCTCTACTGGACTGTCACCAGTGTTCTTGGTGTGTCACCAGCTCTAGTGGACTGTCACCAGCTCTAGTGAACTGTCACCACCTCTAGTGGACTGTCACCAGTGTTCTTGGTGTGTCACCAGGTCTAGTGGACTGTCACCAGCTCTAGTCTACTGGCACCAGTGTTCGTGGTGTGTCACCAGCTCTAGTGGACTGTCACAAGTGTTCTTAGTGTGTCACCAGCTCTAGTGGACTGTCACCAGTGTTCTTGGTGAGTCACCAGCTCTAGTGGACTGTCACCAGTGTTCTTGGTGTGTCACCAGCTCTACTGGACTGTCACCAGTGTTCTTGGTGTGTCACCAGCTCTAGTGGACTGTCACCAGCTCTAGTGGACTGTCACCAGCTCTAGTGGACTGTCACCAGTGTTCTTGGAGTGTCACCAGCTCTAGTGGACTGCCACCAGTGTTCATGGTGTTTCACCAGCTCTAGTGGACTGTCACCAGTGTTCTTGGTGTGTCACCAGCTCTAGTGGACTGTCAACAGCTCTAGTGGACTGTCACCAGTGTTCTTGGTGTGTCACCAGCTCTAGTGGACTGTCACAAGTGTTCTTAGTGTGTCACCAGCTCTAGTGGACGGTCACCAGTGTTCTTGGTGTGTCACCAGCTCTAGTGGACTGTCACCAGTGTTCTTGGAGTATCACCAGCTCTAGTGGACTGTCACCAGTGTTCTTGGAGTGTCACCAGCTCTAGTGGACTGTCAACAGTGTTCTTGGAGTGTCACCAGATCTAGTGGACTGCCACCAGTGTTCATGGTGTGTCACCAGCTCTAGTGGACTGTCACCAGTGTTCTTGGTGTGTCACCAGCTCTAGTGGACTGTCACCAACTCTAGTGGACTGTCACCAGTGTTCTTGGTGTGTCACCAGCTCTAGTGAACTGTCACCAGTGTTCTTGGTGTGTCACCAGCTCTAGTGAACTGTCACCAGTGTTCTTGGTGTGTCACCAGATCTTGTGGACTGTCACCAGCTCTAGTGGACTGTCACCAGTGTTCTTGGTGTGTCACCAGCTCTAGTGGACTGTCACCAGTGTTCTTGTAGTGTCACCAGCTCTAGTGGACTGTCACCAGCTCTAGTGGGTTGTCACCAGTGTTTTGGTGTGTCACCAGCTCTAGTGGACTGTCACCAGCTCTAGTGGACTGTCACCAGCTCTAGTGGACTGTCACCAGCTCTACTGGACTGTCACCAGCTCTAGTGGACTGTCAACTGTGTTCTTGGTGTGTCACCAGCTCTAGTGGACTGTCACCAGATCTACTGGACTGTCACCAGCTCTACTGGACTGTCACCAGTGTTCTTGGTGTGTCACCAGCTCTAGTGGACTGTCACAAGTGTTCTTAGTGTGTCACCAGCTCTAGTGGACTGTCACCCGTGTTCTTGGTGTGTCACAGCTCTAGTGGACTGGCACCAGTGTTCTTGGAGTGTCACCAGCTCTAGTGGACTGTCACCAGCTCTACTGGACTGTCACCAGCTCTACTGGACTGTCACCAGTGTTCTTGGTGTGTCACCAGCTCTAGTGGACTGTCACCAGCTCTAGTGGACTGTCACCAGCTCTAGTGGACTGTCACCAGCTCTAGTGGACTGTCACCAGCTCTAGTGGACTGTCACCAGTGTTCTTGGTGTGTCACCAGGTCTATTGGACTGTCACCAGCTCTAGTGGACTGGCACCAGTATTCTTGGTGTGTCACCAGATCTAGTGGACTGTCACAAGTGCTCTTAGTGTGTCACCAGCTCTAGTGGACTGTCACCAGTGTTCTTGGTGTGTCACCAGCTCTAGTGGACTATCACCAGTGTTCATGGTGTGTCACCAGCTCTAGTGGACTGTCAACAGTGTTCTTGGTGTGTCACCAGCTCTAGTGGACTGTCAACAGTGTTCTTGGTGTGTCACCAGTGTTCTTGGAGTGTCACCAGATCTAGTGGACTATCACCAGTGTTCATGGTGTGTCACCAGCTCTAGTGGACTGTCAACAGTGTTCTTGGTGTGTCACCAGCTCTAGTGGGCGGTCACCAGTGTTCTTGGTGTGTCACCAGCTCTAGTGGACTGTCACCAGTGTTCTTGGTGGTTTCACCAGCTCTACTGGATTGTCACCAGTGTTCTTGGTGTGTCACCAGCTCTAGTGGACTGTCACCATCTCTAGTGGACTGTCACCAGTGTTCTTGGTGTGTCACCAGCTCTAGTGGACTGCCACCAGTGTTCATAGTGTGTCAACAGCTCTAGTAGACTGTCACCAGTGTTCTTGGTGTGTCACCAGCTCTAGTGAACTGTCACCAGCTCTAGTGGACTGTCCCCAGTCTTCTTGGTGTGTCACCAGCTCTTGTGGACTGTCACCAGCTCTAGTGGACTGTCACCAGTGTTCTTGGTGTGTCACCAGCTCTAGTGGACTGTCACAAGTGTTCTTAGTGTGTCACCAGCTCTAGTGGACTGTCACCCGTGTTCTTGGTGTGTCACAAGCTCTAGTGGACTGGCACCAGTGTTCTTGGAGTGTCACCAGCTCTAGTGGATTGTCACCAGTGTTCTTGGAGTGTCACCAGCTCGAACGGACTGTCACCAGTGTTCTTGGAGTGTCACCAGATCTAGTGGACTGCCACCAGTGTTCATGGTGTGTCACCAGCTCTAGTGGACTGTCACCAGTGTTCTTGGTGTGTCACCAGCTCTAGTGGACTGTCACCAGCTCTAGTGGACTGTCACCAGTGTTCTTGGTGTGTCACCAGCTCTAGTGGACTGTCACCAGTGTTCTTAGTGTGTCACCAACTCTAGTGGACTGCCACCAGTGTTCATGGTGTGTCACAAGCTCTAGTGGCCTGTCACCAGTGTTCTTGGTGTGTCACCAGCTCTAGTGGACTGTCACCAGCTCTAGTGGACTGTCACCAGTATTCTTAATGTGTCACCAGCTCTAGTGGATTGTCACCAGTGTTCTTGGTGTGTCACCAGATCTTGTGGACTGTCACCAGCTCTAGTGGACTGTCACCAGTGTTCTTGGAGTGTCACCAGCTCTAGTGGACTGTCACCAGTGTTCTTGGAGTGTCACCAGCTCTAGTGGACTGTCACCAGCTCTAGTGGGCGGTCACCAGTGTTTTTGGTGTGTCACCAGCTCTAGTGGACTGTCACCAGCTCTAGTGGACTGTCACCAGTTCTACTGGACTGTCACCAGCTCTAGTGGTCTGTCACCAGTGTTTTTGGTGTGTCACCAGCTCTAGTGGACTGTCACCAGTGTTCTTGGTGTGTCACCAGCTCTAGTGGACTGTCACCAGCTCTACTGGACTGTCACCAGCTCTACTGGACTGTCACCAGTGTTCTTGGAGTGTCACCAGCTCTAGTGGACTGTCACCAGTGTTCTTGGAGTGTCACCAGCTCTACTGGACTGTCACCAGAACTAGTGGACTGTCACCAGCTCTAGTGGGCGGTCACCAGTGTTTTTGGTGTGTCACCAGCTCTAGTTGACTGTCACCAGCTCTACTGGACTGTCACCAGCTCTACTGGACTGTCACCAGTGTTCTTGGTGTGTCACCAGCTCTAGTGGACTGTCACCAGCTCTAGTGAACTGTCACCACCTCTAGTGGACTGTCACCAGTGTTCTTGGTGTGTCACCAGGTCTAGTGGACTGTCACCAGCTCTAGTCTACTGGCACCAGTGTTCGTGGTGTGTCACCAGCTCTAGTGGACTGTCACAAGTGTTCTTAGTGTGTCACCAGCTCTAGTGGACTGTCACCAGTGTTCTTGGTGAGTCACCAGCTCTAGTGGACTGTCACCAGTGTTCTTGGTGTGTCACCAGCTCTACTGGACTGTCACCAGTGTTCTTGGTGTGTCACCAGCTCTAGTGGACTGTCACCAGCTCTAGTGGACTGTCACCAGCTCTAGTGGACTGTCACCAGTGTTCTTGGAGTGTCACCAGCTCTAGTGGACTGCCACCAGTGTTCATGGTGTTTCACCAGCTCTAGTGGACTGTCACCAGTGTTCTTGGTGTGTCACCAGCTCTAGTGGACTGTCAACAGCTCTAGTGGACTGTCACCAGTGTTCTTGGTGTGTCACCAGCTCTAGTGGACTGTCACAAGTGTTCTTAGTGTGTCACCAGCTCTAGTGGACGGTCACCAGTGTTCTTGGTGTGTCACCAGCTCTAGTGGACTGTCACCAGTGTTCTTGGAGTATCACCAGCTCTAGTGGACTGTCACCAGTGTTCTTGGAGTGTCACCAGCTCTAGTGGACTGTCAACCAGTGTTGGAGTGTCACCAGATCTAGTGGACTGCCACCAGTGTTCATGGTGTGTCACCAGCTCTAGTGGACTGTCACCAGTGTTCTTGGTGTGTCACCAGCTCTAGTGGACTGTCACCAGTGTTCTTGTGTGTCACCAGCTCTAGTGGACTGTCACCAGTGTTCTTGGTGTGTCACCAGCTCTAGTGGACTGTCACCAGTGTTCTTGGAGTGTCACCAGCTCTAGTGGACTGTCACCAGTGTTCTTGGAGTGTCACCAGCTTAGTGGACTGTCACCAGTGTTTTGGTGTGTCACAGCTCTAGTGGACTGTCACCAGTGTTCTTGGTGTGTCACCAGCTCTAGTGGACTGTCACCAGTGTCTTGGAGTGTCACCAGCTCTAGTGGACTGTCACCAGCTCTAGTGGACTGTCACCAGGTCATGGTGTGTCACCAGCTCTAGTGGACTGTCACCAGTGTTTTGGGTGTGTCACCAGCTCTAGTGGACTGTCACCAGCTCTACTGGACTGTCACCAGCTCTAGTGGACTGTCACCAGTGTTCTTGGTGTGTCACCAGCTCTAGTGGACTGTCACAGTGTTCTTGGTGTGTCACCAGCTCTAGTGGACTGTCACCAGTGTTCTTGGTGTGTCACCAGCTCTAGTGGACTGTCACCAGTGTTCTTGGTGTGTCACCAGCTCTAGTGGACTGTCACCAGTGTTCTTGGTGTGTCACCAGCTCTAGTGGACTGTCACCAGTGTTCTTGGGTGTCACCAGCTCTAGTGGACTGTCACCAGCTCTACTGGACTGTCACCAGCTCTAGTGGACTGTCACCAGTGTTCTTGGGAGTGTCACCAGCTCGAACGGACTGTCACCAGTGTTCTTGGAGTGTCACCAGCTCTAGTGGACTGCCACCAGTGTTCAGTGGTGTGTCACCAGCTCTAGTGGACTGTCACCAGTGTTCTTGGTGTGTCACAGCTCTAGTGACTGTCACCAGCTCTAGTGGGACTGTCACCAGTGTTCTGGTGTGTCACCAGCTCTAGTGGACTGTCACCAGTTCTACTGGACTGTCACCAGCTCTAGTGGTCTGTCACCAGTGTCTTGGTGTGTCACCAGCTCTAGTGGACTGTCACCAGCTCTAGTGGACTGTCACCAGTGTCTTGGTGTGTCACCAGCTCTAGTGGACTGTCACCAGATCTAGTGACTGTCACCAGCTCTAGTGGGCGGTCACCAGTGTTTTTGGTGTGTCACCAGCTCTAGTGACTGTCACCAGCTCTAGTGGACTGTCACCAGCTCTACTGGACTGTCACCAGCTCTAGGGACTGTCACCAGTGTTCTTGGGTGTCACCAGCTCTAGTGGACTGTCACCAGTGTTCTTGGAGTGTCACCAGCTCTAGTGGACTGTCACCAGATCTAGTGGACTGTCACCAGCTCTAGTGGCTGTCACCAGTGTTTTGGTGTGTCACCAGCTCTAGTTGACTGTCACCACTCTACTGGGGACTGTCACCAGCTCTAGTGGACTGTCACCAGTGTTCTTGTGTGTCACCAGCTCTAGTGGACTGTCACCAGCTCTAGTGGACTGTCACCAGCTCTAGTGGAGCTGTCACCACCAGTTTGTTCTTGGTGTGTCACCAGGTCTAGTGGACTGTCACCAGCTCTAGTGGACTGGCACCAGTGTTCTTGGTGTGTCACCAGCTCTAGTGGACTGTCACAAGTGTTCTTAGTGTGTCACCAGCTCTAGTGGACTGTCACCAGTGTTCTTGGTGAGTCACCAGCTCTAGTGGACTGTCACCAGTGTTCTTGGTGTGTCACCAGCTCTAGTGGACTGTCACCAGTGTTCTTGGTGTGTCACCAGCTCTAGTGGACTGTCACCAGCTCTAGTGGACTGTCACCAGTGTTCTTGGTGTGTCACCAGCTCTAGTGAACTGTCACCAGTGTTCTTGGTGTGTCACCAGATCTTGTGGACTGTCACCAGCTCTAGTGGACTGTCACCAGTGTTCTTGGTGTGACACCAGCTCTAGTGGACTGTCACCAGCTCTAGTGGACTGTCACCAGTGTTCTTGGAGTGTCACCAGCTCTAGTGGACTGTCACCAGCTCTAGTGGGTGTCACCAGTGTTTTGTGTGTGTCACCAGCTCTAGTGACTGTCACCAGCTCTAGTGGACTGTCACCAGCTCTAGTGGACTGTCACCAGCTCTACTGGACTGTCACCAGCTCTAGTGGACTGTCAACTGTGTTCTTGGTGTGTCACCAGCTCTAGTGGACTGTCACCAGATCTAGTGGACTGTCACCAGCTCTAGTGGACTGTCACCAGTGTTCTTGGTGTGTCACCAGCTCTACTGGACTGTCACCAGATCTAGTGGACTGTCACCAGCTCTAGTGGGGTCACCAGTTTTTTTGGGTGTCACCAGCTCTAGTGGACGGCCACCAGTGTTTTTGGTGTGTCACCAGCTCTAGTGGACTGTCACCAGCTCTAGTGGACTGTCACCAGCTCTACTGGACTGTCACCAGCTCTAGTGGACTGTCACCAGTGTTCTGGGAGTGTCACCAGCTCTACTGGACTGTCACCAGATCTAGTGGACTGTCACCAGCTCTAGTGGGCTGTCACCAGTGTTTTGGTGTGTCACCAGCTCTAGTGGACTGTCACCAGCTCTACTGGACTGTCACCAGCTCTACTGGACTGTCACCAGTGTTCTTGGTGGTCACCAGCTCTAGTGGACTGTCACCAGCTCTAGTGGACTGTCACCAGTGTTCTTGGTGTGTCACCAGCTCTAGTGGACTGTCACAGTGTTCTTAGTGTGTCACCAGCTCTAGTGGACTGTCACCAGTGTTCTTGGTGTGTCACCAGCTCTAGTGGACTATCACCAGAGTTCATGGTGTGTCACCAGCTCTAGTGGACTGTCACCAGTGTTCTTGGAGTGTCACCAGCTCTAGTGGGCGTCACCAGTGTTTTTGTGTGTCACCAGCTCTAGTGGACTGTCACCAGCTCTACTGGACTGTCACCAGCTCTACTGGACTGTCACCAGTGTTCTTGGTGTGTCACCAGCTCTAGTGGACTGTCACCAGCTCTAGTGGACTGTCACCAGCTTAGTGGACTGTCACCAGCTCTAGTGGACTGTCACCAGTGTTCTTGGTGTGTCACCAGGTCTAGTGGACTGTCACCAGCTCTAGTGGACTGTCACCAGTGTTCTTGGAGTGTCACCAGCTCTAGGGACTGTCACCAGTGTTCTTGGAGTGTCACCAGCTCTAGTGGACTGTCACCAGCTCTAGTGGACGTCACCAGTGTTTTGGTGTGTCACCAGCTCTAGTGGACTGTCACCAGCTCTAGTGGACTGTCACCAGTTCTAGTGACTGTCACCAGCTCTAGTGGACTGTCACAGTGTTTTTGGGTGTCACCAGCTCTAGTGGACTGTCACCAGTGTTCTTGGTGTGTCACCAGCTCTAGTGGACTGTCACCAGCTCTACTGGACTGTCACCAGCTCTACGGACTGTCACCAGTGTTCTTGGAGTGTCACCAGCTCTAGTGGACTGTCACCAGTGTTCTTGGAGTGTCACCAGCTCTAGTGACTGTCACCAGTTCTAGTGGACTGTCACCAGCTCTAGTGGGCTGTCACCAGTGTTTTGGTGTGTCTTGTGTCACCAGCTCTAGTGGACTGTCACCAGCTCTACTGGACTGTCACCAGCTCTAGTGGACTGTCACCAGTGTTCTTGGTGTGTGTCACCAGCTCTAGTGGACTGTCACCAGCTCTAGTGGACTGTCACCAGCTCTAGTGGACTGTCACCAGTGTTCTTGGTGTGTCACCAGTCTAGTGGACTGTCACCAGCTCTAGTGGACTGTCACCAGTGTTCGTGGTGTGTCACCAGCTCTAGTGGACTGTCACAAGTGTTCTTAGTGTGTCACCAGCTCTAGTGGACTGTCACCAGGTTCTTGGGAGTCACCAGCTCTAGTGGACTGTCACCAGTGTTCTTGGTGTGTCACCAGCTCTAGGGACTGTCACCAGTGTTCTTGGTGTGTCACCAGCTCTAGTGGACTGTCACCAGCTCTAGTGGACTGTCACCAGTGTTCTTGGAGTGTCACCAGCTCTAGTGGACTGTCACCAGGTTCATGGTGTGTCACCAGCTCTAGTGGACTGTCACCAGTGTTCTTGGTGTGTCACCAGCTCTAGTGGACTGTCACAGCTCTAGTGGACTGTCACCAGTGTTCTTGGGTGTCACCAGCTCTAGTGGACTGTCACCAGTGTTCTTAGTGTGTCACCAGCTCTAGTGGACGGTCACCAGTGTTCTTGGTGTGTCACCAGCTCTAGTGGACTGTCACCAGTGTTCTTGGAGTGTCACCAGCTCTAGTGGACTGTCACAGTGTTCTTGGAGTGTCACCAGCTCTAGTGGACTGTCACCAGTGTTCTTGGAGTGTCACCAGCTCTAGTGGACTGTCACCAGTGTCATGGTGTGTCACCAGCTCTAGTGGACTGTCACCAGTGTTCTTGTGTGTCACCAGCTCTAGTGGACTGTCACCAGCTCTAGTGGACTGTCACCAGTGTTCTTGGTGTGTCACCAGCTCTAGTGGACTGTCACAGTGTTCTTGGTGTGTCACCAGCTCTAGTGGACTGTCACCAGTGTTCTTGGTGTGTCACCAGCTCTAGTGGACTGTCACCAGCTCTAGTGGACTGTCACCAGTGTTCTGGTGTGTCACCAGCTCTAGTGGACTGTCACCAGCTCTAGTGGACTGTCACCAGTGTTCTTGGAGTGTCACCAGCTCTAGTGGACTGTCACCAGCTCTAGTGGACTGTCACCAGTGTTTTTGGTGTGTCACCAGCTCTAGTGGACTGTCACCAGNCAGCTCTAGTGGGTGGTCACCAGTGTTTTTAGTGTGTCACCAGCTCTAGTGGACTGTCACCAGCTCTAGTGGACTGTCACCAGCTCTAGTGGACTGTCACCAGCTCTACTGGACTGTCACCAGCTCTAGTGGACTGTCAACTGTGTTCTTGGTGTGTCACCAGCTCTAGTGGACTGTCACCAGATCTAGTGGACTGTCACCAGCTCTAGTGGACTGTCACCAGTGTTCTTGGTGTGTCACCAGCTCTACTGGACTGTCACCAGATCTAGTGGGCGGCCACCAGTGTTTTGGTGTGTCACCAGCTCTAGTGGGCGGCCACCAGTGTTTTTGGTGTGTCACCAGCTCTAGTGGACTGTCACCAGCTCTAGTGGACTGTCACCAGCTCTACTGGACTGTCACCAGCTCTAGTGGACTGTCACCAGTGTTCTGGGAATGTCACCAGCTCTACTGGACTGTCACCAGATCTAGTGGACTGTCACCAGCTCTAGTGGGCGGTCACCAGTGTTTTTGGTGTGTCACCAGCTCTAGTGGACTGTCTTCAGCTCTACTGGACTGTCACCAGCTCTACTGGACTGTCACCAGTGTTCTTGGTGTGTCACCAGCTCTATTGGACTGTCACCAGCTCTAGTGGACTGGCACCAGTGTTCTTGGTGTGTCACCAGCTCTAGTGGACTGTCACAAGTGTTCTTAGTGTGTCACCAGCTCTAGTGGACTGTCACCAGTGTTCTTGGTGTGTCACCAGCTCCAGTGGACTATCACCAGAGTTCATGGTGTGTCACCAGCTCTAGTGGACTGTCACCAGTGTTCTTGGAGTGTCACCAGCTCTAGTGGACTGTCACCAGCTCTAGTGGGCGGTCACCAGTGTTTTTGGTGTGTCACCAGCTCTAGTTGACTGTCACCAGCTCTACTGGACTGTCACCAGCTCTACTGGACTGTCACCAGTGTTCTTGGTGTGTCACCAGCTCTAGTGGACTGTCACCAGCTCTAGTGGACTGTCACCAGTGTTCTGGTGTGTCACCAGGTCTAGTGGACTGTCACCAGTGTTCTTGGTGTGTCACCAGGTCTAGTGGACTGTCACCAGCTCTAGTGGACTGGCACCAGTGTTTTTAGTGTGTCACCAGCTCTAGTGGACTGTCACCAGCTCTAGTGGACTGTCACCAGCTCTAGTGGACTGTCACCAGCTCTACTGGACTGTCAGCAGCTCTAGTGGACTGTCAACTGTGTTCTTGGTGTGTCACCAGCTCTAGTGGACTGTCACCAGATCTAGTGGACTGTCACCAGCTCTAGTGGACTGTCACCAGTGTTCTTGGTGTGTCACCAGCTCTACTGGACTGTCACCAGATCTAGTGGGCGGCCACCAGTGTTTTTGGTGTGTCACCAGCTCTAGTGGGCGGCCACCAGTGTTTTGGTGTGTCACCAGCTCTAGTGGACTGTCACCAGCTCTAGTGGACTGTCACCAGCTCTACTGGACTGTCACCAGCTCTAGTGGACTGTCACCAGTGTTCTGGGAGTGTCACCAGCTCTACTGGACTGTCACCAGATCTAGTGGACTGTCACCAGCTCTAGTGGGCGGTCACCAGTGTTTTTGGTGTGTCACCAGCTCTAGTGGACTGTCACCAGCTGTAGTGGACTGGCACCAGTGTTCTTGGTGTGTCACCAGCTCTAGTGGACTGTCACAAGTGTTCTTAGTGTGTCACCAGCTCTAGTGGACTGTCACCAGTGTTCTTGGTGTGTCACCAGCTCCAGTGGACTATCACCAGAGTTCATGGTGTGTCACCAGCTCTAGTGGACTGTCACCAGTGTTCTTGGAGTGTCACCAGCTCTAGTGGACTGTCACCAGCTCTAGTGGGCGGTCACCAGTGTTTTTGGTGTGTCACCAGCTCTAGTTGACTGTCACCAGCTCTACTGGACTGTCACCAGCTCTACTGGACTGTCACCAGTGTTCTTGGTGTGTCACCAGCTCTAGTGGACTGTCACCAGCTCTAGTGGACTGTCACCAGCTCTAGTGGACTGTCACCAGCTCTAGTGGACTGTCACCAGTGTTCTTGGTGTGTCACCAGGTCTAGTGGACTGTCACCAGCTCTAGTGGACTGGCACCAGTGTTCATGGTGTGTCAGCAGCTCTAGTGGACTGTCACAAGTGTTCTTGGTGAGTCACCAGCTCTAGTGGACTGTCACCAGTGTTCTTGGTGTGTCACCAGCTCTACTGGACTGTCACCAGTGTTCTTGGTGTGTCACCAGCTCTAGTGGACTGTCACCAGCTCTAGTGGACTGTCACCAGTGTTCTTGGAGTGTCACCAGCTCTTGTGAACTGTCACCAGTGTTCTTGGTGTGTCACCAGATCTTGTGGACTGTCACCAGCTCTAGTGGACTGTCACCAGTGTTCTTGGTGTGACACCAGCTCTAGTGGACTGTCACTAGCTCTAGTGGACTGTCACCAGTGTTCTTGGAGTGTCACCAGCTCTAGTGGACTGTCACCAGCTCTAGTGGGTGGTCACCAGTGTTTTTGGTGTGTCACCAGCTCTAGTGGACTGTCACCAGCTCTAGTGGACTGTCACCAGCTCTAGTGGACTGTCACCAGCTCTACTGGACTGTCACCAGCTCTAGTGGACTGTCAACTGTGTTCTTGGTGTGTCACCAGCTCTAGTGGACTGTCAACAGATCTAGTGGACTGTCACCAGCTCTAGTCGACTGTCACCAGTGTTCGTGGTGTGTCACCAGCTCTACTGGACTGTCACCAGATCTAGTGGACTGTTACCAGCTCTAGTGGGCGGCCACCAGTGTTTTTGGTGTGTCACCAGCTCTAGTGGACTGTCACCAGCTCTAGTGGACTGTCACCAGCTCTACTGGACTGTCACCAGCTCTAGTGGACTGTCACCAGTTTTCTTGGAGTGTCACCAGCTCTAGTGGACTGTCACCAGTGTTCTGGGAGTGTCACCAGCTCTACTGGACTGTCACCAGATCTAGTGGACTGTCACCAGCTCTAGTGGGCGGTCACCAGTGTTTTTGGTGTGTCACCAGCTCTAGTAGACTTTCACCAGCTCTACTGGACTGTCACCAGCTCTACTGGACTGTCACCAGTGTTCTTGGTGTGTCACCAGCTCTAGTGGACTGTCAACAGCTCTAGTGGACTGGCACCAGTGTTCTTGGTGTGTCACCAGCTCTAGTGGACTGTCACAAGTGTTCTTAGTGTGTCACCAGCTCTAGTGGACTGTCACCAGTGTTCTTGGTGTGTCACCAGCTCCAGTGGACTATCACCAGTGTTCATGGTGTGTCACCAGCTCTAGTGGACTGTCAACAATGTTCTTGGTGTGTCACCAGCTCTAGTGGGCGGTCACCAGTGTTCTTGGTGTGTCACCAGCTCTAGTGGACTGTCACCAGTGTTCTTGGTGTGTCACCAGCTCTAATGGACTGTCACCAGTGTTCTTGGTGTGTCACCAGCTCTAATGGACTGTCACCAGTGTTCTTGGTGTGTCACCAGCTCTAGTGGACTGTCACCAGCTCTAGTGGACTGTCACCAGTGTTCTTGGAGTGTCACCAGCTCTAGTGGACTGTCACCAGTGTTCTTGGAGTGTCACCAGCTCTAGTGGACTGTCACCAGTGTTCTTGGAGTGTCACCAGCTCTAGTGGACTGTCACCAGTGTTCTTGGTGTGTCACCAGCTCTAGTGGACTGTCACCAGTGTTCTTGGTGTGTCACCAGCTCTAGTGGACTGTCACCAGCTCTAGTGGACTGTCACCAGCTCTAGTGGACTGTCACCAGTGTTCTTGGAGTGTCACCAGCTCTAGTGGACTGTCACCAGTGTTCTTGGTGTGTCACCAGCTCTAGTGGACTGTCACCAGCTCTAGTGGACTGTCACCAGTGTTCTTGGTGTGTCACCAGCTCTAGTGGACTGTCACCAGCTCTAGTGGACTGTCACCAGCTCTAGTGGACTGTCACCAGCTCTAGTGGACTGTCACCAGTGTTCTTGGTGTGTCACCAGCTCTAGTGGACTGTCACCAGCTCTAGTGGACTGTCACCAGTGTTCTTGGTGTGTCACCAGCTCTAGTGGACTGTCACCAGTGCTCTTAGTGTGTCACCAGCTCTAGTGGACTGTCACCAGTGTTCTTGGTGTGTCACCAGCTCTAGTGGACTGTCACCAGTGTTCTGGTGTGTCACCAGCTCTAGTGGACTGTCACAGTGTTCTTGGTGTGTCACCAGTGTTCTTGGAGTGTCACCAGCTCTAGTGGACTGTCACCAGTGTTCTTGGTGTGTCACCAGCTCTAGTGGACTGTCACCAGTGTTCTTGGTGTGTCACCAGCTCTAGTGGGCTGTCACCAGTGTTCTTGGTGTGTCACCAGCTCTAGTGGACTGTCACCAGTGTTCTTGGTGGTGTCACCAGCTCTAGTGGACTGTCACCAGTGTTCTTGGTGTGTCACCAGCTCTAGTGGACTGTCACCAGCTCTAGTGGACTGTCACCAGTGTTATTGGTGTGTCACCAGCTCTAGTGGACTGTCACCAGTGTTCTGGTGTGTCACCAGCTCTAGTGGACTGTCACCAGTGTTCTTGGTGTGTCACCAGCTCTAGTGGACTGTCACCAGCTCTAGTGGACTGTCACCAGTGTTCTTGGTGTGTCACCAGGTCTAGTGGACTGTCACCAGCTCTAGTGGACTGTCACCAGTGTTCTTGGTGTGTCACCAGCTCTAGTGGACTGTCACAAGTGCTCTTAGTGTGTCACCAGCTCTAGTGGACTGTCACCAGTGTTCTTGGTGTGTCACCAGCTCTAGTGGACTGTCACCAGTGTTCTGGTGTGTCACCAGCTCTAGTGGACTGTCAACAGTGTTCTTGGTGTGTCACCAGTGTTCTTGGAGTGTCACCAGCTCTAGTGGACTATCACCAGTGTTCTGGTGTGTCACCAGCTCTAGTGGACTGTCACCAGTGTTCTTGGTGTGTCACCAGCTCTAGTGGGCGGTCACCAGTGTTCTTGGTGTGTCACCAGCTCTAGTGGACTGTCACCAGTGTTCTGGTGGTTTCACCAGCTCTATGGACTGTCACCAGTGTTCTTGGTGTGTCACCAGCTCTAGTGGACTGTCACCATCTCTAGTGGACTGTCACCAGTGTTCTTGGTGTGTCACCAGCTCTAGTGGACTGTCACCAGTGTTCATAGTGTGTCAACAGCTCTAGTAGACTGTCACCAGTGTTCTTGGTGTGTCACCAGCTCTAGTGAACTGTCACCAGCTCTAGTGGACTGTCACCAGTGTTCTTGGTGTGTCACCAGCTCTAGTGGACTGTCACCAGCTCTAGTGGACTGTCACCAGTGTTCTGGTGTGTCACCAGCTCTAGTGGACTGTCACCAGTGTTCTTAGTGTGTCACCAGCTCTAGTGGACTGTCACCAGTGTTCTTGGTGTGTCACCAGCTCTAGTGGACTGTCACCAGTGTTCTTGGAGTGTCACCAGCTCTAGTGGATTGTCACCAGTGTTCTTGGAGTGTCACCAGCTCGAACGGACTGTCACCAGTGTTCTTGGAGTGTCACCAGATCTAGTGGACTGTCACCAGTGTTCATGGTGTGTCACCAGCTCTAGTGGACTGTCACCAGTGTTCTTGGTGTGTCACCAGCTCTAGTGGACTGTCACCAGTGTTCTTGGTGTGTCACCAGCTCTAGTGGACTGTCACCAGTGTTCTTGGTGTGTCACCAGCTCTAGTGGACTGTCACCAGTGTTCATGGTGTGTCACCAGCTCTAGTGGACTGTCACCAGTGTTCTTGGTGTGTCACCAGCTCTAGTGGACTGTCACCAGCTCTAGTGGACTGTCACCAGTATTCTTAATGTGTCACCAGCTCTAGTGGATTGTCACCAGTGTTCTTGGTGTGTCACCAGATCTGTGGACTGTCACCAGTGTTCTTGGTGTGTCACCAGCTCTAGTGGACTGTCACCAGCTCTATGGACTGTCACCAGTGTTCTTGGAGTGTCACCAGCTCTAGTGGACTGTCACCAGTGTTCTTGGAGTGTCACCAGCTCTAGTGGACTGTCACCAGCTCTAGTGGGCTGTCACCAGTGTTTTTGGTGTGTCACCAGCTCTAGTGGACTGTCACCAGCTCTAGTGGACTGTCACCAGTTCTACTGGACTGTCACCAGCTCTAGTGGACTGTCACCAGTGTTCTTGGTGTGTCACCAGCTCTAGTGGACTGTCACCAGCTCTAGTGGACTGTCACCAGTGTTCTTGGTGTGTCACCAGCTCTAGTGGACTGTCACCAGATGTAGTGGACTGTCACCAGCTCTAGTGGGCTGTCACCAGTGTTTTTGGTGTGTCACCAGCTTAGTGGACTGTCACCAGCTCTAGTGGACTGTCACCAGCTCTAGTGGACTGTCACAGCTCTACTGGACTGTCACCAGTGTTCTTGGAGTGTCACCAGCTCTAGTGGACTGTCACCAGTGTTCTTGGAGTGTCACCAGCTCTACTGGACTGTCACCAGATCTAGTGGACTGTCACCAGCTCTAGTGGGCGGTCACCAGTGTTTTTGGTGTGTCACCAGCTCTAGTTGACTGTCACCAGCTCTACTGGACTGTCACCACCTCTACTGGACTGTCACCAGTGTTCTTGGTGTGTCACCAGCTCTAGTGGACTGTCACCAGCTCTAGTGAACTGTCACCACTCTAGTGGACTGTCACCAGTGTTCTTGGTGTGTCTCCAGGTCTAGTGGACTGTCAAAGTGTTCTTAGTGTGTCACCAGCTCTAGTGGACTGTCACCAGTGTTCTTGGTGAGTCACCAGCTCTAGGGACTGTCACCAGTGTTCTTGGTGTGTCACCAGCTCTACTGGACTGTCACCCAGGGGTTCTTGGTGTGTCACCAGCTCTAGTGGACTGTCACACCAGCTCTAGTGGACTGTCACCAGTGTTCTTGGAGTGTCACCAGCTCTAGTGGACTGCCAC
>WNGS01169165.1:7706-18969 GCA_020271785.1 Procambarus virginalis
ACCGTCAGGAGGCTGACCCCACTCTTACCGTCAGGAGGCTGACCCCACTCTCACCGTCAGGAGGCTGACCCCAATCTCACCGTCAGGAGGCTGACCCCAATCTTACCGTCAGGAGGCTGACCCCCAATCCCACCGTCAGGAGGCTGACCCCAATCTTACCGTCAGGAGGCTGACCCCAATCTCACCGTCAGGAGGCTGACCCCACTCTCACCGTCAGGAGGTTGACCCCACTCCCACCGTCAGGAGGCTGACCCCACTCTTACCGTCAGGAGGCTGACCCCACTCTTACCGTCAGGAGGCTGACCCCACTCTTACCGTCAGGAGGCTGACCCCACTCTCACCGTCAGGAGGCTGACCCCACTCTTACCGTCAGGAGGCTGACCCCACTCTTACCGTCAGGAGGCTGACCCCACTCTACCGTCAGGAGGCTGACCCCACTCTTACCGTCAGGAGGCTGACCCCACTCTTACCGTCAGGAGGCTGACCCCACTCTTACCGTCAGGAGGCTGACCCCACTCTTACCGTCAGGAGGCTGACCCCACTCTTACCGTCAGGAGGCTGACCCCACTCTTACCGTCAGGAGGCTGACCCCACTCTTACCGTCAGGAGGCTGACCCCACTCTTACCGTCAGGAGGGTGACCCCAATCTCACCGTCAGGAGGAACTCTATACCTCAGCGTGGGGAGGGACGCGGTACCTAACACCGGCGCCTCTCAGAAAAAGTGGCCAAGTTTCAGGTAACTTCTCGGAGACCTCTAACGCCTGACTGACAATCTCCCGCCCTAAAGATATCATCTCTGAGAGTTGCAACTTGTGTAAAGGAACGCCCCGGTGCTCCCAGTACACAGTGGGCTCAAGGGCTGCTGCACCTCCTTCACCATCCCCCCCCCCCCCTTCAGGACGATCTTGGTGTAGCTGCTACTATCCAGGGACAGGACCTGGATTCACTAAGCAGTTGCGCAAGTACTTACCAACGTGTAAATCTTTCTTCATTCTTTGACGGCTTTGTTTACAATTATTAAACAGTTTACAAGCATGAAAACTTCCCATTCAACTGTTGTTGTTGTTATAAAACAGCCTCCTGGTGCTTCGGAGCTCATTAACTGTTTAATAATTGTAAACAAAGCCGTCAAAGATTGAGAAAAGATGTACTGGTTCGTAAGTGCTTGCGTAACTGCTTCGTGAATCTGGGTCCCGGGGGGAGAGTCGCCTATTTGGCACCTTGGGTTGTGGGGGCTTCTGGGTTCAGACATGACTCGTGAAGGCCTGCGCCAACCCGCTGTTGAATTGCTATTACCTACGATGTAATAGGGAGAATTCGTCTTTGGATATAACGAGAGCCGAGCAGCGCAGACATGCAGATTCTGAGGTAGGAGGGATGGACAACGCCTTGACCACGACGTGAGAGATTGTGCCAACATAGGAGGCGTGTGGCATACGGGTAGAATAATAAATGTCACATTGAGCTAGGAAAATATTATCTCTCAGATATGTATATATTGTTCCCAAAGGATCCTTTGGGAACAATAGCCTCCCCATTCCTTTGCATCCGCAAGCTAACAGAAGTTCAAGGGATTGAGCATGTTAATCCTCTTGTTTGATGAACTGTTCACTTGAGACAGTCACGTGAACTGTGTGTGTGTGTGTGTGTGTGTGTGTGTGTGTGTGTGTGTGTGTGTGTGTGTGTGTGTGTGTGTGTGTGTGTGTGTGTACTCACCTAGTTGTGTTTGCGGTGGTTGAGCTCTGGCTCTTTGGTCCCACCTCTCAAGGTAACCTGTATGTGCGCGCGAGCGGACGTCCGTGCGCACGCATTTACTATTTGTATTCACTATTTGTGTCTACCTAGTCGAGCTAATAGCTCTTGAACCCTGCATTTGTAACCAATGTATTTTTCGTCTTTTACATCTACAGAAGTTACAAGTTTTTGTAAAGGCCTTCACATGTATTTCAACATATATGATTATAGATAATATTCACACACACACTCCAAGGAGCCGGTGGCCGAGCGGACAGCACGCTGGACACGTGATCATGTGGTCTCGGGTTCGATCCCGGGCGCCGGAGTGAAGCAATGGGCAGAGTTTCTTTCACCCTATGCCCCCTCTATCAACATCAGAGGCCCGAGACTGTTCAACAAGTTTCCACTACACATAAGGGGCATAACTGGCCGACCCCTCACAGTGTCCAAGTGAGAAGTGGATAAGCACCTCCAAGGGATACCCGATCAACCAGGCTGTGACTCATACGTCAGGCTGCGAGCAGCCGCGTCTAACAGCCTGGTTGATCAGTCTAGCAATCCGGAGGCCTGGTCGACGACCGGGCCGCGGGGACGCTAAGCCCCGGAAGCACCTCAAGGTGACCTCAAGGTAGGTAACCTGTTACCTAGCAGTAAATAGGTACCTGGGAGTTAGTCAGCAGTCACGGGCTGCTTCCTGGTGTGTGTGTGTGTGTGTGTGTGGTGTGGGAAAAAATAGTAGTAGTAGTAGCTAGAAACAGTTGATTGAGAGTTGAGAGGCGGGCCGAAAGAGCAGAGCTCAACCCCCGCAAGCACAACTAGGTGAATACAACTAGGTGAATACATGTTTTTATGTTCTGTTTGACGCGTCTTTATTTATTTTATGGCTTAATTCTTGTCTATATCTCACCTTGGGAATTATGTATTGTATGGTTTCCTTTGAGTAGTTCCCCCCCCCCTTGGGCTAACAGTTGTAGGGGCTGGGCTACTATGCTATGCTGTTACTCCTCCAATAAAGGTGTCAGAGGTCAATTAATTAATTGTTCATGTACCATATATACTGAACAAACAGGTAGAGCGGCCACACAGATCCAGCACAGTTTCCCCTTCTCTGTGGTTTTATCAATCTAATCCAAGCTTCTGGTTTTACGGTCCATCATAGCAAACCGCCCATTGGTCCAACCCACTCATGATATTGCTTCCCCTATTGTATACTTCCGCTACAATACGGCGGTGTGTATAATACAGTAGGGCAGCCCGAGAGCTGGTACCTGCTCCCCCTCTTGTGTCACAAGAGCTTAATGCTTTTGTCAATACAGGAGACCAATACCCAATATTTCTTCCCAGGGAAGGTTGTTACAGGACCATCAGCTGGGCTGCTGGAACACGTTGGGCACGCCACTGACCGCTCCTCATCCTCCTCCTCCTCCTCCTCCAGCACCACCAAATGATGGATGCTGAGCTTGACACCCTCCCCCTCGGCCGGTGTTGAGCTTGACACCCTCCCCCTCGGCCGGTGTTGAGCTTGACACCTTCCCCCTCGGCCGGTGTTGAGCTTGACACTCTCCACCTCGGCCGGTGTTGAGCTTGACACCCTCCCCCTCGGCCGGTGTTGAGCTTGGCAACCTCCCTCTCGGCCGGTGTTGAGCTTGACACTCTCCCCCTCGGCCGGTGTTGAGCTTGACACTCTCCCCCTCGGCCGGTGTTGAGCTTGACACCCTCCCCCTCGGCCGGTGTTGAGCTTGGCAACCTCCCTCTCGGCCGGTGTTGAGCTTGACACTCTCCCCCTCGGCCGGTGTTGAGCTTGACACTCTCCCCCTCGGCCGGTGTTGAGCTTGACACCCTCCTCCTCGGCCGGTGTTGAGCTTGACACTCTCCACCTCGGCCGGTGTTGAGCTTGACACCCTCCCCCTCGGCCGGTGTTGAGCTTGACACCCTCCCCCTCGGCCGGTGTTGAGCTCGACACTCCACCTCGGCCGGTGTTGAGCTCGACACCCTCCACCTCGGTGCCGGTGTTGAGCTCGACACTCTCCACCTCGGCCGGTGTTGAGCTCGACACTCTCCACCTCGGTGCCGGTGTTGAGCTCGACACCCTCCACCTCGGTGCCGGTGTTGAGCTCGACACTCTCCACCTCGGTGCCGGTGTTGAGCTCGACACTCTCCACCTCGGTGCCGGTGTTGAGCTCGACACCCTCCACCTCGGTGCCGGTGTTAAGAGTGGAGAGGAGTTTACAATTCTTGAAGGCCAACCGTACAGGACTGTCTCTCTCTCGCGCGCGCGCGTGTGTGTGTGTGTGTGTGTGTGTGTGTGTGTGTGTGTGTGTGTGTGTGTGTGTGTGTGTCTTTTTCTTAGACGACTCGTTCCTGGTATTTCTTCACCCTTTCATCCTCTTCAACCCGCGTTCGAGGCTGCCAGACAAGGCAACATTATTAAAAACGATGTGCCCAGTCGAAAGTTACACGAAAGGAAAAAAAATAAAAATTCGATGGAAAGCTGTTTTCACGGTGAAAATTGACAGCAGCGAGACCACTTGATATTCTGGCCGTGTGCCGGCCGGCCGGACCTAGCAATGGGAAAGTCCGCAATTCTGCCGAAATGCACATGACGGGGATGGGGCTAGACTCCACCAACAGGCCTCACCATGGGCTAGAGGGGGAGAACTGTGGACGGGGATGGGGCTAGACTCCACCAACAGGCCTCACCAGGGGCTAGAGAGAGAGAGTGAGACGTGGGTGGATGGATGAGTTAAGAGATGAAGGACGGGAACAGAGAAAACACAAACAAGAAATATGGTGAAACGAAGAGACCAAAATGGAGAGAAGATAACACGACATGAATGCTATTTTGTTAATTTCTAAAAAAAAAAGTGAATAGAATAGGTAAAGAGAGCGAGTATCTTGTGAACGTACAAAATAATCGAGCTGCTGGGTGAAAATAATATTACTGGGTAAAACTGCAGCCAATGGGAAAGAGGCTAAGCCTATGGGTAAGAGAGTCAAAAGGTTTACCTTACTTTTACCTTTCGATGATTCCGGGATCTCCTAGTTGGTGGTTTGATCAACCAGGCTGTTGGACGCAGCTGCTAGCAGCCTGACCAAAGAATCTCAGCCTGGTTGATCAGGAATCCTTTGAAGGTGTCTATCAAATCCAATCTTGAACAGTGAGAGCTGCCGGCCAGGTATGACCTCTGATGTGTACAAGGAGATTGTTGAAGGTCATGTGCTCCTTCATGTTGATGGAGTTCTCTCTCAGCATACCTATTGCACCTCTGCTTTTAAACGGGGCTATTTTTCACTTCCTGCCATGCCTCCTGGTCTCATGTGGTCCTATTTTCATGTGCAGATTTGGAACAAGTCCTTCTGGTATTCTCCAAGTTTAAATTATCATATATCTATACTGCTTGTGCCCTAGGAATGCGGAATTTGGATTTTTAAGCTAAACCAATAATTGTGTTAATTTACTGAGCAGATTTCAGCAATAAAAGAATTTTGTATCCTCTCCAAGTTAGCCATTTATCCAGCTTTGAATGAGGCTGTCAGTGTGCAACCGTATTCCACTCTAGAGAGCACTAGTGTCTTAAAAATTATCATCAGTGATATGGCATCTCTTGTTTGCAAGGTTCTTGTTATCTAACCAAGTTCTTGTCATTTTTCTTAGGCTGAGAGTTAAGAGACAGGTGTTGAGAGGCTGAGGGTTAATGGTAAGGCTTCATGGGATTTAGAGGGTGAAAGTTAATGAGGTGAAGGGAGCCTGTGTGAGTGGGGACACAGCCAATGTCCCACTCACGGTAATGGTCTCTCTTGCTTCACCTCATCCTCTCCCCACTCTCTTTTAGCACCCCCCTCTCCTTCCCCCCCCCATAAACTCCTCCCTATTTTAGAGGGGAGCGTCGCCTCATTAATAGCTCGTCATATTTCACGCTGGCCCCCCTTACACACCCCTGTTTTCTCCTTCATCTCCCGTCCCCCCTTTCTCTCTAAGAGCTGTCCAATGAATTTTCGTTTCTCTTAGCCCTACTCAATTTTTCATCTCTCTCTTCTTTCCCTATGTTCTCTTCTCATCTCAACCCAACGTTCTCTCATCCTCCCTACGCTCTCTTCTCTCTCTCAGCTCTTCCTATACTGTCTTCTCTTTTTGGTTTGGTTTTTCAGCGAAGGATATGGCAAGGAGAGGGATAAAGGGACGAAGGAATGGTTGGAGGGAATTTAAATTTTAATTTGGAGTAAGAGGATGTGTAGAGGAAGGTAGAGTTTCACGACTCGTCCGCTCCTCTCACTTCTCCGTGTATCCCAAGATCTAAAAACCTTTTCTGCATCTCATTTTCCTCGAGCTCTTATCATCCCTTCATCTGTATTTATACTATCCCATCTCTCCTTCATCTGTCCCTCGTCTCTCATCTCTCCCACCTCTCTCACCACATTCTCACTTCTCTTCTCTGTCCCAGATAGTTTCTCCGACGCTGAAACAATCTTTCCCTCACATATAATCAATATTTTAACCTATATCTCTAAAACAGAATGCGGCTGTCTCTCCAGAGCTGTAGGCCAGATGCTTGCGGCTAGCCTTATTAAACTTTGCAGGACAACTGCTAGTGAGTGTGGTGATGTCATAGGTAGGTCAGAGATGGCCCCATTTCCTCCCTTTATGGCGGTTCGACTCCCATGGCACCCTTGATCAAGTCTGCGGAGATGAAATGCTTGGCCCAAAGGCAATAGTTTTACCATCTGTTCATAAAATTATAAAATTCTGATATGGACATGGAACAATGCATGTTCTGAACATATGGATAAATAGAGACAAGAGACAAACAGCCAGAGGCCCGCGTAACGCCGGGGACTCCTACTTATATATAATACAACAGACTCTTATCACACAAAAGATAAAAACCTCAGACTTTCCTAAATCCTTATTTACTAATTGTTCTTGCTTGAAAGCAAATTCGAACTGATAGTAGGTGAAGGCACAACTCATGGCCTCATAATGCGGGGGGTCGAAGCAAACCACGTGCCCCGGGGGGGGGGGGGTCGAAGTAAACCACGTGCCCCCTGGGGGGGGGTCGAAGTAAACCGCATGCCCCCGGGGTCGAAATCTTGCAAGCGCGGGGCCTTCAAATCACAGATATTCCCCCAAACCAACCCACCAAGCTTCCCAAACTCTAAAGAAAATGTCAAAGTGCATTATCTGGTCTGGATGCTGGATCCCAGGAGAGGAGGGGGGGGGAAGCGGGATGGAGGCGGGAGGGAAGGGGGGGGGGAGGGAGGGAGAGGCGCGGAGGGGGAGGGGGGAAGGCCCCCGGGGGGAAGAATGAAGGAAAGACCGAGAGAAACGCAGAGAAATATATACCAAAGAAAAAAGTTGAAAATCTCATAGGAAAACCTTAAAGTAAAAGGAAATATCAGAGAAAAGACAAAGGAAAGACTGCAAGTCCAAGGAAAAAGATTTAGACAAATGTGAAGAAAAATACTAAGAACAGACCAAAGACTGGACTAAGGGGAATGCAAGAGAACAAAATGTCAGGAAAAAGACTTAAAAGAAAATATTGATAAAATACCAAGACAGAATGAGGAAAGGGCCAAGGAAATACATTTACCAAGACAGACCCACGGGGACAATCTTAAGACAAGCAAGAAAGGCATCTGATGCGCCTTATGCCAACATATCTCGCACTCCAACAGTGAAAAGTGCCACCTTCACCTCTACAACTATATCTCGCACTCCAACAGTGAAAAGTGCCACCTTCACCTCTACAACTATATCTCGCACTCCAACAGTGAAAAGTGCCACCTTCACCTCTATAACTATAGAGTATGGTTTTTAAAACAGCAGCAAGAGACTTTCAAATAAGTGGCTTCCGGTCTCTAACCTTAGCTCTTTGTAGACCCCGCGTGATCAGCCAGACTGTTGGTGCTTGAAGCAACACTGTCTCAAATAGATATATCAATCTACTCCAGAACACGGGAGTCTTCTGGTAATATGCCCATTCTACCACGTCTCCGTGGCCAAGATGCATCAAGCATTTGCATATCCACTTTGCGAAACCTCTACATCTTCCATCAAGCTTGACGGTTTAGTTTACTTTTTTATTAAAAGTGTTATAAGTTACGATATTGTGTATACCAATAATAACCTTGGATCGAGGACCACCTCGCAGCGTTCCCAAGCTCGTAAACTGTTCAATACAGATTAGGCCGCCATGATTAAGGAAAGATGCACAGGCTTCGTAAGTGAACACATAATTTTTTTTTTAATTTTGCCCCGAGGGGCGAGTTTATTGGGCAGCGCCACTCATCTTGTGAGTGGACACACCGCCATAGCAGCATGTACAACACTCCCCAATAGGAAGAAAACCCGCTGGGTTGTTCATCCTGTCACTTGTACCCAGACACAGCTGGGACTAATATATATATATATATATATATATATATATATATATATATATATATATATATATATATGGGGGTAGGTACAAGTTATATATATATATATATATATATATATATATATATATATATATATATATATATATATATATATATATATATATGGGGGGTAGGTACAATATATATATATATATATATATATATATATATAAACACCTTGGCATCTCATGCCTGGAAAGGTTTTCTTAGACAAGTTATTATCTGTCCAGCAGCTCTGGTAAGCTACTTTATTATTACTGTATTTATTGAGTTATTTAGCCGTGAGGTCTTGTGAGGTGATCACTTACACAGTGATCATGTCTCCCGTTCACTCTCTTGTATGATCTTAATGGTTGTATTAGCTTAAAAAAAATCAATTTTTTTCTTTAATGAAGGAATAAGAGATACGATGTATTAAGCGTCAGGGGGATAGAGAGAAGAGTCAAGGGATAGAGAGAAGCGTCAAGGGATAGAGAGACGCGTCAAGGGATAGAGAGAAGCGTCAGGGGATAGAGAGAAGCGTCAAGGGATAGAGAGAAGCGTCAGGGGATAATGAGAAGCATCAAGGGATAGAGAGAAGCGTCAAGGGATAGAGAGAAGCGTCAAGGGATAGAGAGAAGCGTCAAGGGATAGAGAGAAGCATCAAGGGATAGAGAGAAGCGTCAGGGGATAGAGAGAAGCGTCAAGGGATAGAGAGAAGCATCAAGGGATAGAGAGAAGCATCAAGGGATAGAGAGAAGCGTCAGGGGATAGAGAGAAGCATCAAGGGATAGAGAGAAGCGTCAGGGGGATAGAGAGAAGCATCAAGGGATAGAGAGAAGCGTCAGGGGATAGAGAGAAGCGTCAGGGGATAGAGAGAAGCGTCAGGGGATAGAGAGAAGCGTCAGGGGATAGAGAGAAGCATCAAGGGATAGAGAGAAGCATCAAGGGATAGAGAGAAGCGTCAGGGGATAGAGAGAAGCATCAAGGGATAGAGAGAAGCGTCAGGGGATAGAGAGAAGCGTCAGGGGGATAGAGAGAAGCATCAAGGGATAGAGAGAAGCGTCAGGGGATAGAGAGAAGCGTCAAGGGATAGAGAGAAGCATCAAGGGATAGAGAGAAGCATCAAGGGATAGAGAGAAGCGTCAGGGGATAGAGAGAAGCATCAAGGGATAGAGAGAAGCGTCAGGGGATAGAGAGAAGCGTCAGGGGGATAGAGAGAAGCATCAAGGGATAGAGAGAAGCATCAAGGGATAGAGAGAAGCATCAAGGGATAGAGAGAAGCGTCAAGGGATAGAGAGAAGCGTCAAGGGATAGAGAGAAGCGCCATCCGCACCATTTCGTGCGGTATGTGTGGGTTCGGATTATTGTTTCCAGACACCTTATTGTGAAGGAACAACTCGTACTTTTCCTCGTCCAACGTCACACTGTTTTGGGTGGAAAAATATACAAGATTTTGTTCACATCAGTTTGATGGTTTGCTGAGCCCTCAGTGAAGGCTTAAAGGTTAAGGTGATGTTTACAAAGGATGATATAACTCTTTAAATATGTCTCTGTTAGACATGAGAATGTGTACTGGGAGGTAGGTACTGTACCCTGGGGGAGGGTGAATGTGACTGGGGGAGGGAGAATGTGTACTGGGGGAGGGAGAATGTGTACTGGGGTAGGTACAGTACCCTGAGGGAGGGAGAATGTGTACAAGGGGTAGGCACAGTACCCTGGGGGAGGGAGAATGTGTACTGGGGTAGGTACAGTACCCTGGGGGAGGGTGAATGTGACTGGGGGAGGGAGAATGTGTACTGGGGGAGGGAGAATGTGTACTGGGGTAGGTACAGTACCCTGAGGGAGGGTGAATGTGACTGGGGGAGGTACAGTACCCTGAGGGAGGGAGAATGTGTACAAGGGTAGGTACAGTATCCTGAGGGAGGGAGAATGTGTACTGGGGGCAGGTACAGTACCCTGGGGGAGGGAGAATGTGTACTGGGGGCAGGTACAGTACCCTGGGGGAGGGAGAATGTGTACTGGGGGCAGGTACAGTACCCTGGGGGACTAAGCTTATCATCAGGTCTGTGATTTTACATAACCAGAGAATCAGGGAGAACTGCAACAGGCCTGTTAGCAAATGCTAGGCGGGTCCTATTATACACCTGTTGACCCATTGCTAGGCGGGTCCTCTTGACCCATTGCTAAGCGGGTCCTGTTGACCCATTGCTAGGCGGTCCTGTTGACCCATTGCTAGGCGGGTCCTCTTGACCCATTGCTAGGCGGTCCTGTTGACCCATTGCTAGGCGGATCCTGTTGACCCATTGCTAGGCGGGTCCTGTTGACCCATTGCTAGGCGGGTCCTGTTGACCCATTGCTAGGCGGGTCCTGTTGACCCATTGCTAGGCGGGTCCTGTTGACCCATTGCTAGGCGGGTCCTGTTGACCCATTGCTAGGCGGTCCTGTTGACCCATTGCTAGGCGGATCCTGTTGACCCATTGCTAGGCGGGTCCTGTTGACCCATTGCTAGGCGGGTCCTGTTGATCCATTGCTAGGCGGGTCCTGTTGACCCATTGCTAGGCGGGTCCTGTTGACCCATTGCTAGGCGGGTCCTGTTGACCCATTGCTAGGCGGGTCCTGTTGACCCATTGCTAGGCGGGTCCTGTTGACCCATTGCTAGGCGGGTCCTGTTGACCCATTGCTAGGCGGGTCCTGTTGACCCATTGCTAGGCGGGTCCTGTTGACCCATTGCTAGGCGGTCCTGTTGACCCATTGCTAGGCGGATCCTGTTGACCCATTGCTAGGCGGGTCCTGTTGACCCATTGCTAGGCGGGTCCTGTTGACCCATTGCTAGGCGGGTCCTGTTGACCCATTGCTAGGCGGGTCCTGTTGACCCATTGCTAGGCGGGTCCTAGTATTCACCTGGTGAACCATATTTGGCCTTAATTTATTACGATTTTGAACATGCAACAGTCAATTTGTTTCAATTATTATCTCAAATACATCTTTTGATGCACAAAACGAAGGTATGAGCCATACAACACCAAGTCCAACATTACGTAACAACAACCAAGTCCAGCATTACGTAACAACAACCAAGTCCAACATTACGTAACAACCTCTGCAACATTGCCAATAAATATAGTG
>WNGS01169167.1:53481-76300 GCA_020271785.1 Procambarus virginalis
AGTCTGGCAAAAAGTGGGCGTTGACAGAGCGGTCGCCAGGTCGGTCAGCGTCACCCGCGCTGACAGATGGGAGTTGCCACAAAGATATTATTACCTAATTGTTTCAATGTCTCCGATTGATTTTTCTTAGTTTTTTTGCAGTAATATTATTCAATAGTGTGTATTGTAATATATTTTTTATAATAAAAGTGGTGAATAATCGCTATACTCAAATGTATGGTGTGCATATAGTAATTCAATTATTATGTTCATAAAACAATAAACATAGTTTTGCTGCTATTACACCCTATACACAGGTTATATATAAGTATCTGCATATTTTGGTTACCATAACGAACCACTAAGTTGGTATTGAGAGTCGAAAAGCAACGAAGAGTTACTGCTACACACCAGCCAGCCACTCGCTGCCACTCCCTCAACACACGCACTAAACTTTCTCCCCCAACAATACCATTTGTGGTGTTATTACACTATATACAGACGTTATATATAAGTATGTATATATTTTGTTCACCACAGCTGTACAGCTAAGCTGATATAGTTAGTTCAAGCACTAAGAGTCGTCGGTATGCACAGCTGGCGGCTCCCTCACTCATTCAAGGTCACACACACACTAAACTTTCTCCCCCAACAATACTGTTTGCTGCTATTACACTCTATACACAGGTTATATATAAGTATTTGCATATTTTGGTCACCATTACGAACCACTAAGTTGGTATTGAGAGTCGAAGAGCAACGAAGAGTTACCGCCACACACCAGCCAGCCACTCGCTGCCACTCCCTCAACACACGCACTAAACTTTCTCCCCCAACAATACCATTTGTGGTGTTATTACACTATATACAGACGTTATATAAGTATGTATATATTTTGTTCACCACAACTGTACAGCTAAGCTGATATAGTTAGTTCAGGCACTAAGAGTCGTCGGTATACACAGCTGGCGGCTGGCGGCTCCCTCACTCATTCAAGGTCACACGCACTAAACTTTCTCCCCCAACAATACTGTTTTCAGTGTTATTACCCTATATACACATATTATATATAAATATCTACATGTTTTATGCACTGTAACTGTACACCTAAGCTTGTAGTGCACCCAAAGAGCATAGTGGCCACCCTCTAAACAGCTTGACAAATCGTGCAGACGACGTCACCTCTGTCACCCAAATGGCTCCTCCCAGCATAATCCTTTTGCTGTTATTACACTAATACACACATTATATATAAGTATCTACATTTGTGTTCACCATAGAGAACCACTGAGCTGGTATGGTGAATGTAAACAATAACAGGTGGCCACACAGTAAACGATGCTGTCTCCCTCAGTCTCTCAGCATCACTCCTCCCACAGCACTAATTATTATAACAATCCTGCTATTATCACAACCCTGGTTATTTATATCACAGTCACGGGTCATCTGTAATATTGTCATCACTAAATAATAACAGTTATATATTTATTTTGACATTTTTCGGTGATGCTGTGGTCACAAGCTGAACAGCAATGCTGATCGCTCATGCTGCGTGCGCCAGCCTTGGTTGCTCCAACAGTACTGTGCATCTCACACCTGAGAATATTGCCCACGATTTTTTTTTTAAATGGCGTCTGTTTACAAGAGCCCTGAGGAAGCTACTGTGAACCCCGTGTAGCCGCGGGCCATTTGAATCGGGAATGGCACCCTATGGCGTATATATACGCCATGCGCACCGTCGGACATGTTACTCAGGGCGTATATATATGCCATGCGCAGTTTAAGGGTTAGCACCCTGGCAAACACTTCAGCCAGCCCTGGGGATTTGTTTAGTTTGAGTTTCACTATTTGTTTAATAACATCATTCCTGGTAACTGTTAGACTAGTCAACCTGTCCTAGTCCCCACCCACATAGACTTGTTTGGCTGAAGGCATAGAATCAAGTTCTTCTTTAGTAAATACAGAGATAAAAATATTTATTAAAAATACTACTCATATCTTCGTCATTATCCATTATCTGATGTCTCGGTTTTTAATGGACCTATCCTTTAACTAACCTTTGTTTGATATAACTGAAAAAAAACTTTAAGATTTCCCTTTGCTTGGCCTGCTATGCAAACTTTATAGTTTCTTTTTGCCCTCTTTATCTCTTTTTTTTAACATTTCTAACCAGTTGTACGAATTCTTGTTCTAAACTGACTTCCCCATTTTAATCCTTTTGTACCAAGCTCTTTTTCTACCTATAAGGTTCTTCGGATTCTTTGTTATTCATTTTGGGTCATTAGTATTCGATCTATTCAATTTGTAAAGTATACTACGTTCCTGTGCTTTGCTTAGAATATTTTTAAACAAGTTATGTTTTAAATTGAAATTTAATTTAAAGGCCTATATTGGGCTGTACCCAGGTCGTTAAATGTGGGGCTCCAGTATTTCCGAAGTTGTTAAGTGTCGGTAATATTTCAACTAACATTCAGGTAAGATATATTTTTGTAGAGACAGCCACTTGGTCCACCACTCTAGTGCCTTCTACCCCATGACATCACAGATTCACGGCACATTGTTTTGATTTGTCATGAGGCTGGAGTGTTCATTCTGTGACTTTGTTGGAGATATCTGCGCAATCAAGGAACATCCATGCACCATGTCGGCTCCAAATGCATTCATTGTGTCGGTGATGACTAACTGGTGGGTGGATGGGCCGGCAGAGTGGGCAAGTGGCAAGGAGGGAGAGGCTGAAATGTAAACAGGCAGGCAGGCAGGCACGCAGGCAGGCAGGGAGAGTCTGAGAGGTAGGGAAGGAGGGAGGGAGGGAGGGAGGCAGGCAGGTAGGTAGGCAGAGGCTGGGAGGGAGGCAGGGAGGGAGAGAGGGATGATAGAGAGATGGATGGAGAGAGGATGGATGGATGGATGGCAGGAAGGGAGGGAGGGAGGGATGGATGGATGGAAGGATGTAGATCAGGTCTTTCTATGGGCTAAGAAAATATATGGTGTTAACGAAGACAAGTTCCAGCTCATGCGCTATGGAAAAAATGAAAATATAAAAACTGAAACCACGTACAAAACTCAGGCAAATCATACATAGAACGAAAAGGCAATGTAAAGGATCTGGGTGTACTCATGTCGGAAGACCTTACCTTTAAAGAACACAATAAGTAGCCGTCACAACTGCAAGAAAAATGACAGGTTGGATAACAAGAACTTTTCACACTAGAGATGCTATACCGATNTGCTGGGGCCGCGGTGTGTGTTTTGGTTGTACGGGCGGTATGCTCGTTTGTTCGCATCGTTTCTCTGTGGTTTTCTGCGAGCTTCTTGCTCATTTCTCCCCCAGTCGTGGCCCTCTGGCTGCTGATGGTGTTTTGGATTTATATCTGGGTGTCACGTTGTTCTCCCTCTGTTACTGCTTCGTCTTCTGCAGGGCGTGCACCTCTGGCCGTATTCTCCTCCGACCTCGCATTTTTCAGGTACGGTACTTCTATGCCTGCTGCCTCGTGTATGCTTGGCTTTGGGCACCCTTTTAGTGCTGCTCCTGGTATGTTACTTGGCTCGCCTGTGTTGTAGCTTGGTCGTGTCTGCTCTGCAGGTGAGGTGTCTTGTCTGGCGCTTCTGTCGGCCTAGTGCTGGTTCTCACTTTTGGTGGGGTGCTTGCCTAGTAGTGCTTACGGGGGTTGGATCTGGCTCTTGGGCCCCGCTTCTCTTGTCAGTTGACGATTGTACAGTTTCCTGAGCCTTCTGGGCTCTTGTCTTTACGTTTGCTCCTGTGGGTGGGGTCTGCCCCCTCCACATGGCTTTTTGGTGCTTCTGCTTCCTTTTCACTCTGACATTACTCAAACTCAAAAAAAAAAAAAAAATAAAATCCAAAGGTTTATTTAGGTAAGGTACATACATACAAGTGATTGTACAGAGTGATGGAGTTATAGATAGGGCTAGTACATACAATGCCTGGGGCCTCAGTTACGCAAAGCGTTTCGGGCATTTCAGGTTATTATAGTGTCTGTGGCTCCTTTGGGGCTCACTACCTCCTGTGTCTCCTTGTGCGTTCAGACGTACGGACATGAGTCCTGTCGACCTGCGGTGGGCCTCTTGGCCCGTGCGAGGTAGCTCCTGTTTACTATCTATTCCCATTCACATGCATGTCCAACCTGCCCTTGCACCAATCGTGGGGCCCCATGACCACGTTACGTGGTTATTGGTTCCGCGATTCACCGGGCCTCTTACAGTGCAGGTCATCCCTCCGGTCTTTCCTGTTTCTGCGCTTATGCCTTTATGCCCGCTGTTTTGTGCACCGCAAGGTAGCTTGTGCCACTATTCCAGTTTCTATTGTTTCGTGGGGTTTGGTCAATAAACACATCCACTACGGAACTCCTTATCTTTGTTACGTATTCTGTGGTTTGCGGGTGTTCTTTTGGCGGGCAATGGTGCGGGTTGGGCGCTCTGCGTGTATGTACGGTGTCTCGCTTGTCTGTTCTAGACCACACTTGCAAGTAGTCTCGTTATTGTTCGCTACTCTGCTGGTTTGTGCTTGGACGCCGCCTCACAGTTCTCCACTGGTTGGCGGGATTTTCCTTTGGACGTTCGGGACGGTTTAAGTTCCATCGTTGGTGCTTTGGAGAGCTTTGCTTCTCTGGTTCGGCTCCTGCGTTCGGAGCGAGTCTCTTCTTGGGTTACTCTACTCGCTCCGCCACCCTTGTTCACTGTTCCATCCTTGTTTACTCTTCCCTGCTTGGCGGGCTTGCGTCGATGGCTCCTGACTGGGGTGTTTTGGTGTGGTGTTTGGTCACCTTGCATGTGTCTTTAGTGCCTTTTTGTCCATCTTTTGTTTTTTGTTGTCCTGTGGGGCTCTGCCCCGCATTTTGGTGTTTTTGTTTTCGTTGTCGGCTCCGGGGGTTATTTTCCTGTCTGGACACTTTCCTTGCCTATTTTCGGTGCCTGACTGCACCCTGCTGTACGTAAGGTCCTCGGGTGTGTGCGCGCTCCTCTACCATTTTGTGGTGGGTCGTGTGCGTTACTTCCCGGCACTCCTTGGGCCGTCTTCGTGGTTTCCTTACTTATGGCCATTTTCCTCCCCATGCTACACTTTTTGTGTGTCTGGGTCAGTGCTTCTTGGTTTTCCTGTTTGGTGCTCCGGTGGGCCTCTGTCCATGTTCCACGTCCTGCTTTTGGACTTCTCCGGTGTTCCGTTTTGGTACCAAGTTCCTGCGATTTCTGTGTGGTTTTCTGCAGGCTTCGGGTTGCGCTGTCTGTGGGGGGGGTATGGACTTTTCGGCCTGCTGCTCCTGCTTTCCTGGTTCCTTTTCCTGGAACCGGGTTTGCTGGGTTCCGGTCCTGGTTTTGGTTTTTCTTTGTTCCTTTTCCAGCCCGGGTGTGTTTGCTTCTTGCGGTTCTCGTCCTTCTATTCTTTACGGTAGTTATCCCCTTGGATGCCTCGGGGATGTGCGTCTCACTCTTCCCTGCTGGAGCTGGTTATGTTGCTCCTTGGGGTTGCGGGGTCGATATTTTTAGCTTCGAGTTTTGCGATTCTGGACGCAGGTCCCTGGTTCTTGGGACCAGGTTATTGGTCTCCCACTTGCGGGTTTCGTCTTGGGGCAGTGTGTGGTTCTCCTATCATTGCGAAGGGTCCTTCGGTCTTTGATAGGTTGGCTTGTCTTCCCTTCGCGGTTGTTCTGGGACCGTCGTCTGGGATTGTCCTGTCACCTCATGTTGGGTGGTGCTGGCGAGCCGCTCCTGCTTGCGTTAAGTGTTGCGGTTCCTTCTGCTCCATTCCACTTGCTGTCCTGGGCGTTGTTCCCCTCGGGCCTGCTCTGGAGTTTTGGGGCCGTCCTGGTCGTTGGCCTGGGTGGTCTTTGTCTTCTCGTTTTGGTCTTTGTTTTGTCTCTGGTTTTGGTTGTTGAGTTAGGACGTGTGGTATCCGCCTCCCGGTTCCTTCCCTGTTTTACTTATCTTTGGGGAGGTAGCTCCGGGGAGCCGACGGGGCTCCCCCAGAAAACCAGCGTTGAATGTAATGAAACGCCATTTTCTGGGTGAGTCCCGGAGGCTCCCCGGCATCCCGCCCTCCCTCCGGTCGGCGGCGTTTTTCGCGTTTTTGACATCCAGCCTAAGAACTGAAGGTTGGGTCGCCGGCGGTGGGGTCTGGGGCTCCCCCCTTCCCCCTCCCGGGGAGGGGGGGGGTTGCGCAGACGGAGGCGCGGCGACATGATGACGTCATGAGGATTAAATTTTGTTTGGGGAGTTCTGTTCGCCTGTTCGGTCTTCGGTCGCAATAGTTTATCAGAATAGGGGTTTGTTTTGGGGCGCCTACCTTTCTGGGTGCCTTTCCCGGTCGATGGCAGACATAGAATGCTCCCAATAATAAGGGAGGTCTCTATAGGCCATTGCTCCTCGTGCCTCTCTAGAGGGGGCCAGGTTCTGGCTCGTGGTCCGCGGTAGGCAAGAACTCCATGCGTTGACTGATGCCAGAAAGTTATACATATCCATTCAGCCTGGATAGCTCCGGGGAGCCTCCGGGACTCACCCAGAAAATGGCGTTTCATTACATTCAACGCTGTTTTTTTTTTTTTATTATACTGCTGCTCCAAGTTATTGTGCAACCTTCAGTGAATGAAGGATTCTGACTCCATGGTCCTTTTCTTCATCAATCTGCTGCAAGGTAATGCTGTTAATTTAGTAGTTGTGATGTGGATTGTTATACCCCACATGCAAGGTCTTGCATTTATCAACATTAAAAAGCATTTGCCAGTCTTCTGACCATTTGTGGAGTTCTTATAGATCTCTTTGTAAGGTCTCAATATCATTTTCACTTCCCACATTACCATAAATCTTAGTGTCATCTGCAAATTTTATGGTGTGGTTTGTAATATATGTGGATGTGGTTTATAGGATGTAGGCCTATATAACTCTATGGCTCATGTGACCTGGTAGATGGTACCATGTCAGTATACCCTCAATGAGCCAATGGGGCTTACCCAGAAATTGACATTTTATTACATCTAATGCTGGTTTTATGTGGGGGGAGCCCTGTCGGCTTTCTGGAGCTATT
Organism: Procambarus virginalis; assembly: GCA_020271785.1. Classification (NCBI taxonomy): domain Eukaryota; kingdom Metazoa; phylum Arthropoda; class Malacostraca; order Decapoda; family Cambaridae; genus Procambarus; species Procambarus virginalis. The sequence continues at coordinate 60,497 of WNGS01169167.1, forward strand.
GGACTGATATTAGCTAATATTAGTACTGTACTGGGCTTCAGTTTTATCAAGTTGTCATCCCTACCGGGGACCACTAGCCAGAACATGGTCCCGCTCAGAGAGGCAAAGCGAGCAATGGCCTATGAAACTCTTGTGTATAAAAGTATTCATGTCTACCATCGACTGGGGTTGAGCACCCAGAGAGGTAGGCGCTTTAAAACAGACACCTCATGGTAGAAATATTGCAACCTAAAACTGAACACAGGCTAGAAACTTCCCCAAAGAAAAATAAAGCTAACAAGAAACGCGTCATCACACTCTGCACTGCTTGTTCGTGCCGACCCCACTGTATTGGGGTGGATCCGGCCCACCGAGCCAGCAACCGGACCGTCAGTTTGTCTGCTGAAAGCATACTGCGTGGACACCTGCTTTGGCCTCGATCACCTGATTGGCTTCACCCTGCTGGTGTTCCTTCTGTGTGTTGGTTTAGCCAGGAGTTTGCACCAAGGGCTGCATGCACTTAGGGTTTCCTTCCCTAGGCACCCTGTGAGTACACCCCTTGGGGTACAGAGTTTCCTTCTCTGGGTCCTTTGGGTCCCCATTCCCTTAGAGGTAGTGACTGCTTGGTTGCTACCTCACCCTTGGGATCAGCTTAGGTCCCAGTTCATTTGGCTTTGGGTACGGTGTGGTTGTTTACTGGTTGGAGCATGCTGGGCTGTCCTGCATAATTGCAGTGGTTGTGATTCTTTCTGCTCCCCTGGGTTGTGGTGCTTTCTCGGAGTTCTCTTTCATTCTTTAGTTTATTTTATTGCCTGTTGGGAGGTCGTCACAGTCCACATTAGGTGATATGATACCTAGGTTCAATATGGCGAACTTCCTCTGGACCTATGGGGTTGCTCACTTCACAGGGGCCAGTTTGCTCAGATATATTACGGGGAACATGACTGGCTTTGGCGGTCCAGCACCTGGGTTTCCCATAAGGAAACAACCCCCTGCAAGCCCTGGAAAAACTTGTCGAGGCTTAGTTGACCGTAATGGGTAAGAACATAAGAATAAAGGTAACTGCAGAAGGCCTATTGGCCCATACGAGCAGCTCATATTTATAACTACCCAATCCTACTCGTATACATGTTCAACCCACGCTTGAAGCAATCAAGGGACCCTACCTCCACCAACCCACGTGGCAACTGGTTCCACAAATCAACAACCCTGTTTACCCAGGTCTTAACAAAATCTAAACTTATCCAGTTTATACCCATTGTTTTGTGTTCTTTGTTGTGTTGATACTTTTAATACCCTATTAATATTCCCTTTGTTATGTCCATTCATCCACTTGTAAACCTCTATCATGTCACCCCCTAACTCTTCGCCTTTCCAGTGAATGCAATTTAAGCTTTGTTAATCTTTCTTCATATGACAGGTTTCTAATTTGGGAAATTAACTTTGTCATCCAACACTGGACACATTCAAGTGAATTTATATCCATTCTGTAGTACAGCAACCGAAACTGAATTACATTATCTAAATGGGGCCTAACCAGAGCAAGATATAGCTAAAGAACACCACCAGGTGTCTTGTTACTAACGCTTTGATTAATAAATCCCAGTGTCCTATTTGCCTTATTACGAACATTCATGCATTGATTTTTTGGTTTTAAATTTTTACTAATCATAACTCCCAGATCCCTTTTGCAATCCGACTTCGCAATCTCAACACCATCTAGCTTGTATCTTGTAACTCTGTCATCACTACCCAGCCTCAAAACCTTACATTTGTCAGCATTAAACTGCATCTGCCAATCTTTCTGTGGGGAGCCCCTACGGCTCCCCAGAGCTATCTAGGCTGATAGGGATAGTCCTAACTTTTGGCATTAGTCGATGTGGGGTGAAGTTCTAGGCTTACCGGGGACCACAGTCAGAACTTGGCCCCTTCAGAGAGGCACGAGGAGCAATGGCCCATAGAAATGCACATGTGATTTTGGAGCATTCTATATCTGCCATCGACTGGGACAGGCACCCAGAAAGGTAGGCACCCCAAAACAAACCCCTATTCTGGTAAAACCAACGAAAATAATGAAACAAATGGACAGAATTTCCCCAAGGGAAAACGAGCAAACAAGCATGACATCACACAAGCCGCGCTGCATGTCTGCACAGCTCCTCCCTCCCCGGGAGACAGAAGGGGGAGCCCCAGACCCTCGTGCCGGCTATCCTCACCATCAGTTCCTCGGCTAATGGGATTCGGCTTGGTAGTTGTGGCTCCAGCTCAAGATCCTTATTTGTGCTGAGCTTGGGTTCAGTACTTCTCTTAGCCGGTGTGAGAGCTGGGAGTAATATTCACAGGTACTTGGGCTGCATGTGCTTATGGTCACCTTCCCTGAGTGCCCTGTAAGTACCACCCTAGGGGCTTGGGGTTACCTTCCACAAGTCACCTTGGGTCTACCTCTGTTGGTCTTTTGCTGCTTGGCGATTGACTGCCCCGAGTGTTTTTTTTTTTGGGGAGGGGGGTTTCCTCCCTGGTTTTCCTTTGGGTAATTGGTAGTTATTGCACTGGTATGGGCACAGGGTACTGCGTAGCTAGTTTTCACCTATAACAGCAGCCGGCTCTGTTCCCTCTGGGTACGCTGTCCTCTTGCGAGGTTTTTCTTTTCTTTTTAATTTTTGCCTGGTTGAGGGGTCTGCCTTGGTGGTCCTTCCCCCCCCCCCTTATACTAAGTTTGTTTGTTTGGTGGTGTCCCCTGCTTCACCCTCGTGAGTGGACACGTCCCGGGGGTTCCGCATTAGCAGTGTTGGTTAGTAGCTTGGGTGCCGGTTAGCAGTACCCTGCCTGGGATAATCCTTAGCAGACCCAGTCTAGGGGCCCTGGGAAACGCCACGGGATGCTCGGGTCCAATGGATGTGACCCGTGTCTCCTCTCACTTTTTTGCGAGTTTGAGGGTTGCTCTGTCCTCTAGTCTCAGGGCGACGCTCATTGTTTTGTCTCCGTCATGCTGCCTGTTGGGTCGGTGACACATTCGACCCGGAGTTATGCAAGCTTTGTTGCTTGTTATGGCTCAGTTCACCCATTCTGTTGATATTCGGTTGCAGGCAGCTCGCGCTTTGCAAGATAGGTTTAGGTTGTTGCAGCGCACTCGTTTGGTTGTTTCCCCTGGATGCCCCGTTTTGTTTATAGGAACCCAGACTTGGGGGTGTTGGTCGCTTCGGCCTTGGTTCCATCCGCGCCCCCTCCTTCTTCCCCTACTGTGGTTCATTCTTTTGCCCCCTCCTGCTTCTGGCTCCGAAGCGTCTGAGGGCTTTGGAGTCAGGGCGGGGTTAAGAGGTTTCTGAGACTTGCGCAGTTTCGGGGGTCGCCCCTTCCAGGGTGGATATGGAGGCATTTGAGTCCGTTCCTCCAGCCGTAGCTACGGGGTCTGACCAGTGGGCCCGTTTTCTTCCCGCTTTTTCGGACACCCCGGCTTTTTCTTGTGTAGCCAGGGCTTGGGAGGACGACTCGGCCCCGGGGCCTGACGTGAAGATTCCCGGGGATAGGGAGGGGCTGACTTGGGGGCCTTGGCCCCCGTTGTTCCCTGCCTGGATTTTCCAACCCTCTGGGTGGGGCTTTTGGTTACAAGGAGGGGGTTTTCCTTTTTGCCTTCTGAGTACAAGTTGGTTTGGGCGTTGGCTCCTCCCCGGGTTCGGTTCCGTGTCCCTTGGGTCCGTCGGTTCCGTCCTTTCTGTGGGTGATTTTATCACTTTCTCACCCTTCTTTTCTAGGACATGTATTCTTCTGCGTCATGTCTTCATCATCTTCATTGTCTGAGGATGCTGCATGTCCATTGGTCGCGGATGCCACTGGATGCCACTTTACACAGATTTCGCAAAAGCTTTTGATAAATGTGACCATGGTGTTATTGCCCATAAAATGCGCTCAAAAGGAATTACCGGAAAAGTAGGCAGATGGATCTACAATTTCCTGACCAACAGAACCCAATGTGTAATAGTCAACAAAATAAAATCCAACCCGTCAACCGTTAAGAGCTCAGTCCCCCAGGGTACTGTGCTTGCTCCAGTACTTTTTCTCATCCTCATATCGGACATAGACAAGAGCACAACCTATAGCACTGTATCATCCTTTGCAGATGACACTAGGATCTTCATGAGAGTAGGCAACATAGAGGTCACGGCGAACCTCCAGTCAGATGTAGATCAGGTCTTTCTATGGGCTACAGAAAATAATATGGTGTTTAACGAAGACAAGTTCCAGCTCATGCGCTATGGAAAAAATGAAAATATAAAAACGGAAACCACGTACAAAACTCAGGCAAATCATAACATAGAACGAAAAGGCAATGTAAAGGATCTGGGTGTACTCATGTCGGAAGACCTTACCTTTAAAGAACACAATAAAGTAGCCGTCACAACTGCAAGAAAAATGACAGGTTGGATAACAAGAACTTTTCACACTAGAGATGCTATACCGATGATGACACTTTTCAAAACGCTTGTGCTCTCTAGAGTGGAGTACTGCTGCACAATGACAGCCCCTTTCACTGCTGGTGAAATTGCTGACCTGGAGAGCGTGCAGAGGTCCTTTACTGCTAGAATCCACTCGGTAAAACATCTAAACTATTGGGACCGACTTAAGAGCCTAAATCTGTATTCCCTTGAGCGCAGGCGGGAGAGATACATAATAATTTACACGTGGAAAATATTAGAGGGGCTGGTCCCAAACCTGCACACAGAAATAACATCACATGAGACCAGAAGACATGGCAGGATGTGCAGAATACCCCCGTTGAAAAGCAGAGGTGCAACTGGTACTCTGAGAGAGAACTCTATCAACATCAGAGGCCCGAGACTGTTCAACACGCTTCCACTACACATAAGGGACATAACTGGCAAACCCCTCACAGTGTTCAAGAGAGAACTGGATAAGCACCTCCAAAGGATACCTGATCAACCAGGCTGTGACTCATACGTCAGGCTGCGAGCAGCCGCGTCCAACAGCCTGGTTGATCAGTCTAGCAACCAGGAGGCCTGGTCGATGACCGGGCCGCGGGGACGATAAGCCCCGGAAGCACCTCAAGGTATCCTCAAGGTAAGGGTCCATGTGAGCCTCCGTGCTTTGTGCTTGTTTCTCAAGGGTCTCGAAGATTCGGGAAGATCTTCGGTTCTTCAAATATTTTGGAACTTCTGTCGTCTGCCAGTGAGGCTTCCCTCTAGTCCTTTCTCGAACTCATGGTCCTCTTCCGTCCTACTACTCGTTCTTCGATATCTCGTTATTTTCACATTTCATCTTATCTCCGTACTCTGTCTCATCGTTACTCATATCTGTTTAGTACAGTACTCCTTATAGGCACCCTCCCCGAGAGTTGGGTGTTGCTGCTCGGTCCTCAGGTGCATGCGCCGAGGGTGTTTGTTTTGGTTTGTGTGCGGTGTAAACATGTGTTGGTTTTCCACGTCCTTTATCGCGGGTTCTACGCCACTCTCGCTCAGCTTCTTTCCAGTCATAACGCCCTGGATACTGGGGAAGTTCTGGGTTTTATATATGGGGAGAACCCTTCATTCTTTTTCTGCTTTTATGGGTGTGGGGTGGCTCAGAGTGGCGCCGCCTCCGCTGTTATTCTACTCTTCTTCTTCTACGGTTCACGTATCTCTGGACATGTCTACTAGCGTTTCTCCTGGAATATTACACGGCTCAGCTGTCTCGTGACGCAATAGTGTCTATGCTTTACAGCTGAGAGGATACAATCTAGCGACACTGTCAACCAGGTGCTGGTTCTCGGTTTTTGGATGAGCATGGGGTGTTGTTTGTAATGTGTTGATTGGCCACCTTGCATGCATCTTCATGTAGGCTTCCTATGTGCTTCTATCAATGCTTCTCAGCCCAAGGCTAAGACCTGATTGAAGGGAAGGGTTCCATGGGACATCAGAAGGAATTTAATTCCTTGACTCAGTCTTTGCTTTCTGGATACTTCTTCCTTGCTGGGCACTCATTCGTTGCCTCAGTCAATGCTCTCTGGACACTCATTCCTGGACTCAGTCATTGCTTCTGGTTCCTCCTTCCTTGGCCGTCGTTCCGTGCCTGGCTGCACTCTAATGTATACATTGGAGTGTGTGTGTGTGCGTGTATCTTGATTGTGTTCATTCCATTTTCCTTGCTTTTCCTATCTCTGTACTGCACTTTGTGTGTCTTACTATGTGCTTATTGGCTAGTGTGGGTGCTAGGTTGGACTGTGTGCAGGTTCAGTTCCACTCACCCACTCCTGCCCTTACTGTTTCTTTTTATTGGGACAGGGGGAGCTAAGATTATGGCCTTGGCTACGGTCTTTTCTTTGTGTTTCTTTGCTGGACAGTGCATTTTTGCCTTAGTGCGGTACCCATCCTGGGTAGTTCTCATGTTCCTCTGCTTCGAGTGTGTCGATCTGCCCTGCTGGTGCTGGTTGCACTGCTCCTGTGGGATGCGGTGTCGTTCTTTTTCGCTTTGCGTCTCACATGTCGGCTCTTGGTGCTCACTTACGCATTGGCCTCTGCCTGGGCCCCTGGCTTTATGTTTTTGTTGCCGTATTGACCTTCCTGTTTGCAGAGTCTATGGGTCGGCTCTTCGGCAAGCAGCGGCTTCTCGTTGTCATCCTTTCTTGGCCTTGTTGGTTCTTTAGTGGGAGGGGGGGGGGGTTTTCCTCCTGGACGGGGGCATATCACCAACCAACCCGTCCTCGACTCAAGTCCATTACATTCAGCGGTCGACCCCACAGACGCATTCATAAATTTTAACATGCTGTTCATTCAAAACGGGAATTTTCTCAAGTATAAATAAATATTATAATATATTGGCATATTGTGTATATATAGGCATAGGATAGGTTAGGTCAGGTGTTTAGGTTCTGTTGACGATTATTTGTATTTGTAGTACGTGGGTGAAGCATTTATAGCGTTGTGATTCGAACAAAATTCGTCAGTGAAGCACTTGTTCCGGATATGTTCGAACGTCAGCAGTTGTGAGTCGTGTGTAAACCGCTTTTCATTCATAAACAGGGGGTTTGGCGGGTGCATGGAATCACTTTTGGATCTTTGTTTAAAGGACGGGCTGCACCAACCCTGCTCGCCCTGGTTGGTTCTTTCCCGGCTAGCCGGGTTGGGTTCCTGGTTCAATGGCGGACATTCCTTCTGGTTTCTTGCTGGCCTTGGTTTCGGTCGCTGCTTGCTCTTTGTCCGAGCCCGTGGGTTCCCCCCGGCTCCGCCTCTTCAGAAGATCGGCCCGGTCCATTACGAGACTGGTTCGCTCTTTCCTCGAGTCTTTGCGTTTGGTATTTTTTACTTGAGTGTATCACCAGTTGTATAGTGATCAGGTGGCTTCGTTGATGGTGTCCCACCTGCGGGTTTCGTCTCAGCAGCAGTATGAAGTTCCTGGAGGTCCTTCCATTTCTTTTTGACTTTTCGTCATTGTATTTCGCTTTCGGTTTGGGTGGTATTGTCTTTTCTCTCGTGGTTGTTCCAGGACTGTCTTCTTCTGCTGAATACTGTCGCCTTGTATCGTAATTACCTAAGTGTAATTACCTAAGTGTAGTTACAGGATGAGAGCTACGCTCGTGGTGTCCCGTCTTCCCAGCACTCTTTGTCATATAACGCTTTGAAACTACTGACGGTCTTGGCCTCCACCACCTTCTTCCCTAACTTGTTCCAACCGTCTACCACTCTGTTTGCGAAAGTGAATTTTCTTGTATTTCTTCGGCATCTGTGTTTAGCTAGTTTATATCTATGACCTCTTGTTCTTAAAGTTCCAGGTCTCGGGAAATCTTCCCTATCGATTTTATCAATTCCTGTTACTATTTTGTATGTAGTGATCATATCACCTCTTTTTCTTCTGTCTTCTAGTTTTGGCATATTTAATGCCTCTAACCTCTCCTCGTAGCTCTTTCCCTTCATTTCTGGGAGCCACTTAGTAGCATGTCTTTGCACCTTTTCCAGTTTGTTGATGTGCTTCTTAAGATATGGGCACCACACAACAGCTGCATATTCTAGCTTTGGCCTAACAAAAGTCGTGAACAATTTCTTTAGTATATCGCCATCCATGTATTTAAACGCAATTCTGAAGTTGGAAAGCGTGGCATAGGCTCCTCGCACAATATTCTTTATGTGGTCCTCAGGTGATAGTTTTCTATCTAGAACCACCCCTAGATCTCTTTCTTTATCAGAATTCTTTAAAGATTTCTCACATAATATATAGGTTGCGTGGGGTCTATGTTCTCCTATTCCACATTCCATAACATGGCATTTATTAACATTGAATTCCATTTGCCAAGTGGCGCTCCATGTACTAATTTTGTCCAGGTCATCTTGAAGGGCATGACAATCATCTAAGTTTCTTATCCTTCCTATTATCTTGGCATCATCAGCAAACATGTTCATATAATTCCGTATACCAACTGGTAGATCATTTATGTAGACAATAAACATCACTGGTGCAAGAACTGAACCCTGTGGTACTCCGCTTGTGACATTTCTCCAGTCCGATACATTGCCTCTGATCACTGCCCTCATTTTTCTATCAGTCAGAAAATTTTTCATCCATGTTAGAAGCTTACCTGTCACCCCTCCAATATTTTCCAGTTTCCAGAACAACCTCTTATGTGGAACTCTGTCGAAAGCCTTTTTAGGTCCAGATAGATGCAGTCAACCCAACCATCTCTTTCCTGTAATATCTCTGTTGCTCGGTCATAGAAACTGAGTAAATTCGATACACAGGATCTTCCAGATCGAAAACCATACTGTCTGTCTGATATTATATCATTTCTCTACAGGTGTTCTACCCATTTAGTTTTAATTATTTTTTCCAATATTTTGACTATTACACTTGTCAATGATACCGGTCTATAGTTAAGGGGGTCTTCCCTGCTTGCGGCGCTGGCGGAGCCGCTTCGGCTTGCTCTTGGTATAGATGTTACTTCTGCGCCGTTTCGCAAGGTGTCTCATGCGTTGTTTCACCTCCGGCCTGCTCATGTGCTGCCTGTCCCGTCCTGGTCTTTGGACAGAGTGCTCTCCTTTCTCTCTTCTCTTCAGTTTGTTGTGTCCCCTTTGGTTCAGGATTGTTTTTCGAAGGCTCTATTCCTGTTGGCATTGGCCTCTGGGGGTTGGGTCGGGGAGCTTCATGCTCTCCTCCAGCACAGAGGTTTCTGCTTTTTCGGTGGTGGAGATAGATTTGTTCGTCTGCAGCTGTCTCCTTTTCTGGCAAAGAATGAGATTGCTGCTTTCCAGAGGGGTCCTTGGGTTGTTGATGCTTGGTTGGTCAGGCCGGGGGTGCTTCATGTTTTGTCTGGTTGTGGCCCTCCGCCGTTATTTGCACGCCATGGCTTCTGTGTCCAGGGATGCACTTTGGGTTGATCCAGTTTCCCTTCTTCCCTGTTCGAGGGTACGGGTCTCTCGGGTCGTCCACAGGGCATTAAGTCTAGCCAGTCTGTGGTCTATCTCTGTGCCCATGACGCTCGTAAGTTCGCTGCTCCTGTTGCCATTTTTTGGAACATGTCCTGGGCTGACATTCGGGCTCGGGGTTTTTAGAGGTCGACCAGGGTCCTGGCTGCACGCTACCTTGTGAACGTTCCTGAGCCTAGTCAGGCCTGTGTCGCTTTAGGTCGGCGGCTGCAGCCTGTCTCGACTTCGAGTTGAGGTGTGGAACACCGACCGCTTCCCGAGTAAGTCCCCATTTTTCCTTAGCCTTTGGTGAAGTAGCCTGGGGAGCCGTAGGGACTCCCCGCAGAAAACCAGCATTAAATGTAATGACACGCGATTTTCTGGGTGAGACCCAGAGGCTCCCCGGCAACCCTCCCTCCCTCCGGTTGGCGGTTTTTGTGTATTTTGATATCCAGCCTCGGAACTGAAAGTATGGATTGCCGGCACAAGGGTCTGGGGCTCCGCCTTCCTCCTCCCATGGAGGGGAGGACCTGCACAGACACCCGGCGCAGCTCATGTGACGTTATGCTTTTTTGCTCATTTTCCCTTGGGAAAGTTCTGTCTAGTTATTTCGTTATTTTCATTGGTTTTACCAGAATAATGATTTGTTTTTAGACACTTACCTTTCTGGATGCCTGTCCCGGTCGATGGCAGATATAGAACGCTCCAAAATCACATGTGCAATTTGTATGGGTCATTGCAGTTTTCTTTAAAATTCGTACCACATTAACAACCTTCCACGACTCTGGCACTCTATTCTGCCTTGTCTCTAATGATTTATTTATTATAGTAAACAATAGATCACAAAGTTCACCTTTGCATTCTTTAACCCTTCAATTGCGCATCGCATCATATGATGCTTTGACCGACTTGCAGTAAATTGCGCATCGCATCATATGATGCGTTGGAGTACTACGCAAGATTTAAACGGCCCGCAGATACACGGGGTTCACCACACCTTCATCAGGGCTCTTGTAAACAGACGCCATTTTTTAAAAAAATCGTGGGCCAAACTCCCGGGTGTTAGGGGCCTCAGTATCGAGTAAGCTACCAAGCCTGACGCACGCAGCATGAGCTCACAGCACTGCTGTTCAGCTTGTGACCACAGCATCGCCTAAAAATGCCATAATATACTTGTTCATGCTATTATGTAGCGATAATATTATTACAGAAGACCCCTGACTGTGATAAAACTGACCATGGGTCTGATAATAAGAGGATTGTGATGATATTTAGCGCTGTGCTCCATTGAGGGAGGAGTAATGCTGTGGGAGGAAGGGTGGTGGCGTTGTTATCTGACTGTGTGTGGCCACCTTTTATTGACTGCACTCACCATACCAGCTTAGTGGTTCGCTATGGTGAACACAAATGTAGATACTTATATATAACGTGTGTATAGAGGGTATAAACAGCAAGAGTAGGAGGTTGGGAGCCGCCATTTTGGTGAGAGGAGCGTCGTCTGCAGGAATTATCGTGTTGTTTACTGGTGACCACGATGGTCTTTGGGCACCATACCAGTTTACTTGTACAAGTATGGTGAATAAAACCGGTAGATATTTATATATAATGTGTGTATATAGCGTAATAACACCACAAGCAGTATTGTTGGAGGAGAAATATTAGTGCTTCTGACCTTGAGGGCGGCAGCCATCAGCTGACTGTGAGGTCCTACGTCTTTGTGCCTTTACTCACCATACAAGCTTAGATGTACAGTTATGGTGAACAAAACATGTAAATACTTATATATAACATCTGTATATAAAAGCAGAAACAGTATGGTGGGTGGAGGTTGGTGGCAAGTCAGATGAGGTGAGGTGAGGGAAGGAGGGAGTGGCAGCCAGTGGTGGGCTGCCACTTCTACTGCCACTGCCACTCAGCATACCAACTTAGTGGTTCGTTATGGTGAACACGAATGTAGATACTTATATATAGCGTCTGTATATAGTGAATAAAAGCAAAAACAGTATTGTGGGTGAGTCAGATGACTTGAGGGAGGGTGTGAGTGGCTGGCTGGTACACTGCGGTTACTCCTCGTTACTTTTTGACTCATAATAGCAACTTAGTGGTTTGTTATGGTGAACAAAACATGCAGATACTTATATATAACCTGTGTATATAGTATAACAACCGACAAAGTATTTGTTCACTGTTTGATGAACATAATTGAATCAACAATAAGCACACCATATTTTTGAGTACAGCGATGATTCACTCATTTCATTATATAATATATCACACTACACACTATTGAATAATATTACAGCAAAAAAACTATGAAAAATCAATCAGAGACATTGAAATAATTAGGCAATTATCTCTTTGTGGCAACTCCGGCCTGACAGCTGGCGATCAACAGACCGCCTGGGACACATGCTGAGTGAGCGCCTGTTTTGTGCCAGACTTCCCTGCCTCTATAGCGGCCAATATACTTACGATTTTTTATTATTTTTCCCATGACCAGTGAACACAAATTAACAGGTTAGGAAGAAAAAAATTTTTTTTTTTTTGTATGCGCCTGTGGGTGTCTAATGGTATATAGCTATGCGCCATTTAAGGGTTAACCCTTACACTGCTCAGGGGTCCTGGGGACATTTACACCCCTGTGCGCAAGAAAAAAAAATTCCAAAATTTTTTTCGTCTTCTAAACATGTTAATTTGTGTCCCCTGAGCACGGGAAAAATAGCAAAAAAATCGTAGGTCACATATTTTGGGCGCAATTGACCGAGGAAGTCTGGCAAAAAGTGGGCGTTGACAGAGCGGTCGCCAGGGTCGGTCAGCGTCACCCGCGCTGACAGATGGGAGTTGCCACAAAGATATTATTACCTAATTGTTTCAATGTCTCCGATTGATTTTTTCTTAGTTTTTTGCAGTAATATTATTCAATAGTGTGTATTGTANCACCTTCCTGGTGTTTGTACGATAGTTTGTACGATAGTTTGTACGTACGTTGTGTACGTTTTGTGTGTCCGCCTGGTGTACGAGCCCGCCTCCCAGTGGCCGGTGGTGCGTTTCGTACCCCGTGTGCTGGGGTTTCGGGCGGTATGCTCGTGTGTTCGCGTCGTTTCTCGTGGTTTCTGCGAGCTTCTTGCTCGTTTCTCCCTCCAGTCGTGGCCCTCTGGCTGCTGAGGGTGTTTTGGATTTATATCTGGGGGTGTCACGTCGTTCTCCCTCTGTACTGCTTCGTCTTCTGCAGGGCGCGCACCTCTGGCCGTCTTCTCCTCCGACCTCGCATTTATTCAGGTACGGGTACTTCTATGCCTGCTGCCTCGTGTATGCTTGGCTTTCGGGCACGCCTTTAGTGCTGCTCCTGGTATGTTACTTGGCTCGCCTGTGTTGTAGCTCGGTCGTGTCTGCTCTGCGGGTGAGGTTGTCTTGTCTGGCGCTTCTGTCGGCCTAGTGCTGGTTCTCACTTTTGGTGGGGTGCTTGCCTAGTAGTGCTTACGGGGGTTGGATCTGGCTCTTGGGCCCCGCTTCTCTTGTCAGTTGACGATTGTACAGTTTCCTGAGCCTCCTGGGCTCTTGTCTTTACGTTTGCTCCTGTGGGTGGGGTCTGCCCCCTCCACATGGCTTTTTGGTGCTTCTGCTTCCTTTCCACTCTGACATTCCTCAAACTCAAAAAAAAAAAAAAAAAAAAATCAAAATCCAAAGGTTTATTTAGGTAAGGTACATACATACAAGTGATTGTACAGAGTGATGGAGTTATAGATAGGGCTAGTACATGCAATGCCTGGGGCCTCAGTTACGCAAAGCGTTTCGGGCATTTCAGGTTATTATAGTGTCTGTGGCTCCTTTGGGGCTCACTACCTCCTGTGTCTCCTTGTGCGTTCAGACGTACGGACATGAGTCCTGTTGACCTGCGGTGGGCCTCTTGGCCCGTGCGAGGTAGCTCCTGTTTACTATCTATTCCCATTCACATGCATGTCCAACCTGCCCTTGCACCAATCGTGGGGCCCCATGACCACGTTACGTGGTTATTGGTTCCGCGATTCACCGGGCCTCTTACAGTGCAGGTCATCTCTCCGGTCTTTCCTGTTTCTGCGCTTATGCCTTTTATGCCCGCTGTTTTGTGCACCGCAAGGGTAGCTTGTGCCACTATTCCAGTTTCTATTGTTTCGTGGGGTTTGGTCAATAAACACATCCACTACGGAACTCCTTGTCTTTTGTTACGTATTCTGTGGTTGCGGGTGTTCTTTTGGCGGGCAATGGTGCGGGTTGGGCGCTCTGCGTGTATGTACGGTGTCTCGCTTGTCTGTTCTAGACCACACTTGCAAGTAGTCTCGTTATTGTTCGCTACTCTGCTGGTTTAGTGCTTGGACGCCGCATCACAGTTCTCCACTGGTTGGCGGGATTTTTCCTTTGGACGTTCGGGACGGTTTAAGTTCCATCGTTGGTGCTTTGGAGAGCTTTGCTTCTCTGGTTCGGCTCCTGCGTTCGGAGCGAGTCTCTTCTTGGGTTACTCTACTCGCTCCGCCACCCTTGTTCACTGTTCCATCCTTGTTTACTCTTCCCTGCTTGGCGGGCTTGCGTCGATGGCTCCTGACTGGGGTGTTTGGTGTGGTGTGGTGTTGGTCACCTTGCATGTGTCTTTAGTGCCTTTTTGTCCATCTTTTGTTTTTTGTTGTCCTGTGGGGCTCTGCCCCGCATTTTGGTGTTTTTGTTTTCGTTGTCGGCTCCGGGGGTTATTTTCCTGTCTGGACACTTTCCTTGCCTATTTTCGGTGCCTGACTGCACCCTGCTGTACGTAAGGTCCTCGGGTGTGTGCGCGCTCCTCTACCCATTTTGTGGTGGGTCGTGTGCGTTACTTCCCGGCCACTCCTTGGGCCGTCTTCGTGGTTTCCTTACTTATGGCCATTTTCCTCCCCATGCTACACTTTTTGTGTGTCTGGGTCAGTGCTTCTTGGTTTTCCTGTTTGGTGCTCCGGTGGGCCTCTGTCCATGTTCCACGTCCTGCTTTTGGACTTCTCCGGTGTTCCGTTTTGGTACCAAGTTCCTGCGATTTCTGTGTGGTTTTCTGCAGGCTTCGGGTTGCGCTGTCTGTGGGGGGGGTATGGACTTTTCGGCCTGCTGCTCCTGCTTTCCTGGTTCCTTTTCCTGGAACCGGGTTTGCTGGGTTCCGGTCCTGGTTTTGGTTTTTCTTTGTTCCTTTTCCAGCCCGGGTGTGTTTGCTTCTTGCGGTTCTCGTCCTTCTATTCTTTACGGTAGTTATCCCCTTGGATGCCTCGGGGATGTGCGTCTCATTCTTCCCTGCTGGAGCTGGTTATGTTGCTCCTTGGGGTTGCGGGGTCGCTGTTTTTAGCTTCGCGTTTTGCGATTCTGGACGCAGGTCCCTGGTTCTTGGGACCAGGTTATTGGTCTCCCACTTGCGGGTTTCGTCTTGGGGGCAGTGTGTGGTTCTCCTATCATTGCGAAGGGTCCTTCGGTCTTTGATAGGGTTGGCTTGTCTTCCCTTCGCGGTTGTTCTGGGACCGTCGTCTGGGATTGTCCTGTCACCTCATGTTGGGTGGTGCTGGCGAGCCGCTCCTGCTTGCGTTAAGTGTTGCGGTTCCTTCTGCTCCATTCCACTTGCTGTCCTGGGCGTTGTTCCCCTCGGGCCTGCTCTGGAGTTTTGGGGCCGTCCTGGTCGTTGGCCTGGGTGGTCTTTGTCTTCTCGTTTTGGTCTTTGTTTTGTCTCTGGTTTTGGTTGTTGAGTTAGGACGTGTGGTATCCGCCTCCCGGTTCCTTCCCTGTTTTACTTATCTTTGGGGAGGTAGCTCCGGGGAGCCGACGGGGCTCCCCCCAGAAAACCAGCGTTGAATGTAATGAAACGCCATTTTCTGGGTGAGTCCCGGAGGCTCCCCGGCATCCCGCCCTCCCTCCGGTCGGCGGCGTTTTTCGCGTTTTTGACATCCAGCCTAAGAACTGAAGGTTGGGTCGCCGGCGGTGGGGTCTGGGGCTCCCCCTTCCCCCTCCCGGGAGGGGGGGGGGTTGCGCAGACGGAGGCGCGGCGACATGATGACGTCATGAGGATTAATTTTGTTTGGGGAGTTCTGTTCGCCTGTTCGGTCTTCGGTCGCAATAGTTTACCAGAATAGGGGTTTGTTTTGGGGCGCCTACCTTTCTGGGTGCCTTTCCCGGTCGATGGCAGACATAGAATGCTCCCAATAATAAGGGAGGTCTCTATAGGCCATTGCTCCTCGTGCCTCTCTAGAGGGGGCCAGGTTCTGGCTCGTGGTCCCCGGTAGGCAAGAACTCCATGCATTGACTGATGCCAGAAAGTTATACATATCCATTCAGCCTGGATAGCTCCGGGAGCCTCCGGGACTCACCCAGAAAATGGCGTTTCATTACATTCAACGCTGTTTTTTTTTTTTATTATACTGCTGCTCCAAGTTATTGTGCAACCTTCAGTGAATGAGGATTC